>CM031857.1:83009406-83054273 GCA_018697195.1 Certhia americana | reverse complement strand
GAAGGAAGGAAGGAAGGAAGGAAGGAAGATTCTAGATTATCTGCTCTAGATTATCTCCCTCTCGTGTATATTCATGGCCTTTGGTAGATGCACCAGAGAAAGGCTCTGGTTATCGTGCCCAGGGCATTCTGGATTTCCTTGGTGCTTTCTGCAGAGGCATGATGCTGTGGTGTGTTTTATTCAGCTGCTGTGTGCGTTTCCTTGGCTGGGAAACTGTCTGAGGGAGCTCCTGTCAGTGCCATCAGTGGAGCCCTTAGTGTTCAGCTGCTCTAAGTAGAGTGTCTACTTCAATGTGAGCTGAATTGCTAAATTTAGGTATTTGAGCTGAATCACATCCAAAGTGATGTTCCCCCTTGCTCAAACAAGGGGAGAAGCAGGAAATGGAAGTTCAGGACCGGGTCAAGCCTTGATTGTAGTTCAGCCACACTTAGTGATTCCTGTTGTCTCATGTATTTAGATTATATGGGTTTTTAGGTAGGAGCTGTCTCCTACCGCAAAGGACACTGCATTTCCACAATCCAAAAATAATTAAAATTCTATAAGAATATCATCTAGTCAACAGTTCACATGACAATAAAAGAAAGCTTTTAGAAAAAGAACAATTTTCATTCCATTAGATTTAAGATGCCAAAGTCCTTCCTCATACAGAGAAGGCAATGAATCCAGCCAACATTTGTCTAATGAGTTCCATTCTCCTCTGTTGGAAGTCAAAAACCTTCACAGTGTCAGGTAATATTCTTGCCCATCAACCTGAGAACATTAAAGCTCATGTCTCCTGTGGATTGACCAGAAAAGGAGGCAGATATAAGCTGTATTTCTATTTACATATCTACATTTTGGTCAAATCCTTCATATGACTGTCATTTCTGTAAGTAAGAGTTTTTTTTTTTCTCATTTATTCTTTTTAAGATCAAAACTGCAGTTACTAGGAAATTGAGAAAAAAACCCAAATGAAGCATTACACTATCATCAGCATGTTGATATTTGGATATATCCAAAGAGGATTGCACAGTGCCCATCTGGACAGCCTTAACAGTGCAGTTAATTGCATTATATATGGAGAAAGGATTCAAAAGAACAAAGAATTGAAGTTCTTCTGTTTAACCCATTGCTGCGGTATCTAAGCACAAGAGTAGATGAGAGCATAGAAAAAGCAGATTGCTAAAAGCTATGTATCCCAAATCTTATGTATAACTCTGTATAGAGATTAATGAAATGACATGAGTGGCAAACTGGAATATTAGTGACAGCAGATTTACTAAGTGTTTACAAGGCCACCAACTTCAATGATTTCCAAAGTGAGCTATATCCGTCATGGATGGGCTCCACAATATTTGCTGATGTGTTTTGCACAGCTGCCAGTCATATGGGACACGGTTTCAAAGGTATCTTCTAGCCTAAGGAGGCTGACCTAATGGGGATTTCAGAAATATCTAGCCACTAAACTCACAGGAAAATCTGATACCAGCAATCCCACAAGCTGTCTATTGTTAAGTATCTAGATACTCCACACAAATGCAGGCTCTCCTGGTGGCCTATGGGTGGAACTTAGCTTGTGGGGGATTTTTTTTGCAGGAGGGAGAGGCCACATGGGGGTATGGTCTGCAGTATCTGCTGGCAGCCCAGGCCAGAGGGGTAGGTGTATGTTGTCTGCTGCTGCCTGTGAGGTGCTGCTTAGGGCAGAGGGGTGCTGGGAAGGGCATGTTCCTGGATGGCAACTCTTTCTGCCATGACTTGGGCAAAGGGGGAAAGCTGCTTGAACTTCCTTGCTGAGCTGAGAATATTGAGGGATGATGTTTCTTGTTGCTGGAACAGCGCTTGGAGAAATTGTGGGGTCCCCAAATCTGTAGCTAAATCAATCTGACAACTGTGGTCTGCTTTTCCTCCTTATTTCAGGTGCATCATGTCACTGAGGATCATTAGCTTCTTCTCAATGTACTATCCTAACACTGCTGGTAAGCAACTGCAGGTTTGGTGGAGGGACACCAATTAGTGGTGATCTGTGTGACTGAAAATGGAAGAGAAGAGCATTCACAAGATATGAGAGCTGTTGTTCCCTAGTGTTGGCATACAGAATTTTGCTGGATGGCTAAGAACACAGCAGGTAGCCCAGATGCTGATTCAACCCCCGTGGTCTCTCATCAAGATGATGTCTCCCTGGGAGAGTTTGAACCATGCGTAAAGCATACGTGCAAGCAACTGCAGCCAGTGAAATCACGTCAGAGACAGGGACAAACCTGTGTCTGTGTGGGATCTTATTTAAACAGGCCCAACCTCATGTCACCATGGTGCTAGCAGCATCCCAGCTTCTCAAGCATACTCCCACATTGATTTCCCAGAGGAGCACCACCCACAGACATGCCAGTGATCTTCCTGATCTTCCTGGGGGGATTAATCAGCCAGTGTGTAGCACCTGGGGACATCTGGTCTACATGAGAGCAGCTGAGCCATCTGCATGGGCAGACCAGTACAGCACAGCATGTGTAGGACCTCCCTGCCAGCAGCTCCATCTCATCCAGCAGCTCCATCTCTGCTGGAGTTGGGAAGCTGCAACAAAGGATATGGTATCCATCCTACCTTGTCTGCAAGCCTAGGATCTCATCCACTGCCAACAGCATCCCTCTGTGTGCCAGTGTCAGTATAAAACTCCTTGTTTTGATTGAAGCCTTCAGTATATTGACTTGTCTGTTTTGATCTTCCTGGGTTTAATTCTGTTTCTTTTGGAATTTATTTCAATCTGCTGATTTCTTCTGAGATGTCTTATTTCTAACCATATTTCCTTGGGGTTTTGTTTGTTTGTTTTTTTAACGGTGCTGTTTTTTCAGAAGCTATCTTTTCAAGGAACTGCCATTGCTGCCTCTACAGATGCTCCAATAATACCACATGAGGAGGATTATGGGTGTCCAAAAGTGTAACCATTTTCTAGCAAAATTGGATATATAAGATAATATGTCTGTACACTGAATTGAAACTTTGCAAATGGCTCTGTACATTCAAATGCAAGTTGGTGGAGTCATTAAAACTGACATATGCAAACATTTCAACTACAAAAATTCAGTTACTGATCTCTGTTAAATTCCAGGCAGCAGATGACACTTAAAGTCTGCTAAAGAAAAAAATGCTAGTCTTTTTTTTCCCCCACTGCTTTTAGTATTTGCTCAGTATCATTAATATAAATATGCAATCATCGAAATCAACACAACTGAAGTTAACAGAGCAACTTCAGATTTACATCAGTGTAAATGAGAGCAAAACTTGATCCCTCGCATGTAATTTATCTTTAATTCTGGTTTAAGTCTCTCTCATCTTGCTGAATAAAAACTGATGTTCTTCTCACACACAATCTGTATACCATTCATTAGTGTCTTTTCTGTTTGGAAGAAAGATTGGAGCCTGTGTAATGAAAGCTCAAATCCTGGGGAGCAGTACACATGGTATTTTGTTTTAACTAAATGCTGTATTGGTATTCTCATGAGTGGCTTTGCATTACTTGAACATTTATGAGTAGCTTGAACTAATAAATCTCTAATTAGCACTAATTACTAATTAGGTTATTGATTCCTCTGACTGTGGACTCCTCACTGGCTTTATTCATCAGCAGAATGTTATTTTAAAAATTCTTGTGGATATATTCTCAAACGAGCTCACTTCTGCCAGTAAGAGGCAGAGCAGCAGGCTCTGGGCAGCCTGCTTGTCAGAACAACACCCAGGCTTATTCTGACTGAATAGGTCTGCTGAGGAGCAGAGTTGGTTTTTTTGTTTGTGGTGTTTTTTTTTTTTTTTTTTTTTTTGCTAATTGAGCTGTCAGAGCACTGCCTGCTTGCCCAGATGCACTGGAGAACCCCAGCACTTTTCTGCTTTCATACCTGATGTATGCCTACTGTTTGACTGTTTGCACCCTGGGCTGTGCCCAGCTCCAAAGGGGGGCTGATGCTCTTCTGAAAGTGTTTTGGGACAGTCAGGATCTTTTTGGTCTCATGATGAGATCTAAAGCAGATCTGCTGGAGCAAGCTGATGTCCTCTGTTTGCTTCCCACAGCCTGGCTTTTTTTCTGTTTATTATCTTATTGGTAAGAAAAGCCCTTCTGAATCCTCGTACTCTCACAAGTGTTTCCCCTCCCATTCTCCCATATCTCTTCAGCAGCTGTCGTGCTCACTACCTACCTGATGAGCCAAATGGGATCGCTAAAATCTTTGCTCTGGAGTCTGCATTTATATGGAATTCCCAATAGCTTTCTGCAGAAACAGCCCTTCCTGCCCCAAAAGGATCAGGAGCTCCATAATCCCATTTTTCCCCAAAAGCTCAGAGAACAGGACTCCCAAGGTGCAGTACTCATGTTGAAAGCACTTTCCCTACTGCCACCATCACTGCCACACCAACTCACCAGTCTCCTCCCAGTTTCTCACACCTGCAAATTAATTCATAAAGGAGTTTTGGTTTTGTATGGTTTATTGAGGATTGCAGTGAGCACAGTGTCTGCTAACTTCATTCACTTGAAGGGAGAACACACAAGTGGTTGAAGAAATTTTGGCTTTCTTCACTGACAGTAGTGATTTTATCTAGGAATGACTGATTTTGCCTTTGTTAGGACTGGCAGGAGAGGTCAAGTGCAATACTACTTTATTCAAGCATCAGGCCGTTTTGCTCACAGAGGCCTTGCATGTGGTACATCTTCAATTTGCAAACCCTGACAAGTGCAAAATGAGGCTTACTTCTGGTTGGCATTATCTGTGATGAACGTGTAAAATCTTTTTGGTGGCCGCCTTCTCTTTCTGTTTATTTTATGCCACTATATTTCTTTTGATCCCTGCAGCCCTGTGCAGGTTCTGTGATGAACCACAGTGGCACCATGATGGTGCTACACTCATGCTGATGTTCTCAACAGCAGACTCCAGGCCCTACTGAGCTTTGCTGTTGCATGCACATAACTCCCTAGGAAAACTGTGGGAGATGTCTGCGTGTGGCAGCAAGGGGATGGGGCTCCCTGTGTAGCAACATCTGGGGACCAGAAATTGAGTATTCTTGGCTACAGGCCCACGACTCTGAAATATGATCTTCCCACCCTTCTGGTCCATTTCTTCACAGAGCAAAGGCATAAAGAAGGGAGCTAAGTATCTCTGGATGGAAGTCCAGTCAGCTAATTAATATCAATGAGGTGCGTGTTATTTTTAGTTATTGCAGATGTGCTCATACCTCATTAGCTTAAACACTTTAAAGCAAATAAATAACAGCTTCTGTCATGCTTAAAGGAAACATTTTATAAAGACGTTATTGATCTGGACTTCAGAGGGGCTTGGTGGGAAATCTGTAAGGCTTCTTCTTCCAGAGGAGAGAAAGGAGGGGAAGACTTTACAGAAGTAAATTGAATGTGTCCTCTTTTGTAATATACAGTAAGAAGCCAAAAGGCTGATCTGTTTCCAGGTGGGTCTGGTGGGTTTGTGTTCCTGGGCTGGTGCCTCTGGTGGAGACACTTGTAGATTCTTTGCAGTGAGGCAGCTTGAATATCTTCCTGTGAGTTGTTTTGGGGAGACAGTTGGTCCAGAAGAAAGGGTTTGTCCTGAGCCTGCAGGAGGAATATTTCTTTGGCCCTGATTACCTGATATTTTAATTTCCATATTTAGCAAGTACCCCAGATGTGTGTTGCAGGAAATAAGTAACTTGTCAGTGGTTTTGAGGTTTCTCAGCAAAAAGAAGATTACCTAGTTTTACACTGAAGTATTGAAGAGAGTGTTTTATATTTTGAATGCTAATGAGCACAGTTTTTTTCAGACGGGAGCCATAAAACTGTCATTATGTCAGTGGTATGTCTTTGTTCTTAGCTTTGCTCGTGCTAATCAAAGACAACAGTGGTATATTTTGAGTTAATACTGTAACAAGAGGAATGGCATTAGTGGTCATCATCATGAGTGACTCCTGGACATATGGTAATAATTTCTTAAGTGTTTCTGAATAGTAAATGAGTGAGAGAGAGGGAGTTCAACTCCAGCGCTGTGCAGAATGGAATGTATCATTCAGCTGAAATGATAGATCCACAGCTCGCATTTGAGGGGCAGTAAAAACAAAATCTTCTTTTTAATATAATTAACATATCTCCTTCCACAGTCCCTCTTTCTTCTTCAGCATCTCACTTTGCCTTTTTTATTTGGGATAAAGCAGTGACTTTTAGAATAAGGATGGCATGAGTGTAATCCTCTTTATATTCTTAGGGAAATCATTCCACTTGAGAAACCAAGCTCTCATCCCTTGAATATTTTAGTTTTGTTTAGTTGGATATAAATTTGAGAGCCTTTGATTGAAATGACATTTTCCTTCTTGTTAATAGATGCCCCCAGATTTGGTAAATGTATGGAAATAGAATTGGTAACATTATATGTTTAAGTGTCAGTTTTCTTAGGGAAAAAAAAATACCACCCAACCCTTTTTTATTATCAGTCAGGCAGTTTTCATTTATTTGGTGAGGCAGTATGTTTGCATTGGCTGAAAAGCTTCATGAATGGCTCCTGCATAACGAATCATACATTTTAAAAATTCTTTCCAAAGCTTTTATGAAAATACAAAAAGTTAAATAACTTTAACACAGTTGTGTGATCAGTCTGATTAAGTTAATGCATTTAGTTTAAGTAACCCCAGTGGGGTTTCAGCAGTACTGTACGTTCCAGAGAAGGGAACAATTGGTGTATTTTCACTGTCTGACTGTGTTTCCCAGAGAATGCTGAACAATATTAAACATTCAGAGGCTGCATTTTCCCTTTGTTTTGACAAATGCTAATAAGTAGCTAACTGCAAGAGAGGGGGAAAAAAATCCTAATTCAAACCAGTTGTGTGATGGTCGAGCTCAGCAAATTCCCTGACCAACAAGATGTAATCTGGGAAGAAAAGAGTGGAGTGGTAGTCTTTGCTAGCCTTTGAAATCACTAATAAAGTCATTAGACAATGTTTAGCTGAAAAGAAATGACTAAAGCCGGAGAAAGACCATTCTGAGGAGCTCTCAGAAGTAACATTAGTGAGCTTTGGTTTCTAATTAAGTGGTATTATTTTAGGAGCTTTGATAAAAGCCCTTGCGTGTGTGACATCTTGTATTTCTCAGTGTATCAAGAGTTGAAGAGAAACTAAAAAAAAGAGAGACTTTTTAATGATAATACCTGAAAAGTGTTTTTCAGCAGACCCATACATCATTGTCAAGTGAAAAGATTAAACTTTATTGTTTCTTTTTGAACCAAGAACTCAAGGTGAGTGGAAATGTCTTGAAATGCAAAGTAGTTTGGCAGATAAAGTAAAATAGAGATGAAAACAGACAATAAAAAGACATTGGCTGTAATAGAGGAAAGAGCAGGGAAGTTGACTCTTTAATGTTGCTGGGAGAACTTTCTTTTTTGCTATTAATGATAGCATTTAAGTGTTACAATTACAAGCTTTTATTGAAATGAAACATTTCATTTAAGGAATGGCACCAAAATCATTTTTGTGTGTAATATGAAGCATTAGTTATGTGATGCTGCTGCCAAAATAAACCCCACCATTCATTTAAAATATCAGGAAACTCCATTTGAGAGGGTAGTTATACATCCATTGAGGATACTCTGTATATTATTTTTCCTTGGTATTAATAAAGTCTATTAACAACATAACTGCAATTGATTCATAATGTCACATTTGTTTGCAAGTAATGGATGTAAGGTTAAAATGGTTTAACTATTACAATGTTTGAAAATGATTGCTGTTCCCTAAAGCCTCCTTTATTTTTATTACAGTTTTTTTCCCCCTTCAGCAACCAGTTGTTTTGCAGTTGTTAAACTGCTTTCAGCTGTAGATACTCTGCATTATCAAGATAGATGGGGCTTGGTGTGGGATTTCCACAAAGGTTGGTTGCTGAAAAAGTAACTTCCACGGTGTGCCCTTGAAAGATTTATTTAACTTGTCCCTTAGTAGGCCAGGCTGCACTAATTTCTAAAAGAAAGAAATCAGTTTTCCATCAAAGTCTGTGCTGTTTTGGGGAGCCTCATCTGCCTGTGTGTTGGCACAAGAAATTGCACCTCTGACTCCAAAGCATTTGATCTTCTCGTCTCTGCTGGTGGCTGGCTAGGTCTGTGGCGTGGGCTGCCTTTTCTAACCACGACGCAGAGGGTTTTGTCTGCCTCTTTGTGCTGTGCTGACAATGGCCACGAGGACACCCTCACACTACAACTGCCTGAGCACTCCCCTTTTGCTCTGGCAGGGGGTCACTTCCCTATCCATGTCCACCAGTTGTAGAAAAAAACAGTCCCTGAAAACCTCTGCTGGGGACAGGCAGATGTGAGGAGCAGCTATTGGGCACTTGGGCTTTCATTGCTAACTTCTGAGTTCCTGGAAAGAGTGTTGCCAACTCTATCAGAGCCTTTCTTGTCATCTTAATTCACAAATCACTGAACAGAGATTACTTTTTTATCTGGGGTTGAGATAAAAATGCATATAAAAGCAGATCACTTGACACATGAGTCTAGCTTTGAAATGGGTTGAGCAAATACTCCATGCAGGTACAGGCATGTAATTTGTAAAAACTTGTTTTGCCCATTATCTTCTTTTGCAGTCTCATTCAACAATAATTCTATTTCAGAGAGAGCCATAGCTTGTGTGTCAATCCATATATGTGGAAGGGTTGGATATTTGTTTTTTAAGGGGGAAAATAGAAAATAAATAATTTTATTTAAAAAATAAATATATGCCTGAAGGAAAGAACACCCCTCAAGTTCTTTCATCTAAACCACTGTCAATAATGTAAAGTATCAAAAGTGATTTTTAAAAAAATAATATTTAATTCTTTCTCACTGTACAGTTCCAATTTCATGGTTTTCTAATTGGGCAATAAAAATATTACAGATTGGTGGACTTCATTTTGTTTTTGATCACCACCATTTAATTTCACATTTTGGTTACCATGCACTGACAGAGAGTAGCAATTGCAATAAATTTTGTGTGGATGGCATTCAGAAAACCTTGTGATGCCTGGCAGTTTAAAAAACTTGGACAGATAGATTTTTGGACTGCAAATACAACAGGGGGGTATTTAGTTGGTTTTAACAAAACTACTTTAATAGGTATTTTCAAGAAATTGTGGGCTCTCAGATTTGCAAACGATATGAGTTTTTAGCCCCCAAAAAGCTCAAATTCTAATCGTTCTGCTTCTTTGAAGAGTTTTCTGAATTTTCACATCTTGTTATTACAGGACTTTCTACCAACGTGACCACATAACAGGGTTACTCCTGGCACAACTGCACATGCACTAGAGGACTTGCATTCATTAACTGTGTCAGTTTCCAAAAGGCTCGTAATCTGTACACAGATTTTAAGCCATAGCCTGGCAAGCTGATCCAGTGTGCCAGTGGATCCAGAAGATCAGCCTGTTTCCAAAAGATCTCATCTACTTTGTCCAGGGTTTCAAAAAGGAATCATGTTTGGGGTATTTCTGTTTGGTTTCGTCATTGAGGTTTGCAGGGTAAGTTCCAAATTGACTCATACGCTGAGTCAGGTCTAGCAAGTATTTTAGATGCTCTTTTTAACGTTTTTTAAAAGCAAGACAAAGTTGTCCTGGCACATTTACAAGAGCAGGGACTCCACATACAGGTAGCATTCCCATTGCACAGGCAGTGGACAGCACACCGGGAAAATGCAACTGTGGTGGAGAGCAGCTAATCTTTGCTGCCACTCTGTGCAATGTCAATACTGGATAACACTGGAAAGCATCTGCTCTCCGATATGTTAGCTTCAGAGAGCTTTGTCTCTTCAAAGACACCATCGTGTTAAGGCCAGTGTTCCTGTCTGGAAAGAGCAGAAAGCTAGAGCTGAAATCTGTGATAGTATCATTGTTCCCAGAGGTGCAGTAATGGGCTTCACTTTACAGTGCTGTATCTCGCTTGGAAAAACTCTTTATTAATATGTGTAATAGAGTTCAGCATCACTTAAATATCTTAAGAGAATAAGGCCTGGGCAGTTGAGAGTATTAACTACCTAATTTCAAACACTTCCTTTAAAGTTTTTCCTTTCACTTTGCATGGCTTGCCAACATTAACATTAAACTTTTGACTGTTTAAACCACTCTGTGATCAATTATTTTTTTTAAGCAGAATGAGTTCTTAGAAAGCTACAACACAAACTGTGAGGCTACAACCATGATCTTCACAGATTGGTGGCTCAGGCAGTTTGTTAACATTGGGTATGACATGTCACATTAATAACTTTGTAATGAGGAAAAAAAGAGGTGTTGTCAGTCCATTACTAAAAATTACTTTATGGAATGCTTTGCATAAAATAAAATAAAAATATGAAATAATAAAGGAGGCCAACTAGTTTATTTTGATTTTTTTCTGCAATGCTTTGGCTACAATAATTGTCCATCCTGGGCTGATTTCTTTGGAGCTCAGCTTGGGATTAGCCAGAGTGACTGACAGGTTCTGATAAGAAAAGCTGATGGTAGGAGAGGGTGAGGGTTTTCTCCAAGGCACAGACTGACTCCTTGCCTGTCATGGGGCTTCCCCAGGTCCTTGTAAGCCAAATAAATCCAAGCATATCCCTGCTCTGTGCTGTGTGTCCTGAAGATGTCCCTACTTTCAGCTGCCATGCATCCTGGACTGTTGGTGGGCTCCTGCTCCAGCTTCGTTCTCTGTGGGAATGGTGGTTTAGTTTTCTGTCTTCTGCCTGACCACCAACTTCTGTGGCAGTGACAGCAACACAATATCTTTGAGACTACTATCTCCTGGTCTGTCAAACAGGCTTTAAATTAGTCCAAACACTCCAAAATTATTATGATGTGGTAGAGAAGTCACATTGAATCCCTCAGAAGACCTGCTAAAATCTCGTCTTTCAGCAAAGCATTTTAACTACGCCTGTCATTTTGTACTAACTCCTTATCCCCCTTTCCCTAAAGTAAAACAGAGTTGCTGAATGGCAGATGCCCAGCACAAGTAATATGTATAAAAAATTACCATAAAATAGGGGTTGAATTCCCTTTTTATTCATCACTGATTTTCATCTGGGAGAGGGTATGTATTCCTTTGTGAACTGATTGTAGTTGTAGGAGTAAAAGGCTCCAACCCATCTGGAGTTCTAAAATAACACACCTTCTATGATGTATATCTTGTTTTGGCTACTTATGGCATAGGAAACTAGTCTGAGGCCACCTCTAGACAGCATCTATACTCATTGTCCACCCCAGGATGATTCATCATATCCTAAAAATGATGTCCACTTTCAAGGCTCTAGGTATTGATTCCTCTGTTTAGTCTAGAGGGTGTTCACACAGCTGCTTTTGCCTGGTCAATAGACAGGTAATATTAAGTGGGATGAATGCCACTGAATGCCACCATCATGATTAAGATATGAACTTCATGTGTGCAGATGCATCAGCACTGTCACATCCTCTCAGTGAAAGAAGAACTTAGTGTCTCAGACCGACAGCTCAGTACTGCTGTCATACCTGCCTCTGCACACCGTGTATCACAAGTTCAGTGACAGTCAATGACTGTCATTCTGTCAAATGGCCTGATTACCTTTGACATGTACTGCCCTTTACCCCACTTTGGCAGTGGCAAGAAGCCATGCAGAAAATGTAAATAATATTAAAAGAGATCTCAGGGCACCTACACAATTGCCTGAACAGCATGAGACTGGTCTTGTGTAAGAGAGAAAAAAGAGTTTTGATTTTTTTCCTTGAATTCAAAGGATATAGAATGGATCTCAGATATTGTCATAGAGGGGTTTAAACAGCTGAATAATACCAGCATTTCTTATTTATCACATGATATTTGGTGATATTTGTATAATAAGACTATTATACAAAGCATAGTTCCACAAATCCACATTTGAAGTTATATTTGGTCCTTTCAATACGCTTTACAAAGTCCTTATACATTTGAGCAAGAATGTGTTCTGAGATCCCAGTGTTCTCAGTAATGATTTCATCGTTCCTCACTTGATGTGGCAACATTAACACGTTTCTGAATGTGTTTAAAGTGCAAGGATTTCCAGGTTGCCGTTGCTCATGCTCAGGAGAGGCACGACACATCTGAGCTATCCTTTTTGTCTTTTTTTTGTGATGACACACGTGTCTGGGTACAGAAGCTATGCTATAAGGATAAATGACTGTGGGATTAAACCCCCAGTAGGAAGAACAGGAATGATACTCTTAAGCATTTGGAAGGAACGCAGCCAAGGCCCAAATGCTTTTATTTTTCAAATTCATCGATCAAAAGCTACTCTATGTAAGATGCTAAATGGCATCTGACATAACTGGAATGCTGGGATAAAACAGTAATAGGAAAAAAGCCTAACCAGTAATAGGTAGGGTTTTACTGCTAGTAAAGCAGGTCCTTTGCTGAGGAGAAATGTTAAAACTGCATGAATTACACCCAAGCAACTGACAACTTTACTTAGCTATTCCATACATTAGAGGATAAATCTCCATTCTAGGAAGTTTCAATGCCATTTTAGTTATCCATTTAATCCACCTATTCATTTAGCAGGAATGGTAATTACGTGAAAATTGCTGCCAAACTATGATGTGCAATTAAAATTCAGGCTATTTTGTGTGATGCAAAATCTCCCTTTTTTACTATCATCTTACAAATCCTCTGATAGAAAGTTTGTGCCTTTTTGAAACAGAGCTTGTAATAATAAGCCATCTGGCTTACTTAAACATGAAAGATTAAAATGATATACAGTATGAAGGCTTCCTATTCAATTGCTAATGTCCAAGAACTCAACTCCAGTGGTGAAAGCTGTCATTTGAGGGGAAGAGGTAATTAAAAGATTTCCTTGTAGAGATGGGTCCTAGAGTAGGGAACTGGCACATCCAACAAGCAAAACTAATTTTCCAAAAGAAAGCAATGCTGGCCAAATGTCTTGCAAGATAATCTTCTGTATCCTTAGTTCACTCACAACTGCTTGAGTGGGACTGAAAGGTGGGTTGATGACTGGTGGCACAAAAGCAACCAAACCTTGCTCTATTTACCATGCTAAGCCAGCAGTGCTTCATAACACTGGCTTGACTGAGGCAGACAATAATGAGAGAAAATGTATTGTGATTAAGTAGCCACCCTCTCTTTCTAAAGAGAGGGAGAAAATGGTTGCAAACCTTTTAGACAAACCGCAATGCAGAAACTGAAAATACGGATTCTGGGAAGTGATATGCATAAAGGCATTTTTCAGAGATAAGTTTTGAAGCAAATTTATTTAGTAGCCCCTACTACTTTATAATTGGCAAGAGGCTAATTGGGGGCACAGTGCTTGGGCTTGTGGAGCATACAGGCCGTCTGAAAAAATGGGGTAATTTTCCACTGGCTGCAGAGGAAAAACAAGATACACCTCAGTTGTGACTGTGTCATGTTCTGTTGCTTTCAGCTTCCTGCTGCCTTCCACCTCTGACTGATGAAAGGGGAAGCAACTGAAAATCCTGTCGATCAGATGAAGAACCCACCCTAGGTTCTCAGCGTTAAGTGGAAGCAGAGGTGAGTATGAATCGTTCCCAGACAGTCATCCATGTGGTCTGGTGTACTTATAGGGAGTGCTGTACCTTTGACCTACAAAACAGCCTAAATGTTATTACAAGTAGACTGTAACCCTCCCGGATGGAGAGATCATGTCTGATTCCTTATAGGAAAAAGAATTTAATACAGAATGTAAAACTCTAAATAATTTTGAGTTCAATGTATCATGGCAGGGTTCTTCTCTGCTGAGTTTTATGGAATTGTTCTACAAGTCGGGAGAAACATAAACTTCCTGATTTTTATTCTATTGCCACAGTTGCTCCTACAGGGGACTACTTAATTACCACAGAACTATATTATCTCTTTCTGCATCTGACTTTTTCAAAAGGGAGATATTTTAAAGTGCTGTGTGCAGGTACAGTACTCTATAAATAAAGAAAGAGTGCTAAAATGAGAACCCTTCCATTAAAGACACTATTCTCATCAGCTACTTTTCAGAAGAGCCTATTTAATGAAGATCATTCAGCTATTAATTCTACTTTCAGGCTCCATTTAGGCTCAGAGAAGGAAATAATGAATCATGACATAATGGTAAAGCACTCAGCTTACCACACAGGAAACTAGACTTGCATGTGCGTTTGTTTTTGTTTTTAAGGCTAGTTCTAACAATAGCAGCCAATGAAAGCCTATTAACTTCACTGTGTCTTTACTTTCTGTTCAGTCATTGGCTATCTTCCAGCTTAATTCCTCAGAGTCAGCAACACATTCAAAAGAGGTTAAATGAACTCTTGGATAAGAACCTCTAATAAAGGAATAATTGATCTTTCCGCTGCAGCTCATCACCCCCTCCAAAACCACAAATAAAAGCAGACGCAAAGGCAACATTTAAATATGCAGCCTTATTCAGAGGTGACAGGATGGGCAAGAGAGGGGTGTAGGGATGGATGAGTTGGGGGAAGCAATGGTGTGAGAGTTGTTAAGCAGCCAATATGAAATGCATACTTTGGCAAAAGTGAGAAAAAATGCTCATAGAACTAAGGAAAGTGAATGGACTAGAGTTGCTTCTCTTAAGGAGCTCTGCTTTGCCTTCAGCACAGTTTCTCACAATCTGATTTTCTGACTCTCTTGCCTTTATACTCACTGTAATTCTATCCAGTAAAGTGATAAAGATTGACATGCCTCTTTCATGTCAGAGCAGAGGAGTTCTCTCTGTGCTTAGGACTTCAAATATCTACAGAAAAAGAGAAGAAATCTGTTCTTGGCCTAGATCTTCACCCAGGAGGACAGAGTGAGGAGGATGGCAGCTCACTAGATGGGTGTCTGCTGATGTCTCCATAATGGGAGGGAGTACCCAGGGAAACAGATCATTAGGAATAAAGTGCTGAAAACATGCAAAAAACAAACATGAGAATTTACTTTGTCTTTAATGAAATATCATGTCAATTGCAGTTCCCATTATTTTGTATTTTCATGGAAAAGGATTTATGGATACATGGATAAGCGAAAGAGGATAGGCTCTCTGTAAAAAAAAAAAAATAAAATTATTAGACTGAGAAAAAAAAAAGTCCCAGTAGCTATAATGCTGTGATCCCATCTCCTTAAACTTAAGTAGACACCTTCTAAAGCAGCACACTTATTGTCCTCTGGCCTTCTCACTGCTTTGTTCTTGAATCCATGCTGCATGAAGACTTGGAGTCATTTTACCTAAAATTCTGTATGTATGCTCTAGGGTGGTAGTTTTGCCGTATAAAAAAAATTTGAGCTGAGCACTGTAAGAGTGAACTGAGTCAATGAACTAAAGCCAGCTTTCTTGAGGACTTCTCCACAATTTCCATGAGGAACTTGGAGTTATCATAAACTTCACTTTCCTCTCTGAAATTCAGGCAATTTTAAGGGAAAAAATAAGATGTGTAATGTGGGTACGTCTCTCAGCAGCCAGAGATGACAGTCTTGTTGCTGAGGTCTCTGTTGGTAAATGTGTGTGGTAGGTTTATTTTTTGCTGTGAAATGGGATTAGGAGAAAAAGCAAAACATGTTTAAACTTGAAAGGGTATAAAGAAAACTTTATTAACAGAGTTAAAAGGAACATAGTAAGAAAAAATGAGAATAAAACCTTCAGAACACCTTTTCTCTCCCTCTCTACAATATTCTTTTCTACTGACAATGTAGAGACAAAAACTTGGGACTTTTAGTCAGTTTACTACCTCTGAAATAGTTTCTTCAGTTCACTTGGGGAGAAGTGTTTTTCTTGCCATACTATGGAATATAAGAAAATAATTGTCTCATGGTTTAATGTCACAAAGCAAATCTGCCACCTGGAATATAAGAAAAAATCTGTTTGCAGTGTGAAAGTCCTTCCTACGTCTTGCAGTTTTTCTCACAGCTGCTTTCATAGGCCATTTCAATTTATTGGGATGCTATTTTAAGAATGAGCTGTTCTAGTATAGAGCAAAGTCCGTCTCTGGGACTAGAGGTCTTCCACTACTATCCCCAAGGCAAATTTCTCATTTCTTTATGCTCAAGTTTCTTGCTAGATCCACATCAACATCCATCTGCTTCAACTACTGGTGCCTCGACCCACAACTGTACCAGAATGCTACATCCCCCCAATGCATCTCTATGAGCTACAAGGAAACAAAACCAGTCAAATATATCTTTACCATAGCTTTGCAGGATTTTAAGTCAAGCTTAAAACATCTCTTCAATCCCTTCTATCTAGAATTAACTCTTCCTTTACTGACCTCAGAGTCCCATGTTATTATCTCTATGTGTTCACCTTTTTATCTTTTCCTATTTTAGGAGAGAAATGGTGTTCGTAAAGTCATTTGTTCTCAATCTTTACCATTAACTGAAACAATTCTATAAAGCCTTGCAATGCCTAAAAGCTGATCTGGTCCAAGCTCTGTTTCAGGAACATGGCTCACTGTGCTTCTCTGCTGGCCACGTAGTCCCTGCTGGCACTATGTGAACCAGCTCGACTGCTGATTAATACAGGAAAAAAACCCCAAAACAACTGTCGACGATGCTTTTATCCTTCTGTCCATAGTAAAGCTGGCTTAAAGTGGCTGAGCACACAAAGTTCATTGCCAGCCAAGCTGAGGTGTCCATGTGAGATCACCCCGGCCCCTCCAATCCTGGCCACATGGCTGCTCCCAGTCTGCAATGGTGGCGGAACGGCTGCTCCTGGCCCCCGGGCCACTCTCTCTTGAGCTGCTCCCGGTGCTAACACAGTCTCTGTCTGGCACAGTTGGGCAGGCTCTGCTAAGAAGGAGCTTGTCTCTGCTGGCAAAGAGCCCCAGCCGTCTGTCAGGATAGGGCCCGGTGAGCTCCTCGGTGAACGACCTGACAGCTCTGCAGTGAGGTGTTCGGCAGCTCTTCAGTGAGGGGCCTGACAGCTCATTGGTGAGGGGTTCAGCAGCTCCTCGGTGAGGGGTTCAGCAGCTCCTCGGTGAGGGGTTCAGCAGCTCTTCAGTGAGGGGTTTGGCAGCTCTTCAGTGAGGGGTTCAGCAGATCCTCAATGAGGGGTTCAGCAGCTCCTCAGTGAGGGGTTCAGCAGATCCTCAATGAGGGGTTCAGCAGCTCCTCAGTGAGGGGTTCAGCAGCTCCTCAGTGAGGGGTTTGGCAGCCCACTCACTACCCCTTTGGAGACAGAAAAATCTTGGCCAGGCCCCGGGAGCCAGTGTGGACCCAGCCATGCAGGCTGAGCTGGGACCAGCCCAGACCCAGCCTGCCACCACCAAGACCGGAAATGAAGAGAGCTATTCCCGGGGTGTTTTTTGTTTTAAGATGTGTTTTTACAAAAGGTGTATCCACTCTTTTCATTGGCCTAATCAAGCATCAATATTACAAAATTGTCCAATTAGACCCAACCCAGGACAGTAAGTTACAAGCTGATGAAAACATGGAAAGAATCTGGAGAAGATGCAACAATTCCTGTGGGTTCCACCTTGCTTTGTCGTATTGTAGCAGTGGCTCTTTGAGAAAGAGGCCAGTGCTTCCTCCTGTGTTTGCCTAGAGCTGGCACAACAGGGGTTTTTACTTGGATTTCAAGGTAGTATCACAATAAAAATGTGCAGTACTATATTTCAAGCATGTAGTCCTCACTCTAGAAAACTCCTGTTCTTTGCAGAGAATTTCTGGACAGAGAATACTAATTTTCCCTGGCAGTTTTATTTGAGAGAGATTATTTGCCTGTTGAAATGCTGGTTGGGAAGGGACACTTTGTGTGTATCTAATGTTTTTTAGCCTTTTCTGTGCTAGCTGATAGCTTTATGTATGGTTACACAGACCAAGTGACTGACCAGGCCTTGCTCCCTTCACTTCTTCATATGTCTACTCATCTCTTCAGTCTTTAGAAGAATGAGAAATTTGAAAACATCTGAAAGTGTACCACACATAGAGTACACAGAATAAAATTTTCCAGGAGGTTATTGTTTATGTTGAAAAATATGTGTTAAAATCCAAAAGAATTACTCTCTGAAGGGTATTTGCCTTTCATAGACTTCCTTTGTGGATAGTAGTAATTTCTCCTTTGATACTCCCAGTGTCTCCTACCTCGTGTGTAATAAGTCATGGGGAAGAAGGTGATTAGGTCTACTGACTTAAACTTTGATGTCACTACAGAGCCTTGTATTTCATTTGAGAGGACTCTGGGGTATCTAGTACAGATGACAACAGTGATAATAATAATTTTTTAAAACTTTTTTTGGTACCAAAATATGTCTGTCCCAGCATGGCCAGGAGCTCAGCAAAGGAATCACCAGTGGAAGTGACACAGCTCAGCATCCTGAATGTGAACCAGTGCAGGAACACTGTAGCTCTTTCAGCAATGGCACTTGCAATTGTGGTTCTCTCAGGGAGATCTGACACTACAGAGGTGTTCCCATGGCAGCTGATTTGACTGATCACTGACACATGCCATAATGAATCTGTTGGGTTAGCTGAGGGACACAGACTGATCAAAACAGCAAGGAAAGGATAGAAGGAAGCTTTTCTGAGGTGAAAAGTGGTCCAGCTGAGAACTTGTTTTATTTTTAGAGGGATCTGAGAAGAAAAAAGGCATACAATCTAGAGTAACAGAGTGGCTTCTGCTTAATCTTCAGGGAAGAGAATAGCTCTTAACTTCAGAGTGGTCCAACAAGTAGGCAGGATACTTTGAAAGAAAGGTTGCCTTAAGATGAATAAGATTCATTATGTGGCTCAAATGAAAAGGGATTTGTCTTGATTTGATGACATAGCTTGGAAATGAGAGGAAAAACAGCACCTAAAGGCTCCTCATTGACTAATTTGCTGTCCAAAGCAACACAAATATACTGCTGTGCTTTCCACCCTTCCCTTTCCTCTTTTCAGCAGTGTTCTGGATTGTATGTGTGCTACCATTATATGTTTGTACCCACAATAAAAACACCTAACAAACTACTGCTTTTTTTCAAGCCCCTCCTTAAGCTTTTCATCTGCCACAGCCTTTCAAAGCACTGAGGAGTGATCAAGCTGTCTTAATAGTAATTTTGATGCTGATCTTCATTCTACAAGATGAACTACTTTGTCTTATGTCTCCATGGTCTCTTCATTTTATGTCTTTCATCTTTACTTACTACATCCAACAGCTGCAAACTGTGGGACAATGAATGTTGCTAATTCTAGCAGCTATTGCAATTCAAAACTAATGAAAAGCTATTAATAGCTTATTCAGTAGAACTATTGCTGCTCAGGGTAAAGGAGTGAGTCCAGATTGTGCTACCAGTTACAACTGAGTAGCCCCAACAATGTCAGCGTCTGCTCCATATCAATGTTAAACCTCTAGGAGATTTTATGATATGCTGCTGGCGCAAATACAGACAGGATGCTGATGGTGTGTATTGCTCCCTATTTGAAACAGACACTGACTCCAGTTAGCATGGAAACAGAAAGATGTGGTTGAAGAGAAGCTGGTTCAAATGGATCTCAGAGAAAATGGTTATACCCTCCAGCACTGAGGAGCATTTTAAAGCAAATTCCTGGAAGAGCCTTGCAGATGATAGGATCCTTCTAGCAGGTGTGAAGGAGTGCAAAGACCTGTGATTGCTTGACTTTGTTTGGTTGTGTCACATTAATGAAAGAAATGTGTTCATCTATCATCTCAAACCAAATATAAAAACTCTCACTCTTGAAGAAAAGGGCCTGAGGGCAACCATGCACATCTTCTGAAGCTAGTTTACAGCAGAGCCTTGCAGCCAGGAGAGCCAGGAGTATCCTAGAGTGCATCTGAAGAGTGTGGCCAGCAGTTTGAGGGAAGTGGTTGTTCACCTCTACTTGGCCCTAGTGAGGTCTCACTTGGGGTGCTGAGTCCAGTTCTGTGCTCCTCAGTACAAGAAAGATGTGAAGCTCCTGGAGAGGGTCCAGAGGGTGACAAAAAGGATTAGGGGACTGGAGCATATCTTTTATGAGGAGAGCCTGCAGGAACTGGTCATGTTTAGTCTGGAGAAGACTGAGAGAAGATCTCATTCATGCCTATGTCTCAAAGGTGGGTGCCAAGATGATGATGCCAGACTGTCTTCAGTGTGCCCAGCGACAGCATGAGGAGCAATGGCCATAAACCAAACCACAAAAAATTTACACCTCAACGTGAGGAAGAACATCTTTGCATTTGAGGGTGGCAGAGGACTGGAACAGGCCACCCAGGGAGCCTGTGGAGTCTCCTTCACGGGAGACATTCAGAACCCACCTGGACATGTTCCTGTGTCACCTGCTGCAGGAAACTCTGCCCTGGCAGGGGAGTTGAACCAGATTATCTCCAGAGATCCCTTCATACCTGAGTAGTTTCGTGATTCTGTGATTCTAGTTTGGCAGTCAAAGATATGATTAAATTGTAGCTGACTTAAATCACAGCAGTACACTGCATAGCACTTGTAGATTACTTCAGTTGCAAAGTATGCAAAGTACTAGACCCTCACTGCTAAAAGTTTTTCATCCTCCTTTGGGTTTTACAAACCCTTGATGTGAGTAGAGGGCACTACTGCAGTGATAGGTCATGCAACAACACTAAGGCTTGTAGTGGTAGGACTCCCAATTTCCTTTCCCCCATAATGGCATCCCTATAAAATTTTATAATCTACCCTGTAAAAAAGCCCAGTGGGACTGAGAAAGGGAGTCCATCCAGTGCTCTGCTAGACTTCCATTGCTCTGGGGGTCTGCATTTTCCCACCTCCTAGGTTTAAACCTGAGCTTTAGCTTGTGCTTTTGTCTCTACCAAGGCTCAAGGGATCAGGCTTTTTCCAGTTAAAAAAAAAAGAAAAAAAAAAAAGCTTGAAGTGAGTGGCAGCAACAAAAAGAGTCAAAATAAGAGATCTTCACATTAAATGTCATTTGGATAAGTTGTTGTTTTTCCTTCTACAGCCATCCTATGTACATGCACTTTTTTCATTAAATCATTCTTCATTCCTATCTTGTTTTATCACCACAATGACTTCTGTCACTATGTGGAGCATTTGTTTTCTGAGACAGGATTATGATGAGCCCAGAGGGCCCCCTTAGAATGTGGCCACTTTAGCAGTGTGGGAAGTTCAAACCCAGAGGTTGCTTTTTGCGCTACTGGTAAATACGCTGCATGCATGATGTGATGCCACTTCATGCAGAAAAGTTTAACCCAGTGTCCTTGTGTTTTATGGCATCACTTGCTTCTGCTTTGTATTTATTTTGTTATTAATGCTGGCTGCTTTCCAATAGCTTCTGGCCACAATGACTGCTGCAATCTTTTGTCAGCTAAATCAGACGCAATCTGCAGACAGAAACATATTATCATGTACATCATTTTCAAATAAAGCAATGCACATGCAACACACTGTTGTTTTATCTAGAGGTGTGCTGAATTAAATTGAGAATGCTGTTGAACCCCTCTAAAAGACTAGCTGTAAAAAGTCATAATAAGATGATATATCATCTAGGTTTCAAATAGAATAAATATAGGAAACTAAGACTTTAATTGATAGTCTCTAAAAGAAGTCAAGTAATTGAACATGATTCTCCATTCCTCGCCCCAAAGAATAATTTAAGGAAAATATAAGATTAGAAGGTTAAAATTATAGACAAGTACCTATCTCTTTCAATGGCAAAAGCAGACTATGTAAAACAGCAGAAGTCTTTTGGTCTATGAGAAACCACAGTGATTTGGGAGTTGATGATACTTTTATTGTCAATGAGTTTTTTTTCTTTAGTCATGGAACTGATGTGTCTCCATTGCTTCAACAACCTTTTCTCTGGCATTGATGAATGCAATGTCCCTGCCCTTACATCCGTTCAGAAAACTGCTAGACAGATGATAATTTTCCTAGTCCATGGCTTTGACTTCCTTCTCTCCACAGATCCTCTATGCGTTTTTACCTAGAACTTAAGCTACTTGTCCTCATTTCCTGCTCCCACCAAGGCCTGTCACTGCCCATTCTATCATCACAGGCTTGACTTCTGCCAAACAGAAGGATGTTTTGGGTAAAACAAAGATATTTGCTTCAAAACCTAAACCTCAAGGAAACTTCAACTGTTTGTTTCTTGGAAAGTTTTCTGAAGGCAAATGGATAGGATCTCCTGATTTTTGAACATACTAGAGAAGTTAATTCAATCTCCTGAAATTCCTGCCCTTTCTGACAGCAGGCAGCTCTAAGCATTTATTTTAGAACTTTTTCAGCCAGAGTACGGTGTTGATTCACAAGCAGTGAGGGGGAAATGGCTCATGCACATTTTCCTGAGTGCATGAGCAGTGAGCCCAGCCCCAGCACATGCCAGCTGGGTAGTCTGACCCTCCCACACCCTTGTGCCCTCCCAGACTGTCAAGGGAGTGCTTGGCTTTGTGTGTGGAGGACACTATGGCCCCTTCTCTTGGGAGCAAAGGATGGAACAGCAATTGGCACTTGTTCTGAGCCCAGAGAGAGAGACAAACAAAGCCTGGGTGAGCAAAGTACATGTCTGTGATAACATTGGTATGAACTCAACTCACCTGAGCTGAGAGATAAAAGTGAAGTAAAGCCAGAACCAACATCCTTAGAGCAAGGAAAGGCAGTGAGGGAGACGGGATGCCCAGGTGTGTGGAGCAGGGGGCACAGACTCAGAAATTGCTTGGTGTTGCAGGAGCTTCAGCATGTTTCCTACATACCATCAGTAATTTTTTCTAAAAATATGCATTCATTTCTCCCATCTTTAAGACTGTCAGATGGAAGATTTAAACCCATAAAAGGCAACATCTGTGAGCAAAACTGTGTGAGCTGTGCTTGGGTACTGCAGCTCAAGGAAAGCGGCAGATTACACACCTCAGTGAGGGCCACTGGCTCCCACCATACTTTTAGGGAAACTGGAAATCATGAACATTGCATGAGATGAAAGGTGGGGGAAGACAGGGGATGAGACCCCAGGTACACATGTGTGTGGGAGTAATAGAATGGTTTGGGTTGGAAGGGATCTTAAAGACTATCTAGTTCCAACCCATTTGCCATGGGCTGATTCACCATCCACTAAACCAGGTTGCTTGAAAACCCATCCAACCTGGTCTTGAGGCTGATTTGAAGTGTGCCATGGCTTTTGTCAGAGGGTGAATCTTACTGTTATTGAATTCCCAACCTGTCTGCAGGTCTGAAGCACGTTGATGCTGTGAGCAGAAGGGGTCTGTGCTACCATTGCCCAGCTGCCAAGGTTCCCTGGAAGAAGCCATTCATTCCCTTGGCTGAATGTCTCCGAATCCATTTTAAACTTCCCCAACAAAATCCCATTTCTTTCTAGGCAACTATCCTTTGTTTCAGTTGATGCCTCCAGCAGGTTAATGGAGTTCTTAGCTATTATTTTTGAGATTGTTCACTTCAGGTCTCCTACTTTCTGCACAGAATTCACAAGATATCCTTTAATTTATTCTGCCTAAAATGAGATAAACCACGAGTGACCAGTCTCCTGGGACTGTGCCATTCTATGGTGAGCCTTATGTAAAAGATACAGGGCACATTCTCAGCACTGTGTGTTGTTATTAATGAATGCTCTCTGCGCAACTCTTTGTCCATCACAATGAAAATTTACCCTCATGTTTCTCCTAAATCTCAGATGTAGATTTTACTTGCAGCATTTTGGGATATTCTTTGATTATTTTCTTCATGTTAGGGGACCATAACGATAAGTCCCTGCTCAAGTGAATATACAACTAGACCTCATCTGACACTAAAATTTGCTAGTTTCTCTTTTTGGGCTTAAAAAAAATTTGCCTTTCAGAGCTATTCAATAAGATAAATGTTAATGAGAAAAATTTTAACAAGGCAAGCCCTGGCAGTGACCCTCTCGGATCTAAGCAGCGCTACAAACTCAGGGCAAGCCTGATGCATGAGGAACATCTTGCAGAATATCACTGGCCTTCTGTTCTATCAGCACTATAACTCTAGAAACAAGGCTCTTAATGAGGAAAGATCAATCCCAGCAGGAAAACCTGTGATATCTGACATCAGTAGACAAGCATCCATGCTGTACAAACCACCACCCCCCTGACGCTCAGCCCTGCTTCCAAAAAATAAAATAAAGTAAAATTGTGTCATTTTTATTCAAAGTTTAAAGACTTGGAATCACTTCATGTGGCATTTAACTATCATTTCAGTCAGGCTTTTGAAGCTGTTTAAGTTCATTTGTACCCAAGTTGTTTAATGTTACTCAGACAAGGTAAATCAAAGTCTAATAGAGTGGAAAAACAGTAAAGGCAGAAAATAGGTAAAAGATAAATCACACAGGAAGTTTTGCTTTTTCTTTTTTGTTATTATATTCATTGAGATCAAAGTCCTTGTTTCAGCTCTAATTAACAAAAGCTAATGCAGATTGGAGACCTTCTGGCACTGAGCAGAGCCTTGGAGGATACAGTTGAAATCTTCTGAAGATTTAAATAATTAATATGACACCTTGAGCTTCGGATGGGAAAATAAAAAATAAAAAAAAAAAAGAAGAGGGAAAAAAAAAGAGCCCCATGTTCAAGTTTAAGAACAATGCCATTGCCAAGTTTGATACCATTTGTTCTGATGAAAATGAGCTGAGTAGACTGCACCGACTTCATTGTCTGGTACATTGGCAGTTCAGTGGATTGTTTCACCTTTTGTCATGCTAAGGGAGTCTTTTGTGCAGTACTTTGTTACCCCCAAGTCTGCCCCAGTTGAAGGAGGATAGAAAAAGGCAAATCTGCTTTAGGGACTTGGAGGATGGTCATTTAATGGTTTTTAATCCTCTTAATCCACGTAAGAATGGAGATCTCTGAGTGAAAATCCCATCCCAGAAGTCCTTATGATTCAAATGCCTGGCTCAGGAGACTGTCTTTTGAAAAAAAAAAATACAGCAAAATATTCTCCACTACTGTGGCATTGTGGTTTATTTCTCTCTGGTTTTCTGAAGCTGTCTGATGCAATATAAGCTACATGAAACTGAAACCTACTTCAAACCCTGTGAAGTAGAAGAACAGAGAGTGCCCAGTGCCAGTCTGTGTGTTTGGGGTACTCTGGCAATTCAGCTTGATTTCATAAAAATGATAAGGAGCCCCTTTTCTGGTTGTCTCAACTGTATGCAAATCTACCCTAGATTTTGGTGTGCACTATTGCCCTCCCCAAGCTGTTTTCCACTCAAGTATTTTCCAAGTAAATGAAATCCTCTATTGAGGTTGGATATAGATTACTTCTAACTACTACATAGCTACTATGACATAATCATAGCTAACCCTTTCGAGCTCATTATTACTTCATAAGACCATGATTTCCCTTCCCTGTTACCATAAAAAATATAAAATCAATATAACTAATTAGATAAACCACTAAAGCACTGCTAAGAGACAATTTTCATGAGTAAAATTAAAGAAGATCTAAAGACAAAATGGGCTTTTCTTGCTCTCAATCTATAGACTTTCTATTGGCCACAAGAAGTTGACTTTAAAATAATTTTTCAATTACATGCACAATGAAGCTTCTCATTTGTTCATGTATTTCATCACTCCATTTTTTAGAATGGGTTAAAAAAAAGGAAAAATACAGCTTCCGACTTGTAAATTACTATGTAACAGATGCAGAAAAGAGTAAAAATTTCAAAATTTCTTTAAAAAAGATCTATTTTTAAATTTCCCTCTGCAGAACTTTCAATCTAAGTAGAAAGAAAATTATTTTAGCAATATTGCATTATGAAACAACTAAAAGCATGTCTTAAAAAATTGCTGCTCATTAATGCAATGTTTTCTGTTCCAGTTAGTTCAGTGACAGCCATTGCTGAGCATCTATTTCTACAGCCCTCCTATGCCTCTGAAACAACAGATACAACTCCAAAAATGGCTTCTTAGGATTTTAATACATGTT
This sequence comes from Certhia americana, assembly GCA_018697195.1. Taxonomy (NCBI): domain Eukaryota; kingdom Metazoa; phylum Chordata; class Aves; order Passeriformes; family Certhiidae; genus Certhia; species Certhia americana. Next base: position 83,028,496 of record CM031857.1, on the reverse strand, counting down.
TTCTGAAAATTCAGCCTGCATACAAACTGCAATCTCTCTGAAGTCATTTCAGCGAGATGTTAATATTGAATTACTCTAGCTCTGCTTCAAGAAAAACTAGGCACTATTTTGCTTTTTCTCTACAGAAATAGGTAGGCTAGTCATGCTGTCTGTGGCATCCCATATAAACTTTGGGTGGCCCTTTGATGAAATTTCTGTGTTTCCATCTGAATCAGGTTAACAACTCATTTGAGATTAGAGGGAAAGTAACTGTTATGTGCAGTTGCAGCCTGGAAAGCCAGCTGCATCCTGGGCTGCACCTAAAGAGGCATGACCAGCAGGTCAAGGGAGGTGATTGTGCCCCTTTATTCCACTCTGCTGAGACCCCACCTGGAGTGCTCTGTCCAGCTCTAGGGCCCCCAGTAGAAATATCTGGACCTGTTGAAAGAAGTCAAGAGGAGAGCCACTAAGTTCATCGCAGGGCTGGAACAGCTCTGCTAATAAAGCAGGCTGAGAGAGTTGGGGTCAATCAATCTGGAGAAGAGAAGGCTGTGAGGAGACCTTATAGCAGTTCTACTTTTTAAAGGGAGCCTAGAAGGAGAGGGACTTTTCACAAGGGCATGTAGTAACAGGACAAGAGGGAACAGCCTTAAGCTGAAGGGATGTAAATTTAGATGAGATGTTAAGAAGAAATTTTTTTCTCTGAGGGTGGTGAGACACTGCAACATGCTGCCCAGAGAACTTGTGGACTCCCCAGCCCTGAAAGTGTTCAAGGCCAGGTTGGATGGGGCTCTGAGCAACCTGGTCAGTGGAAGGTGTCCCTGCCTATGGCAGAGGGGTTGGAACTGGATGGTCTGTGAAGTCCCTTCCAACCCAAAGCATTCTATGACTCTGTAATTCTATGTTATCTGGGCATTGTCAGTGCTGTATGCTTCCTCATTTTTCTGCTATTTTACAGCTTCCGTTGAAACCTCACCTTTGCTGTGCTGAGCCTCACAGGGGATGTGCTGTGTTTCTTGGATCTCCCATGGTATTGCCTGGAGATGAAGGAGGCACAAAACAGCAGACTGGCTCACATTTCCTGACTCACTGCATCACAATGACGTGGCTGAAAATGACAAATGTTTGATGAAGATGTGTGCATGAGAAAAAGGTGAGTGCTTGTATTCAGTGGTGGAAGTAGTGGTTAGCTACGGGTAGGCTGTGATTCCCTGGAAGTAGCATGGTATAGGGCCTACCAGACTGACAGCAACAAAATTAGGGGCTGAACTTAAATGGTGAGATGGCCTTATCCTCATTGGAAGATAGGGTATGTGGAAGCTGATTGAGAGAGTTTTTTGTCATTATGGAAATGAGTAATGAGTTGATAGTGAAATATTTTTAAGAGGAAACTGAGAATATAATGCAGACATGAGGGAACTCCAGCACTAGTATTATGTGCAGGAAATAATAAACATATGGAATAAATTACTTGGAAATTCTATTGAGAAAAATAATACAAATGACAGACAAAGTCACCTAGCTTTTCTAGAGGGAGAGGGAACTGCGGAATATGAAGGAAATACCTAAGGAGGAGAGAGACGAGCTTTCAGCAGTCAGGTGTGTTGAGCTGGGAGAGGCCCCCCTTGGTTATAAACCACTTTGTGTTTACAAAAATGGATGGGCAGCACTGGCAGTGCCAGCCTGCACACTGTGAGGTGCCTTGCACCCAAACTACCTTGGGCACAGTATTTTCAGGACCAGAGCTGCTCTGGACATGACCTTCTGGCCAAACATTATATTAAAAAATGGCTATGACAAGTGACTCTTTACATATTTTCCAGCCCTTCATACATCAGCCAGTTCTTCCCCAGAAAACTTGCTTTTGTCTCTCTGGACTCTGCAGCTCCATCAGTGGGACAGGTCTGGGAACACCCCCAGGAAGGACCACTCCAGCAGTCAAGAGCACACATGTTTCACACAAAAAAATCCCTATACTTTACACAAAAATGGGCTACATCTCTGTTTGTGTCCTCTGTTCTCCTCCCACTGGTGGTGGTAGTGCTGTGGCAGGTGTTGGGGGGTGGAGGTTCAGCATAATCCCCCATGACCCACAGCACTTGAATAGGCCATGTTTATTTCTGTAGTGAATGCTTTTCTTTTCTTTTGGACTCTGCAGTATTGAGGCCATCCTGCAGCATGGGCTGGTACCAATTTTTTGTTTATGGATTATAATCTTCCCACAATGCGTATTTACTTCAGTGTTAGGCAAGCACAATACTACAACAGTTGGTCAATAATCTGATTCAAAATTACCTGCTTTAAAAAATGTTTTCAAATCTATTTTGGAATAACTTGGAGCTTTCTTCGAATAATAACTCTTTTGGAAAGGATTTTTTTTTTTGCTCTCTCTTTCATCTATGAAAACATTCTTCCTGTTAAGGTGATGTAAATTAATAACAACCCCTCTTGGCCCCCAGGATGAGAACACACTTTTTGCAGACTGCTCCTATTCTGCCTAGAAGCTGTCATTTTTAATGCGACTTTCCAAAGTTTTTTCAGCAACTCTCATTCCCTACGCACTATGTACTTCATAGAAATGCACATACTGTTCTTCAGACTATGTCATATATATTCAATCATGTGAATCATAAATTTCTTAGTTCTCATGAAGATTGCATGTTTGTCACTATTTCTAATTTTCATATCCTTACCTGACAGGATTCTTTTGGAATGAACAAAATATAGCAACAGCAGAAGTGTCTTGAGAGAGGCTTATATGGGAAGAGATAGGGACGATAAACAGATATCCCACACAACACAATATAATGCAACAAAAAAGGGTATGACTCAAATCACTTTAAAGGACAGAGTAGCCCCTTATTACCAAACTACAAAGGTGGCAGTAACTCCTTTCCCCAAGGTAGCACTGCTATCAAGAAAAAGACCCCTAGTAATATTTTTACAGCCTTTGCTTGAAATGTTTTTGAAGGAAAGCTCTGACTTCTAAAGAGTTCTGAAACTGTGTGGTGTCTCAAGATAGATCTTAATGAAATTTGCCGCTATCAAAACTAGACTGCCTAGAATATGGCAAAGCCTATTAGGACCGCAAGAACAACATTGATTTTAGGGATTTTCCCCTCCCTCCAAATACACTGCACACTTTTTTGATGTAGGAAGAGACTGAAGCTTCTTAAAAGATATTTTCAGTGGGATAGTTCTGAAGATTTCAGATAAAATATTTCAACACATTACCTGCAGGGACAGGAGAAATTGCTTCAGTTCATTTTGCCTTAGTTAGAGTCGTGTTAAATCAACTGCTCTTGGCATTTGCAGGACTTTGTAGACATCCTTTCAAAATTGTTTGAAAAGCTTCAAATAGATGAAGGTCTTCAAAAGGCAACTATCACATGGGATTGACATCTGTAATACTCCAAAGTCTGTCCGAAAGGGCCAATACATGATATAAATGAAGCTTTATTACCTTTTTATTCATCTCAGATACTAAGCATGTCCCATTTTTGTTGCACAATCCATTTGCTGCTAAGAGGATACCTGGTTCATATCCTGATTACTAGGACACATGAGGGCCTGATTCTTCAAAGTCTTGGAGGAGACATAGCTATTTGTATGTGACTTTCGTGTGTCGACAGTTTAGTCAGTAATTTGCAAAGTTTTTCCACCAGGAGCAGTGAGAACACTAAATGCAATGTAAGTCAGACATGGTGACATCCATTCCCTTCCATCGCCTTTCCTTTCGGTGATGTGTAACATGGCACAGTCCAATGTAAGTTGAAAAGGGCAGTATTTCAGTCTGAGCAACTGCAACATGAGCTGCACTTCTCAAGATATACAGGGGCAGGGATCTTGCCAGCCCCATTCACACAGCCAGCTCCCTTTGTATTTTAGCAGATTTATTCATATAAATAAAGATTTAGTTACTGAAATTCACAAGCAGCAAGACTTAAATGACATACCACTGGAAAGTCATACTTAAATAAATTCCTAGGGTGTAGACAAGAAGATGTCTTTGCTCATCCATACTTGTGTGTGTGTAATTATGCCACACTTATAACAGAGGGAAGAGGCATCTTGCTGCATTACTGTCTGTTTCTAGTGGGAAAGTGAGAGATGCTTTCCTTCCCACTGGAGGTGGGAAGATCCAGTGCTTGGAAAAGGCTGTACACCTGAAGGCAGGATAAAAATTTGCTTTCCCATGGAAGTAGTCTTTGTGTTTGTATAAGGAAGATGGTGACTGGATGAGTATCCTGTGGTATGAAGAGCTCCTTAAGCTAACCATTGCTAACCCTGAAATTCACCCCTAGAGCCTTATCCAGACACTTCTATGAAAAATCAGTTTAAAAAACATGGAGGAGCAATACAATCATAGGAATGTCTCTATCAGAGATAGCACACCAGAGTGCTGTGGATTTTCCTGATAGATCAGTGTGCTAAACTCAGGTCTTTCACATCATTTTAACCTTGTTATGATGTGAGAGAAAGCTGTATAACCGAAATAGAGTGGTGTCTATCCACTTGTAATAAGTTTGGTCAGCAGCCTGAAATTTCTGTTGCTTGTGATAAACAATCCTCAAAGTGGCATATTCTCATAAATATGCAGCCCTTGCTGCACAACTTTAAAGAAAACTTTCTTTTCCTCTTTGATCACAGACATAGAGACATACTTATTCTTCTTAGCAGGAATCAGTAGATTTATGGCAGGAATGAGTGTGAATCATAGAGTTTCCCAAAAGAGCAGTAAAAGTGCTCGATACAATAATATTACGAGTGGCCTTTAAAATGAGCTATAAGAGTGAGTTAAGATAAAAGATTCACACAAGATGATGAACTTTCTCGTTAATCCTTATTGTATTTACAGATTGTTGCTATAGAGACCTGAGAAGCAAGGATTTTTTTTCTCTGTGAAAGCAAAGACAGCTTCATATTTTTTTGTCAAATCTCTCTTGCATTTTGGTGCTTTGAAGCAGCTTTGATGGAAGTGTTTTCAGAGGGAATAGGAGCAGAAGGCAGTCTCCCCATGATGAAAGTACCTGTTGGCAACCTCTAACCTAGGCATTGGGGAAAGTTTAAACTGAAGGAAAAGAGGCAGCAGGTATTCATTTCTATACACTTGTTGCTCCTTAGTATATTTAGCTCATGTTGAAATTTTCATATATGATCCTAGAATGAGAGTCTAGTTCTTTCTTTGCACTCAAGAGCATTTTATTCTTAATATAGCCTTTACTAAAACATTTTATTATTGCTCAAGATGAGACTTTGGGAAGAATTATTGGTCCTTTGACTTTTGAAGAATCACAGAAGAATTCAGGTTGGACATGGAAAGTACCTGCTCCAGACCTTTGCCCAAAGCCAGTCCAGGCTGCTCAAAGCTTTGTCTGTTTAGGTTTTGAAAACATCTGGGGATAGTATAGCCTTTCAGGGAAACTTGGTCTGCTGCCTGACTGTTACCATGGGGAAAAACTCCTTGGATACACCCTGGATAAATCTCTTTTATTGTTATTTTCCCCATAATCTTTTATCCTCTCCCTATGTGTCACTGTGAACAATTGAGTCCCATATTCTTGATGACCCTCTGTGGGCACTGGTATCTCAGCTCAGCTCCATGCAGGACAAGTGCTCCAGTCCCCAGCACATCTCCCCTTGAGCCCACTTCAGTTTTTCTATGTTTGTCCTCTGCTGGGAGGACCAAAACTGGACATAGTTATTTAGATGTGGTCCAGTGTCACTGTTCATACAACTCAGAGTGCTGTTTTAGTGTGTCTGCTAAAAAGCACTCTGGCTCTGAGTTTGCTCTCCACCAGGTTCCTTCAGTTCTTTTCAGCAGAGATGTTCCTCAGCAGTCATTCTTGACATATTTTTCAATGTGTGACTAGTCCTGAGCTCCCAAATTTTTTCTTTCCATCTTATGCTGGGCACTCCTTCATCACATCTTGCAGTGTCAGTAAATAGTCTTTTTCAAACCTCAAGCCAACTGCCCACATTAATCCTCGTTTCTTCTTTCTCTTGAAGGTGAGCTACGCATATTTTTTGCTGTTGTAGGCTACAATGATTTGGAACACAAGCCTTCATCTGAAATACTTTAGGACAAGGCTTTTACTCATTTTATCTAAGTTTGCACTTGATATAGTGTTACCATCTGACCCATCCACTGAATTTACTTTCAACAGTACCAGCATTTTTTAAAGTGCTTTTTATTTAAGTCTGTTATTTATGTAGCTGGCTGGAGTTATTCATCCTCTGTAGGCATATCACTGACCAAGTCTCACTGTGATCTCCTTGTGGACCACTTGGTCAGGTAGAGTGATGCTCCACCAAAAAAGGAGACAGATTGTGAATTCGCCAGCACAGAAGAGTTTGCATGAGAGACAAAGTAATCTCTTAGACAGAGCAGTTCTGTTTTTCCATTTCTTCACTCCTTGAAGTACACCATTAAAGATGGGACAGAGGAAAGGTGTAATTTCCTACTCACCTGCCTTCCCAGGCTTGCACTGTTAGTACAGTACCTGCCTGGAAATGCAAGGCAGGTGACTCACGCTGCCTTTCTGTCACAGGAGCCACTGGCATCCACAGCCCCCTGTAGAAACATGAAGGAAGCTGGCAGTAACAATGCTTTGTGCTGCTCTGTGGTGGGGGCTGTGTGTCACCCAAAAGACTTCCAGATAAGTGCTTGTCATTGTTAGTGTGCCTGGCATAAAGAGTCAATTGCATTTAGTATTTCTGAAGGGAGAGCTGCTCTGGGTAAAAAGCCAATAGACTTCTCATGCTGAGAGTCCAGCAGGCAGCTGTGAATCAGGTCTCAGCATTTCTTTATTAATTATGTACTAAATGTTAGAAGAAAAGAGTGTTTAACAAAAAATATTAACATGTTCCTTAGTCACTTGGAAAATTTAAAATATTTCTTCCTTTAACTGCTGACAACCTTTACCATTCTCATGGCAGTTCTGCTGGTTTAGAGATTTTTAAACTGATGAGTTTACTTTCCTATCATGCAGAAACCCTCTCTTCTTTTCTGCGGGATGTTAAAGTCATCCCGGGGAAATTATTGCTTGCCAAGTAGATATACTTAGGAAACAGGGTGCAATTCTGCTGTTGTTCTGCATCTTAGATAAGGTCTGATTCTTTTTGCTCTTCCTAGACTTCCAAAGTTTTGATTGGCTTGCAAAAGGCCATTAGGATTATTGACGCAGAATTACTTCTGTTTCATCCATGCATCAGAACATTTGCAACTTCTAACAATCATGCCCCCACTGAAAAATGTCTGGGCTAAGAAGAGCTAAAGAAAACATAGAGAGCTTGGTGGTTCAAACTTCAACAAAAAAAAAAAAAAGAAAAGCTGAGAGGTGAAACAATAATCAAATCTTGGCAACGTTTTACAAGAGAAAAAGTCTCTCTCTCATACTCATGAATGTCAATTGAAAGGACCTCTTAAAAATGTGATGGTTCAGAGAAAAAAAGAAAAATTTATTCTTTTGGGTTGAGAATGTCATCAAAAAGTCAGAATCTTTGGATTTGAAAAAAAATTGTTATCTTTGTCAGTTTTCTTCAAATGTTGAAGATGGGAAAATACTGCTTTCTATAAGGCTTTGAAATTTGAAACAGAAGACAAAAACAGAGTTGAGGAGTTTGCAATGGTTTGTGGTTTGATTGATCACTTTTTCTCTATAACATGCATTAATGACTGTATTATTCCCATAAATTCTTCCTTTGACCTTTCTGTTAAAGTATGATGACAAAATGACAAGTGCATTTCTTATAGCTTTTGGACCAAGAACAGATTGTGTATTATCCCTTGAGAGCCTGTTCCAATTGTTCCAATTTTTTTTCTTTCATGTGGTAGCCTAAATCCTTTGTTCTCCATCTCTTCAGGATTCATGTTAAATATTGGTCCAAAGGGCGGGTTTTTTGATTAATTTTATATTGTATGTATTTCCTTTTTTGATTACATTGTCTTATAAGTTTATTAATCTTTCTAAATTTCATGAAGAAATACCCTTGGTAGATAGAGAAAAGGTCCATCTTGGATTCTGTATGCAAAAAAAAAATAAATTTGAAATTACCACAATGATTGCCTTATGTTTTATGCTAAAAGTTATCTTAAAATCAGTTTTAGTCATGTTCTTTCAAGGAAAAGATGCCTGTGATCTCTCAGTTTCCGCAAATCATGGTATGCCTGTTGGAAGCATACGTGATGGAAATGAAGATATACTAATAAATGAGGGTGCTGTTGCAGTCGTAAATTTTTGTGGCAAACGTGAGTTCCTATGCAAATAGAACTGTTTGATGTTTTTCATGCTTACTGGATGAGGTTTTAGAGCAATCTGTCTCTATGAATGCTGTGGGCTCATCTAGGTGGCCATAGCCATGACTGTGCATTCACACATACATCATACCCCATGAACCCTGATTTGCACAGCCAATGCTTTGGAGCAAGGAGACTTGGAGCCAGGAAGAGAAGGGCCTAAGCAGATCGGGTCAAGGTGGGTCAGTGCTTGTCAGCCCAAGGGGAAGATGTTTACTCAGCCTAGAAGGTCTGCTTGCTGGATGCCCTGCTGAATTTGTTGCTGTGGCGGACTGATCCCCACATCCTTTCCTGCTGCTAGGAAAAAGAACAAAAAGGGCTGGAAAGTTTACAGTGAGTCTTTTATTTACTTGTAATTAAAAAGCAGCTGATTTAGATTGTTAGATATGAAGATACACTGACCACATTAAAAGGTTACCTTTGGTGACTTGCTATGTCGTAATGGGATGATTTTTGGTATTGTTTTGGTGTCTTTCATTGATGCTGTGAACAATGCTGTATAAAGTAGGTGATGATATGCAGAGTAAATTTCTTATAAGGAGCTTCAAATAAGAAAAAAGACGGATCTTTAAATGGATCTGTGGTCAGATATGACAATGGCGCTCTTAGTTTTCATGAGCTGAAAACTTCATTGATTTTTGTTGAGGAGAAACATCAGTGCCAAGAGCATTAATTAGAAAAGACTTCAGAAAAGTGATGTGGTGCCAGCTGATGCCTTAACAGATCTGTCAAGGCAACACCGAACCAAAAGTGGGAACTGATCTTTTTAGAAGTAAGAATACCACTGCTTTGATGTTGTTCCCTTCAGTGGTGAAAATGGTATTTTCAAAGATGAACTTGAACAATTCAGTAAAAACAACAAAGTAATGTACACAAATGCTGGAGATTTTCTGTTGGAATGAAAATGGAATTGCAGAACTTTCAGCTGGAAATTAAACACATAGTGGTAGAGGCTTCTGAAGTCACCACATTAGTTTTGGTTTGGCTGGTACCTATTTCAAGGACATGAACAGAAACAAGAAATATAGGTAGGAAATCACAACAATTTTTCTTGTCTAATGAACTCAGCTCTGTCCAGAATGTGCACAATATGTTGTTGTAAAGTGGCAGAAAATAATTTGTTGTTATCTACCTCTAAGCAGCTTTCACATTTACATGGTAGCTTATGCACAAGATAGACAAAAACTGTAAATTACTCTAAAGACACCTCACGACTGCAGCACCTACAATAGGAAGTTTGCGTTGCTGGCTCCAAGACTAATAAAAGCAAGACTGTTGTGAGACAAAAATGTAGTGGGTTTAGCTTTTAATTTTTGCTTACTAAACACTGTAGGACACTGATAAAAATTTTACAAATGCAGAAATACGTGAGTGTATTATTCATAGCAACCCTTTTATTAGCAGACACGGAGGTTATGGAAAGATAGTAGCCAGCAGCTTCTAGGAAAAATATCCTTCCAGATATCTCCTATCAAGACTACTCAAATCAAGGGACCAACTTAAACATAATATGATTTTTAAAAGTAACCCTTCATGGTCATTTTTATTTGCCTTGTGAAATATAAGCCATTGTTTTTGTTTTGATTGCTGGTTTTTCCATTCCATCGTGAGTGCTGGAACCTTCCTTTCTTTGAATTAAAGTTCAAATTTCTATATAAGTAATTGGTTTCTCCAACTGAAACTTTGAATAAAGTGCTTTAAGTAAAACTTGAACCGAGATATCAAGAGCAGACAACACTGAGATTTATAAGAGCAAGTGTTATTCATGTCTTGGGAATTCACTTAGTGATGGAAAGATGCTCCTTAGAAGTCAGTTTCAGTCTGAAAGAGTTCAGAGGGGACAGATTAATAATAATAATAATAATAATAATAATAATAATAATTATTATTATTATTATTATTATTATTATTACTATTACATGAATATGAAGTAAAAAAGAGATGCCATTGATGCTGAGGATAATTAGTTCACAGCTTGAGTTAATTTTCTATTTTGGCTGTCAATAATTACTTGCAACCACCTACAAATTTTTGCTGTTTTGTTTGGGTTTTTTTGATTTTGTCTCCTGTTATGGTGGGTCCACTACAAAAGTGAATCTTGCAAGTTTTAAGAGGATTTAAAAGTGAGGTGCCAGAGAGAGGTATTTTCTATGATTACTGTTGTTATTAATTGTTCTTTTGAACGTGTAATTTTTTGTGGACATTTCCGTTAATAATTGCATTCAGGTGCTCCTCAAAACAACACCCTGACAATTCTGAAGTTCTTACTGTCAGGAAAACATTCAGAATCATTAGTAAATGTATTTTCATTCTTTTTCAGCTGAAATAAGATTGTGAAAAATAAAACCACAGGGCCTCCTTTAGGACAAACTCAGACTTTAAAAAATTTCTTTGTCTCCTCAAATGTAGTGTATCTAAAACTAGTCCAAGTCAGATTTCTGACATTAGATTTCTGGCCTGACTTCAAATACTATGAAGCTACAGGCTACATTGTTATTCTGGTTATGTGTTGACTCCAGGGGAGCTGGTCCACTTGCGGTATCTAATTGAACTTGCTCCACAGATCACTCTGTAATTGGTTCCTTTGGATTCTGTCTCCACTGAAAGTCCTGAAGACCTCTGAGCATCATTCTGTGCAAGTACCCCACATGCACCCTGGCCTTGGCCAACAGCAGCTGATCCCTGCCATGGTGACCCTGTGGAGGACACCCAGGCACTTGAGCCAGGAGAGAGCCAAGTGTCACAGCCTGCACCTTTGAGGGACCATCATGTCAGGAGTTACTGTGGTGGGTTCTGAGGTCTGCCCCTATCACTCTGGAGGTGTGAGTCAAAAACTTCCTGACTAGCAAGGACAGTGTTATGTGGGATGCGCTTGCCAGAGAAACTGTGGTAGAAGTACTTCTTACCCCAGACATGTCTCTAAAGAGCAAAGGTGAGGGAAGCACTAAGGAAAAAGATGGAAATAGTGTCAGGGATCAGTGTGATTCCTACCAGGCTGTGAATGTCAAGGTGACTGGCTGAGGTACTGTGTCAAGGCCACTGAAATATCTCACTGTTAGGAGGAAAAAACATTAACTTACCTTGCATCTTGCATCTCAAAATTATGAACTTATTTTTTAGGCTTATACTTGTCTTTTAAGATTTTAGAATTGACAGTTCATGCTCTTCTATCTATTATATTTATTCTTCAAGAGGAAAACAAGGTTTTCCAGTATTTAGCTTGATGTTTATTTCTCAAGTTTGCATGAGCCAGTTATTTGGAATTGATATTGAAGGAAGCTGAAATGAAGAAACTCTCCTCTTGGCACATGCAGAAAAGGTTTGTCAAGAGTAAGTTTATTGCTTCAACAACAGCTGGGTTTTGGTGCTCAGACAGTGACTTCCTTAATTTCACCCACTTGACTTTGAAAAACAGCAGCATGCACTTCTTTAAGGACTATTTTAATTAAAATTGATTGTTTACATATTTAGGGCTAAATATAAAGTGATATTTTCAGTCTTGAATGTAAACAGGTTGATTGACAAGAAGAAAATGTTAAGTCTTTTAAATGCAATAGAAACAAAAGTGGGGCAGTTATTAGATATTTTCAAATCCACCCTGCTACCAAGAAGATTAGTAGCATGTACAAGATGTGGTACTTTTACAGTTGTCTGGACAGTAAGTTTGCCCCCAATCGGCTGACCTTAAGGGTCAGACTGGTTTTTCCCCCTCTGAAGACAGAGGTACACTTCAAGTAAGCGAGGCCTGTGTTTGAACACCAGCGAGTAAATGCCTGGCTGACAGAGTGATGCAAAGTTCCCAGGGATGCTTCTCTGGTTCTGAAAAAAGCTAAAAACTGTTCTTCTCTCATTTTTTATCTGTTTTAAGGATGCCAATATAGAATCATATAATTATTCAAGCTGGAAAGGACCTCTAAGGTCTTTTGAGTCCGACTGTTAATTCAGCACTGCCAAGTCCACCACTAAACCACTCCCCAAGTGTCACATCTGCATGGCTTTTGATTGCCTCCAGGGATGGTGACTCAAGCACCTCTCTTGGCAGCCTGTTCCAGTGCCAGGAAATCCTGCCACTGGAGTTCCTTTGTAAGAATGGAAATTTCTGAACATTCTCTCCTGCCACAGAACTGACTATGTGTAGTTTTAGACATGTTTTGCTAAAATTAACTTTGAGTCAGATGCTTTACGGTGATGGAAGATGATTAGTTTTTATAAGGCAAATGGTCCAGGTGGCCCTAAGGTTGGCCCAGCACAGCAAGACTCCATGGGCAAAGCACTTGCCTGGTACAAGGAAGATTTGCTCTAGACCAGCAAATGAGATGATTAACAGTGGTGGAGGTAGATAAGAAAACAACTGTCTAAACCAGCAACTTTCTTTGGCTACAGGAAGAAACCCTAAGGAGCAGCCCTGGCTATGGAAGCTGCTGGTTAAGAGCCTAATGAGAGGACCCACAGGAACATTGCCACCTTCTGTTGGTTGTAGGTGACATCAGGTAACAACATGACTGCTGCAGAAGCACAACAAGACATAAATGAATGGTGATGGAAAGCAGGCAGTGTCCCAGAAATGTCAGGGTGCTCGTGTGGTTTTGGTGGTATGAACAGCCCATGACCAACACTAAAACAGGAGCAACACAAAGTCCAGGGGCAGTCTTCCTACCCTCCAAGGATTTATCTGGCAAAAGGGCAGATGTATTTGGCAATTTGCCATTGTCAGCTCAAGCTCAGTAAAGCCAGGGAAAGAGCTAAGGGATGAGCATGCCTGAAGGCTGTGCCCTCATCTGTTATTGCATCTGGGGATGATTGGTTTCCAAGGAAATAAAGAGAATGTGTGGCAGCTCCATAGCATGTGCCAAGCTTCACAGGTCTGCCAGGGCCACCGTGCCAGTCATTATGGACACACCACTCTGGCTGTGGTAAGTCAGTAGGTGGTGGCACACAAATCGAGCCAATAAAAGTTGTTAGGAGAAAATATTCAGTAATTTGCATCAAGCTGGGAGAGGTCTGCAGGGAGGAAGTGTTTAGAGGAGGTGTGGTGCAATCAGTGTGTAGGTGCCTGAGTACCGTGCTAGCTGCAGTTGAAGTGCTGTTTTCTTATTAGGAAACTGGCTCAGCTTTACAAGCTCAGAGCCTTTTCTGTAATTTCCCCAGCGTGCAGTACAGGACATAGCAATCACCTCAGTACCTCGTGTGAGTTGCTGCAAATGTCCCATTACGTTTCTCATGTACTTTGCAGGGCAGTGCCAGTAATTTCTTCAGTCAGAACAGACCTTCCCTCTATTACAGTGAGATGAGGAGATTTCCTTTATGCATATTTTCGTTAGTCCTGTTTTGGGGGGCACCCAGGCTTGAAATGAGGTAAAAGCTTTAATGAGTACTAGAGCTGTCTGGCTGGTTTTAAGAGGTTTTTAAAGCTTTAATCCTTCAGCTAGAGACTTAAGGCATACTTCTGTCATACTATATAAGCTGTGAACTGAGGGAGCTTTGTTGAGTGGGGTAAGAGAAAAGACAACTGAAGCTCACATCACTCTGATCTTGCTTCACAAAACCAAGAAAACTAGGGCTGTTATGGCTGTGTGCCTGCTGATTAATGGCTTACCTTTTCCAGGTGCTGGGGACTTGGGCAATATGAAACCTCTCACAGACTATTTACCCCAGTGATTCCATGGTTTACTTGCATGTATAATGTTGATGGTGCTGAGAGCTATTGCAGTATTCATGAAAAGAAGTGTGCCTACTAGATTGCAGTGAATTTTGAAGCAACCAGTTGTCTAACACCTTTTCCTTTCATATCTGTTTATTTGCAGAATAGCAGTATTTCTGGTTTTTCCAGACACCTTGACCATACTGGTGCAGGTTTCCTTTTCTTGTGTGTTTCCTTATGCATGCCGTGTGCTGCCCATGGGTCTGTTTTCTTTCTGGTTTATCTCTGCTGCTGCCATTTCATTTCAAATCTTTTCTGGTGAATTTAGGGAAAGGAAGCTTGATGCCAAGAGCACCATAAAGCTGAGACAAACAATTGTGAATGCACAGAATAAGCAGGCTGGGAAAATTAGAAGAAAAAAAAAGCTTTCTTTTGATTTTGCACTGCAATCCTTTAGGACAACCATATTCATAATAAGCCCCACATATGAACTTGACAGGATTCTTTTAATTACACAGGATGTACTTGAATCTGTACAATATTAAAGCAAATATATAAGACCTTACACATTTTCATGTTCCAGTCACCAAAAGGATGCATAGACCAATGGCAAAGGACAACTTAGTAAATTATATGTATGGGAGAACAAACTTGGAAGGCTGTTAAAACAAAGAAAACAAACACGGAAGAAATAGCTAGTTATTCAAGAATGTAAAACTTCTATCCCTGAAGTTTTGATTAGTTCACTTACAAACATTATAAATAAGAGAAGGAGGAATGTACAGTAATTTATCAGGGAGGGTTGATATTCCACACACAATGGATTGCACTAAAAAAATATTGAAGAGGTAATGAAAGCATAAAACAAACAGGGATTAAGCTACCATCACCAACAGGTGAAGGAAGGTAAGGCAGTTCATTAAGTGAGGTAAACAAGCCCATTTAAATTCTGTCCTAATGCAGTTAATATGATTTTGAAGAGATTTGTCATTCTTGTTAATCTTTACAGCATAGTGTCTGGCTTCTCCTCCAAGGAACTGGGGTGAAGGCTGGATTGTCAACTCACAGAGGTTTTGGGACAAGAAAAATAGTGCAAACTTGGTGCATATGAAGAAAGTTGCAAATTCAGTCTGAAAAGATGGCAGAAATTACACTGAGGAAAAAGAGGGTTTGATTTCCTTCTTAAATGTAGTGAGATATTCCGTATTTCCCTCAGTTGATCAATACTTAGCACATTTAACTCTAATTTTTTAGATTATGCCATAATCAGTAAAATGAAGGAGAAAAAAAGAGAAGAAAATAGAAAGGAAAATAGGAGAGAGGAAGAATAAAGTTACAAGTTACCTGTTCAAACTTTATCTTGAGTACTTTGCAAATAGAAAAAAATTTCATGTTTCACATAAAAATATATTTTAAAAATATTTTTCAGTTTGACTTTTTTTGTGGAAAAATTATTTGCTTTCATACAATGTTGATTAACTTTCTGAGGAAGTGCATCTTTTCTGTTATCATTACCTTTGCAAAAATTGTATAATTAAATAACATGTGGGAATCTTTCTGGATACTTCTGCTTTATGAGTGACTGCTAATAAGTGTCTTATGAGTGTCTTTGCAATAGAGAATGTAGTCTTCTTTGCCCTCAATTCCTGCAGAACCGTGGCTTATGTAATCTGCTTTCTGGGAGTTGCAAATTAATGATTAGCTTTGCAGAAAACAAAATAACAAAACACAATGAGGCAAAAAACAACCTGTGCCCTCCAAAAACCCCCAAAGTCTATTTTTGAGCAGCAGATCATCGGCTTGGGGTTTATGAAGCACACATCCATACTCCTCGGAAATTGTGGTGGGTTCAGAAGTGATTGTGAGCATGGGGCAGTCCCACTACACTTGCCCTGCTTCCCACCCAACTAACAGCCTGATGGCTGTAGAGTCATGATTGTGAGTTATCTGAGGCCTGAGAAACATGAAGCTCTATTGCTGGGCATGTTCTGCAGAACACACTGTGCTCCAAAAGGTACATTTCAGACGTGCCTCAGCTCACATCTCTTAACTAGCTGGCTGTATACCCTTCATCATGTGATTTACAGTCAGCCCCTGGCTGAGGGCACAGACAAACCTAGAGTGGGATGGTTTGTCTCACACATCTCTGATGGGGTAGTCTGGGTGTTCATCCATTCTCTTCAATCCATGGCAATGTCTGGCTGAGGATCTGCAAAAAGAAGAGCTGCTCTGTGGAACTGGGGAAGTGTATGGATTGCAGAGACAATCAAATCTAAGTGTAGTCTTTTCCTCTCTTCCTCATTTCTCAAGAATAATGCATAGACAAAAAAGGGTGACATGTCCCAAGATCTGGGCTTTACATTTTTTCATCTCCAGCTCTTGGTGTCACTGGGTTTGCTGTATTAGCCTACTGCTTTATTGGCACTATAAATGTTCTATCCTGATCCTCTGTTACATTCACACCCTTCTTCAGTGAAAATATCTCTTAATGTTTGATAACTGAAAAGCCATCTTTCCTCTTTTTTTTTTTTTTTTTCCTTCCCTGGGGTTGTTTCCTAAGTCCTAAGATTTGTTTTTTTAAGGGTCTTTGGAGGATCACACTAAGGATTTAATTGTAGAATCATAGAGATGTAAAATTGGCTATGAGTTCAGTTCCTGCATTAGTCCCTTTGGTCCCAGTGATAGTAATAATTGAGTTACACATCCATGATGTCCATCCTGAAGTCTGGTTGCAGTACCAGTAATTCAGACAAGGATCAAATCATATTTTTCTTCCAAGGAAGCATCACATAGATTTCCTACATATACTTTTGGAAAGATTGAAAATATATTAAACATGCAGCACATATTTTTTTATTTTTTCATCCATCAATTTTATTCTTATTCAGTGTGAAAACTGTCAGGCTGATACTTAGATTAATCTTCCAGACTGCACACATCACCTGTAAATCACTCTGCTTCAATAGGGAAACCATTGGCTTGTGGAGCACTGGAGAGTATTTTTTATGGGCCGCCTTTTCCCTGGATGCAATAATCTGCCTGTCTCATCAGAGGCACACTGACATGCACTGATCAAGAAGGTCCTGCTGTGAGACAGGGTGTGGATGGGAGCACTCACTGTCTCTGCCTACTGACAAGGGACAAGGAGATCTCACTTCCTGTTGCAAGTGAGATTATGTAAAAAAGATCAAGCAAAGAGAAATGACAATTCATGGACACTATGAAACTGGGAGAACCACAAGTTGATGACAAGGACAGCATATTTGCAGCTCTTTACTTTCAAAGAATATTACAGAATGAATTAATTGATCCAAATATTTTGAAAAAATACAACTGTAACCCATACAACTTAGATCCCCAAAGATTCATCACTTTGTACAGAAAAAATATCAGCCTGTTTAACTCATCCATCACAAAAGAGGAGTTGTTCCCATGCTTTAACTTAACGTGTATTTTTTTTTAAATAATTTGAGAAGCTATTCTACAGTGTCAGTGTTCCCTAAGAGTCTGTTTCTTTGTTATTAAGAAACATGTCACTCAAGTAGCCCATCTATTATTTTATTCTCAGTGTTTGCATCCTGTAGATATTTGTACACACTTTATATTCATGCTCCTGCAACAACTTTCCAGTAAAATTCTCCAATTTCTATATCTGGCTCTGTCAATCCTCATCAATGCCACTGATTTCCATGATGTTTGAACTGTTTTTTTTTTTTTTTTTTTCAGGGGAGAATGCATTCTGTGGCCATCTTATTTGCTTGCTGTAGGATGTATTTGAGTACCATATTTCTTTTTTATTATACCGCATCACAAGTATAAACCAAAGTTCTTATTTAGGTCTTTTTATTTAATGATAGAAATCTATAGAGGGGCTGTCCCCACTAAACGACCAGGCAATTTTCCAACCTAATTATCCAAGCCATGTAGCAAAGTCAGGTTCTCAGTGCATTGTTGGAAGTTAGGATCACCTTCATGTCTGGGCATATCCTAGTAGTTCAGTGATATATTTGACCCATTTGCTTTTATTCTATTAATTTTGGATCAACGGTTTGTGAACAATTGGTGAAAATCTTCCGAAATTTAGAGAAATGCAGAGAAGTCCTCCATGGACCAATTTGAGATTTTACAACAAAGTGGTAGGCAAAGGCAGGTGACTCTGAACACACAGTGTTCCCCCACAAGCGGAAAACGTGTTTTTCCTCAGGTCTGTGTGCAAGCTGAGTATTCTCTGTGAATTATCTAAATATCCACAACAAATTGTCACAGAAACTCTGGAGTCCAAAGAAGCATGTGGTTGTATAAGAGTAGCTGGGATTTACATGGAGTTATAGAAACACCTACAGGGCTGGTGTGAAGAAAACGCTTAACAGAAGCAAGAGATGATCCTCTGGATTTCATGTTGTTTGAGAAGAGAAGCAAGGTTTTTCATGAAACACATATTCAGCAAAAGAAAAAGGTATTTGGATTACTCCTGCTCTTAGTATGAAGGATATTTTGCTCAGTGAGATAGTTTTGGATGGTCATGATGAGCTGGAGATCTCACAACTGCGTTTATTGCTGAGCTCTGGGAGGACAGGTAATGAGACAGGACTAGGAGAAGTAAGTCAGGTTTGGTCTGCAGGGCTGGGCTCGTACATCTGCGCATTCACACCCATGCATACACACACACAAACACAAAAAACAGTGGGACTCAGCTGAGGGTGATGCAAGAGCATGCAGAGGCTCCAGGGCTGGGGGTGAAGTTCAGCTGAGATGGATTTACTGGAGCAGGGGGTGTGCTTAGAGCATCCATGCTGCCACCATGAATATTTATTGAATCACCCCCTCATACCTAGGCGTGCTGGCAATCATCCTCTTTAGATCCACAATTTACACTCTCCTGCCACTGACTGCACATGAGCTGAGACCCTATTTGGTAAATTTCTTTTGAAATTTTGATTTATATGCTCCTAAAAATCTTTATTACACTTCTCCCTTCCAGACAATTTACTTTGTTCAATATGTTTGGTTGTTGGGTTGAGTTTTTTTTTAAGTTTAATTCCTACTTTCCATTTTTCAGTATTTATTATGCCACATTCCCATGGGGCTGTGACTGGCAGGTGGGTCACAATATACATAACTGATAGGCCCATCTGTCTTCCTTTTGCTGCATGCTACCCCCCTCTTTGTCT
>CM031857.1:82901719-83004841 GCA_018697195.1 Certhia americana | reverse complement strand
GAGGAGAGGAGAGGAGAGGAGAGGACGAGGAGAGGAGAGGAGATATAAAAGCAAGTGGGGCTTTGATAAAAATTCTCAAGGGAACAAACTAAAACTGTGATTTGAGAGAAAATGATTGTCTAAAGTTATGTTGTTTGGTCTTTGTTGATGTATCTTGTATTTCAGAACAGCTGATAGTGACTCTTTCTGAATAATATAGGCAAAACCAAGGATTTATACCAAAGTTTTTGGAGATGCCATAATACTTGGAAGTCTGTGATGGAAAAGACTGTATCAATTTTCTGGTCTTTTTAGTTGAAAGTATGTGATACATAAATAAGAAATTAGGCAGCCTTCTTTTCTCCCATCTGAGACCTGGACCTGAATGCTTGAATGCTCTTTTTTTTTTTTTTTTTTTTTTTTCATCATATCATTTTCTGAAATGCCACATTAACATGGAAATTGTGAGCTGTATTTTTTTGATGGAACATGGAAACAAACTCCGAACATAATGGTCCCATGAAGGGGAGAAGCAAGACAAGGCAGATGCAGCCTTTGGCACAGCGTAGAAAGGCATGCCAGGTTTGTAACACAAGATCCTGTGTAGAAGCTGCTCTGAGGGGCTTTTTAGGGAGGAAATATCAGAGGGGAGATGCTGCTCTGCCTGCCTTTTTCGCATTTGAAGACAATAACTTTCAGAGAGGGTGTTCATACTGCCTCAGAAGGTGCCATCCTCCTGCCTCTGCTCCTCCATGTCATATACATGCAGAAGGTAGTACAGAGGTTTAGGGAAAGTGCTTGTGGGAGCTCCTTCCTCTAACTTCTGCAACAGCCATGTAGTCAAAGGAGAGCAGGGTTGGGGGAAGTGAGGAGACCAACTACAGCACTAGGGAACTGAATTGCTTCCTTCTCTTCCACAGTGCAGCAGCATAGATGGATACAGAGGTAGACCAGTCTTCTGGGTCCTTTCCTACTTAGAATATTCTATGATCATATGATCAGCCAGCACTCTCTCCTCCCAGCAAGCTGCATTGTCTCAGTGTGTTTCAGTGTAGCCCAGCAAGCTCTATCAGATGTCTCCGTGCTGTGTCCCTTGTGTACTCAAGCCCTTCCTTCTGGCAAGACCTGAAAGAAAACTTGAGGTCACCACCTGGCCTTACCGAAACAAGTATTGCCATATGGTTTCACCAAGGAGGACTGACCTTTTGTCAGTCTGTTTTCCTGACAGCTGCTCCTTCCTAAAATTGTTTTAGCAATTCTAGAAGTCAAACTCTGGAAAAGTAGGGAAGACTCTTTCAAAGAAGAGCAGGAGGTTGCTGACTTCTCTGAACTAAAAAGAGTCCATGCATTGAGAAAAATGTCCTCAGGGCTCTTACATTTCCACATATTTGTCTGGTATTGGAGCAGCAGTTTCCATTTGTAGTTAGAGGCCAACAAGGCTTCATGCATGATCAGTCCCAGAATTTCTGTGCACAAAGGGCATCTGGCAGCTTTTCTGTGTGAAGTTCCTACATTTCTTAGACCGCAAACAGGAGAGACCATTAATTCAAATGAACCTTGTGTAGGTGCCTGAGTCCTCCTGGTTCTGTCCTGTGGCACAGGGGAAGCAGCACAGGACAGACATTGGATGGCACCAGGAACTTCTGAGATGATCCCTGACCAGGTGTCATAGAACCTCTCTGTAATGCCTAATTGAACAGCAAGGAGCTCAAAACCCTGGCTAAAATTAAGTGGCAGACCTCCACCTAATCAGACACCTTAATTTTAAATTACTCTACGTGACTTTAAGGTCTTCCTCAAATCGTTGAGGACATTACAGCTACAGCTACAGCTCCTTAGTGGAAGGCCACAGACACCATCTCCTGTGAGGATTTTTCACTACAATCACTACTGGGGTGCAACTATTTGAGCTGACTTCACTGAGATGATGAGGCCAGCAGCAATGAGCGGCCGTTTGGATCCACTGGGCCTAGCATCAGCCTCCAGTGTCACTCCTGCTTCAATGACCATGAATAAATTGTCTGAAAATTCTTTGTCACTGGTGTGTTGTACCTCCCTGCCTCGACCCAGCCAAGACAGCTGATAATCACCCACAAAACCAAGGAGCAAAGTGGACTTGCTTTTATTGCTTTTGTTGACAGTAGGGAACAGTCATGATTGAACTGTGACTTTAATCATAAGCAACAACTCCTAATAGACTTTGTCAGTACTGTCTGATTTTTCCAAAAGTTCATCATTCCCTGAGTTTACACCGAAAAATTTTAAGTCTGTGTGTAGGCTGGGAAACTTGCAGCTCTTCACATCTTACTTTAAAAAGCCCTCAGGAACAGAGAAAAGCTAAGGGCAGGGTGGGGGGGGTGGAGGTTCTTAACTGTTTCTGACTCTTTTAATTAATATTAACCCTAGATAATTAACAGATTTGCCTTTGCCTTATAAAAATGAGTTTAAACTCGTAGAGTAGGCACTGTGGCCATGGGAATGATGCCCTCAGTGTTAACAAGACATGACCAATAGCACCTCCAGCCTGTGCATATGAAAGTCCTTCAAAAATCAATATTTCCAGTCCTATGGAATACTTAGACTTTCATCTTAATAAGTAGGTCCCAGTGGAAATATTTGGGAATAGTGGGGGAAAAATGAAGATAAATACTCTTTCTATACAGTTTCAAACATTACTTTTCTTGTGCTCAGAGTGTGTTAAAATATAAGCCTTTCCATGGGTCTTCTACCTCCTGCAAAATCTCTTTTAACTTTTATTTGTTATTTAAAAAGCCACAGGGTATATTCTCTTCCTAATACATAGGGATTTACGTGTGAAACTCCCTGTGCATCGAGGTGATAATATACCCCTTAATTGGAAGCTGTTTAATGCTCTCGATTTAACATTTTAATAGAAAAGTTACAAGCAGTCTGGCTGTGAGTGCAGCACTATTAAAATTCCCAGCCAGGACAGTAGTGTTTTTTTCTTTAAGTAGCTTTTTATTTGCTAAAATTCATTGCAGCTTTCATTGCAAGTTGGGGCCACTTTTAAGCTTCTCTCTACACTATGAAAAAGAAAATGGAGATGTTTAAAGCAATCCTAAGTTTCAAATAAAAGTAGAACTTAAAAATATCTGCAACGCGTGTCCCTCTATAGGCTGTGTTTGCTTGGTTCACTCAGCACTGAGGAAACTTTATTGAGTGTCTTATTGAGCAGACACAGTAGGAGGAACATTACACTCTGAGATCTCCAGGACCACTTATGGGGCTGGAGATTATTTACTTTCGTGTTTTTGTATGAGAACAGAAACAACATGGGATCCCTGAAGCTTGGATCTTAGAGCCACTACTCTGCACAAAGCAAGTGAAGCAGAAATGGGGTCTGCAGGCTGGCCCTGTGACTACTATGTGGTTTGCAGTGTTGCAGGGTTTTTGTTTGTTTTTTTTTAATGCCACTGGGAGGCATGTTAAAAGCATAGAAATATATAGGCCCATATTCATAAAAGGATTAAAAGATTCAGGTATAACTAGTAGTGTCTGAATTCTGCCCTAAAGCCACAGAATACAATTCTGAGCTCTCTTTTCTAGAAGTGCCCCATGACCTCAGGTATCCATGTTTTTACAACAAACTTCTTGAGGTGCTAAAGCTTTCTTCTGGCAATGCCCTCAATCCTCTGAGCAGCTCTGCACAAGGCTCCCATCTAAGTCCAATTTGCTTTGTTACAAGAATATGTCTGTAGCTGTGAATCTTATGATATGTTCTGTGGAAACCCTACGGGTATTCTGGCATCAAAACATCAGTCTACTCAAGCAGGTTAGTGATACAGACAAGCAGGAGTAAATTTTCAGTGGCTAAATAAAGGCTGAGTGTATTCCCTATGGGTAAATGATGTCTGAGTTTGTTGCTTTATCTGTTTTAATTTGATATATTTGGAACTTTCAGCAAACAAGTCTGTGTGTATGCATGAAAATGTAGTTTGTATTTGTATATTCCTAAATCAGACTCCTCCATGCTTTTTCCCTTCTCACGTTTTGCACTACAGAGAGATGTGGGGGTAAAACAGAATTTACTCTGCTGAACATGTACTCCTTTAAGGAAAAATCTTGCCTATTTTCTGTCAGCCCATAAATCCTTAGCTGCAGGAGGGAAGCATGTTGATGTCAGGGAGGAGAGTTTCTGTACAGGAGCAGAGTATCTTTAGTGCAGGAAGGTGGATGTGAAATGGGAGAAACAACTGGACTAGGCCATGTAGCTGCCCTGGGCATAACTCTTTCCTTCCTGGAGCCAGCACAGGTTTCTGCACAGCATCTCTGCCAGGAGGTGATACTGCTCACTGTATATAGGTAGTGACTGTAGGATAGACTGGACTACATGCCTGCTGCAAATTTAGACACCTATTCTCTTATGGGGTTGGGAATGAGTTCAGACTGACTTTCTAAAGCTGTATTTTAATGGATTTACACTTATTATCCCATTAGAGAGGGCTCATGAGGGGGAGAAATATCAATATATTAATGTAATCGAATATACCATCACACCATGCCAGACTGTGATAGAATTTCTGGGCAGATTTCAGCTTGGTGCATGAAATTCCAGGAGTGTTGCTAACCTGCTTGAAAGGATGACTTGTCCCCTCTACCATTCACTCCTTGTCTTCTTGCTGAGAAACTGACCAGAAAGAAGCTGAAGTCAGGCTTACTTGTTAGTGTGCTTTTGTGATGTGGCCGCTGGGAATGGCACTTAGGCAGCTACTCACTTTACAAAGGCTTTAATAGCCTTTAGATGGTATCAACTTTTTAGTTGTTCCTCATCTGTGCTGGCACTGAACCAGCATCCTGTTGGCTGGAATATTTTGTATCCCCATTAAAAATATTTTACTGGCCTTCTCTACTTAAAATACATCAAAAAATTTCCGTTTCTGTTTGGTTTTCTCTTCCAATATGGAAGCTAACAGTGGTCCTAGTAGAGTGCAGCTTAAACTGAAAAATACAGAGACAAAGCCATGGGTTGTTGAAGGCCTTCCAGAGGCAGGATGGAGAGAGCAACACACAGCAAGAGCTCAAAGCCTGAGAAAGAGAAACACCTAGAGAGGCTTAAGTCCCTCCACTCTACCTCATAGCTGAAAAGTCTCATTATCGTTTGTGGAGAAAGAAAATCTTTCTCTTTTCTTCGCTCCCTTCACTCTACGCTTACAGCAAGAGTCACAGAGCTATTATCTAAATGAGGGGATCACAAAAATGTGCATTTTGGGTGAGAATTTAATGCTGAGCGTGGAATTCCTGAAAAGGTCACTGCTGGCCTTTAGTTAGGAAATTTGAACAATCAAAAGCTGTACAAAAATTAGGTTTTCACATACATTAACTCCATGCTATTTCTCCCAATTCTTTTTTAAAAGAAAGATATGGTCTCAGAGGAAATAAATTTTTCTACAACATACAGTATATATTGTCTTTCAGTACAGCTTCCGACTAAAATTTATCTCTTGCTAAATGCAGACTAAATGAATAGTGTAGAAGTAATACATTTTATGCCAAGAAAATAAATGGGCACAGTACTAGACGCTTACGAGTGTCACTAATTATTCACGTGATTTGTAGCATCCCTTCTTAACAGAGGTATGGGGGCTATAACTGGGAAAATCTTTCACATTTCTCTCTTGGAAAACACGCAGTGAGGATCTCAGCAGGCTCACAAATAGGCCCAACCCTCTTAATTTCAGTATACACAGAACACCATTCCAGCTCCCAAAAATACTCTAGTACTTCCAGTGTTTGTGCGCTGAGGACAAACCAGAGGGCTTGGGCATTGCTGTATGGGAACCAAGGTTTTTTCCTTTGTACTTTGCAAACCAGAATTGTGTAAGGCTGATCCCACTTTTAGCTTCCATACCATGAAAGGAAAGGTGTACCCAGAGGAGTTTTTTTAGTGGGCAGCAAATAGTTTCCAACCACACAGCTTGAGCTCTGAGTCCAGTGCATCTGCAGTGCCCAAGAAGCGCAAATGGACACACAGGGAATTTCCATGGTTTTGCAAAGAAATGAGGCCTTGCTCTTGCTTTTCTCCTGCCCCTTCTCTTTCTTTTTGGCTCC
The DNA here is from genome assembly GCA_018697195.1 of Certhia americana. Classification (NCBI taxonomy): domain Eukaryota; kingdom Metazoa; phylum Chordata; class Aves; order Passeriformes; family Certhiidae; genus Certhia; species Certhia americana. The sequence goes on along the minus strand of CM031857.1, from coordinate 82,998,793 downwards.
TCTTGGGCAGCACTTAAATGAACATAGGAGAAGGAGGAAACTACAGGAGGTGTAGATGTTGTGGAAAAGTGTCATGTTGGCGAGAAGTATTTTTTTTTAACTTTTAGAAATTACCAGAGAGGATGAGATTACTGCGTGAGGTTCATTGATATAAAAGGGGAAAACTTTGTGCCTATGTGACCTCTCTTAAAGGAGAAGCAGCTTTTCATATACACAGACACACTGCGGGGCAGAGTCACTGGACATGACCATAGAAACAAAAATTAAAGTAAAACATCATAAATAAAATGTCACTTTGTTTAGCCCTGAGGTGTCACTTTCATTTTCTGGGCAGGTTACAATTTTAGTTTGGTATTATGATAGTCCTTGCGAACATACCAAGTTTTGTCATTGTCAGTATTCCACTTTTTGAAAAGAAAAACTGTTCTGGACAATGTATATTTTAGAATTGTTTTTCTCTTGAGGTAGTTGTTTTGTTTCTGTGATAGTTTGTAGATTTCTTCCATGTAGTGTTACCAGTATGGTCTCCAAAATTAAAATCTAGGTGGCCAAAACTAGCTGAGTGATAGCAGCTTAGGATATTTTTGCCCTCTCTCATATGTCTGAACAGTGTGAATTCATATTTTTTAAGGGGGGGAGCAGTGTTCTTTACTTTTTCTCTATTCCCACTGCAAGTGAAGGAAGTCAGCTGCTACTGTCAAAAGAAACCAGAATTAGTAGGAATACAGTTATGCTTTTGTCTTTTATTAGACAAAAAAATATGTTTGGCACCAGCATAATCAAATGGAGTGTGTTCATTTCTGTAAAGCATTTAAAATGTATTACCAGAAAAATAACTGATGTCTGTGGAAATGCAACACACATTTAGATATTGAGTGAAAACATACTGAAAGACAAAGAAGAAACTCTACCTTTAAAGCCAGCCTTCTCAGCAAAGACCTTCAGAGGGCTCCTAAACTGAAGCCAGAGAAAAGTGGCTCAAGTGGTGAGGGGGATACAAATTGAGTCCCAAAGGGGTATGAGCACAGGAGCAAGTAGGCTGAATACTGTTATGTCAAAGATCCTGAAAATGATTCACATTTTGCAAACTCATGGGGAAAAGTCCAGCTTAGATTGAAAATGCTTAAATGAGCAGCAGAAAGACTAATTTGGAGTCACCAATTAGAAAACCTCTCCCTTGTTAAACACCTACCTCTTAATTAGACAATCTTTCCTTTTTTGTTTTCTAGCATCAACAAAATGGATGCATTAGTGCCATATGAAGCTGCCTTAGGAGGATTAGCTAAAGGAAACTACCTATTTAACTTCACCTTTTAATTAACTTTTAATGAATTGCTCTCACAACAGAAAGCAGTCACAGAGACACTCCAAGATTCAGGATTTACCTAAGGTCTATAAAAGATTTTGGGGAAAAAAGCCCAACCCACCAACTTCTTTGCTACACGTCTATTTCAACTTCACTCATATCTTGGGCAGTGGAGTCATCATTGGATATTTAAAAGGAAAAAAAGCTTTAAAAAGTTAGATGTGTAACTAATTATATAAACATGCCATCTTTTTTTTTGTCAGTTTCGGTTACTGGGAAGCATATTTTCCTTATTTAGCATTGCCTTTGTGCAGTTATAATAAGCCAAAAAAAAAAAAAAAAAAAAAAAAGAAGGAGAAGCGGTAAGGGAGAGAGGGAGAAAGGAGATCATGGACACTGGCACCATTCTCCTGCTGGTGGCAGCCCTGGCTGGGCCATCCCTACTGTGATGGCATTCCTTGCTCATGGCTGTCAGGTGGAGATGAGGATTTCCAACCAGGTGAGTAATCACACTGGACGTTTGCTGTCAGGATGACAACTTTGGTACTGAGACTAGAGATAGTTAGGAATGAAACATCAAATGCCGCAAAACAAATGGACACTTAATCTCCAGTGAAAGAGATCATCAGGAAATCATGGCTTTCATGGGTTTGGGTATCTGATGTGCTCGGAACTGGCAGAATTCTTTCTGAGTTGCATTCCCTATTCCTCAGACCCATGGTCCTCTGTAAGTGCTGTAAAAGGCAGCAAACCTCTCCTGCTGTGTAAGGAGCAAGCAGGCAGCAGGGCTGAATTTGTTACAATTCCATGTGCATCCAGCTTTTCTTGAAATCAGAGGCAGACACTGGATTTAGCCCACTGCTTTTAATTTAAGGCATCTTGGCAGTAAGACGCAGGATGAGAATAAATCCCCTCCATCCCTTGGACTGCACATATGACACCACATTGTGGGGCTCCAGGGGCCCAGGGCCATCCTCTTGTCACCTGCACCCCATGTCTCTGGAAAGAGGGAGTTTGCAGCTGGGCAGTGTGGACCCACACCCCCACAATGAGAACTGGTTCAGTGCAGTCAGATCAGAAGCAAACAAACTCAGAGGAAATGATGGTATTCCTCAAAACCCACCCGGTTCCAGGGGACCCTGCCCTTGCTGTTTGCCTGCCCTCTTCTACTTGCTTTCTGTAAACATTTGCTCGCACACATTTTTGTCAGCACAATAGCCTTTCTTACAGTGAACTTCCGCATAAGCAGCCAAGACAAAGGCATCTGCGAGCAAACTGAAATATTAATTGTTGCCTTTTGCTTGGCTGAGTGTTCGCCTTCCAACATTTGTCTTTGTGACACTCAGGGACTGCCCAGAGCTGTGGGATGTCCTTTTGCAGCCCGCCCCAGGCTGGGCGATGCCCACCAGTGGGACCTCCTTCTCAGCCACTCGGCCGCCACCTTGGCAGCAGCCTCCAAGCTGATGAATTTTGGCGTCCCTTGGCAAGCCTGCATGCATGGCTTTAGGCTGGCTGCTGTGCTTGGCAGCTGTGTCTTCACTCTCTTCATCCACCACAGCCAGACCACCTGAGAGTTGGGCAAACAGGACCCTAGAAAAAGACTGCCCTGCAGCTTGCAGGGACTGGCAGGGGTTGCACCCACATCAGGCCCCAGCAGTGGGGTTCTTTTAAGGTCTACCAGCACTAGTGGTTATTACATCCTAGCAGGGATGGCTGGTGGCATGCTGGGTCCCCACATGCCCTGTGCCTCTCTTACATCTGAACCTTTGTGTCCTACTCCTCCGTATCCTCATAGCCCTATTTATTAGGTTAGAATTTTAGAGGGTCACTTTATGGGGAGCCTCTGGTATTTATGGGCACTAATACCCAGAAAGCCTGTAACCTGTCTAAACACCTGTTTCAACTCTGCAAAGGACTCAGCACGCGGTCTGCTGCCAGGCTGTTTTCCTTTCCCTCCAAATCCACTTGCTGTGAAGAGTCCTTGTCCCATCTTAATTGTTCATTTCATCCCTCTCATCCCCAGGTGGGGCTCCTCATTCACTCATTAAAGATTTTATAAGCTGTTAATTATACATTGATTCCATTAAGCTCATGGTCCCTGTCACATTTTCAGCTTTCAAGGGAGACAGTACATGACATGCTGTGAACACTGATGACTAGATGGGTCAGAAGACATAGAGGTGTAGCTCCAAGAGGAGTCTGTGCTTCTGCAATGACTACCCCCACCCACAGATCCTTGGGACATTCTTCCAGCCCACCAGCAACTCAGCCAGATCCACACTCATGTGATCAATATGCTCATGTCTCACATATAATTCACATGTAATCAAATCGTGAGCAATCTAAACGAGCAGTTTGCAGTCCTAGTCTGAATAACCTTCATTATTCAAAAAAAAGACATGCAAAAAGGAGTATTTTCAGAGAACAAACAAGTCACAGCAGGAAAAAAAGTGTCTGTATTTGTCAGACTATTTATCTTCAATAAATAATTCAACCATTTCTAACAATAATAGTTTATTATTTATAATATAGACACTAACATAGATGTACATGGTGCTTCAATAGTGATAATTACAGTAATTTTGCTTATAACTTATTGGATTAATGAGATAAGCACAAAATGTAGTTTTTCTGCTCACTGTGTTACAAAAATCATTTTTGCAACACGTACGAGGCTCAGAGGTGTTCATCCAAAATTTACATATGTTCTCTACAGCCCTCAGTGGTATAATATAGCTTTAAATAATTTTTAAAAATGCCTCCCTTGGCACATCTTATATATCAATTCTGATATTTGCCTCCTTTAAGTGCTTTCTGACAGAATCATTCAAATTGATAGCCCATCTTTCTGTAGGTTGCATACTTAATCACAATGAAATAACAGTTCATGATAAAGACACAAATTAGACCTGATTTTACAAATTTTTCTTGTAGGATCCAGTGTTCATTTTGCTAAACCACAGAACAGATAGTATGCTTTCAAAATGGAGGCTTAATAGAAACTAATATATGAAGACTTCTATTTAAAAGAATCAAATCTAAATAAAATCTCAGAACACCTAGCAAACAGCTGTTTAAAAATGATTCAAAACCTAAAGTTTACCTCTAAGTGATTTTCATCCCTTTATTAAAAAAAAAAAAAACAAAAAAAAACAAAAAAAAAAAAAAAAAAACCAACAAAAACCCAACAAAACACTTGGATTTTTTTTTTTCCTGGTTGTCTGAATATTACACAGGATTTTGAAGAGTAGTAAAATGAGACATGAATGGAAAAGATCTTTGGAATTTGTTTCCACTGCACAGCTCAGGCCGTGCTCCAAGAGATGCTCTGGATATTTCAGAGAAGGAGTGCCTATTATCTCTTTTCAGGGCTCAATGCATTTCACCTTAAAATGTGCTGGCAATATGCTGTCAAGCAGAGCAGTTGCATATCGTTTCTCCTGTTTTGTCAAGCACTTGTATGGTCACAGAATTTCCACAGAACAGTTCTCATAAAAATCATGGTTTATTCGTAAGGACAGTATCCCGTGTAATGACCTCTGCAAAATGTACAGTCCCCAGCAACATGCCTTGCAGGAGTATTCCTAACTTAGCCTCTCACTCTGCAGAGCTCTGAAGCTTGTGCTCGCTTTTCAGAATGAAAACAGGCACATTGAATTCGGTGAGATAACTCAGAGCTTGTACATTTAATGCATGGTTACACACTGCAGTGAATCAGCCTCAACAATGTTAAAGAATTCCTTAAACAAACTTCTGAAAAAGGAATTTTTTTGTTTGTTTCAATTGCAAAATTGCACAGCGTTGGTTTGTTTTTTTTTTTTTAAAAACTCTTTTAGGAAAAATATTTACTTTTTATTTGAAAATGATCGTATTTTTTTGATTTGGCTTCATTGCTTTAAAAAGCGACAACAAACTCACATATATTTAGCTCTTATTAATTATGGGGAGGGAAAATTTAATTTCCTGACTGTGTTTCCCATGTACACACGAGCCCCATGAGTTAATGGCAATCTCCATAGCTGCTCGGGGGAAGCTTTTAACTACACATGCAGCACCAGCGCGGATCTGCCGGCCCCGTGGAGCTGAAAGAGAATTATTAGAGGCTGGCTGAGGCAAAGCACTACAAGGCAGCTTTCATAGCCCAAAATCTTCACAGTCACCAAAGCATGGGCATTTAGTTAATTGGTTACTGAAGGAATGAATAGGTTGGGACAAAGTTCCAGAAATCAAGGAGGCACAAGACTGTGAAACTTTCAGTCACTACAGGGAAGAGGAAGACATCATCTGTGTTTCAAAGGTCCCAAGTCCTCTATTGAACTTCTCAATATGTGTGTTGTGCTTGCAAGAAACACAGTAGCTAGGGTGTACTAGGAAGGGTGCGGGTGATGACAGGTTCAGTGTGCATTTTCTTCCTTCTTTTGTTCTGGACGTAATTTCAGTACTTTTTAAAGTGGACTTTAAGAGTAAAAATAAATATTAATTGGGAAATAGTTGGTTACATGTATTCCTGTTTTATCTCTTTTTTTCCCCCTAGTGATGTATAGGCTCCAGTGTGAAGATTTGTAGTGAAATTAATAATTCACCTTCATTTAACTTGCTCATGTTCACATTGCTTTTTGACAAACACACCCACTGACATAAGAAAATCTGCAGTGCTGTCTACTAAAATGACTTTAAATCCTGCTGGTGATACTGATGCATATCCTACAAATAGGCATATATAAACTGGTTTAAATCTTGCTTTAATTAGTTTACCTTGATTTGGTAAATTACCAGTTCCAAATAAATCTATATAACTTCCACCCTGAGCCCTTAAATCCTTGGGCAGCTCTTCACCCACAGTGACTGGGACTTAATGTCATACTTTGCAAACTTCACAGAACCCCATGATGAAATTGCTTTACTTTATATTTTCCCTCTTTGTTACTTACATCATCTATGGTACCTGGTTTCCCAAAGATGCAGGGTTCAAATCAGATTTTTGTCCCTACAGTACTGATTCCCCTTGAGAACTTTAAACAACTACATCTAAAAAGCATGTCTAGACTCAAAAGCTCATGAAGGTAGGGAAGTTCTTAAGTTTGGTGTAAGAGAAAATTCAAGAGTTGGGTGTACAACTTCAGTATGACAAACCTCTAGTGCTGGAAGAAAGGAGGAAAAAAGAGAAGGGGAAGGGGAAGGGGAAGGGGAAAAGAGAGACAGAGAGAGGAAGGGAGGGAGGGAGGTAAAAAGGAAAGGATGTCCATCTGCTCTTTACTGAAATACCAGAGAACCTACCCAAGAGAATAACTGCAGAAGTTATTGGTCTTTTATTGTTTGTTGAAAATGCCACTCAGAATGACAGTTACTTTTTTAACGGGAGGTCTTCTAAATTTGATCCACTTCTTATGTCATTGTATCTAACCTTTTTTGCAGATTTTGCAGTGCTTATTTCAGTTTGCAAAGAATCATCTATCCTGCTTCTTTGCTTAAAAAGCTGTTTATATCAAGGAAATTAAAATTGCATCTATATTTTTACTGGAAATAGGCATGTCACTGCTGTGAGAATGTTATTCATGCAAGTTTTGTGTTGTTGGGCACTGCAACACAAGGGAAATTAATTGGCTCATTTAAAAGGAAATAAGCTTCTCATCTACTGCAGAGTCTCCATAATAACATTTTAAGTATTATTCCAAAAAGTGGGAATACATAAAGTTAAGAACATGTTATCTCCTCCTGAAGAAAAATAGTCTGTAGAAATGAAGAAATTAGTTGCTTCTGTTACAGCCCAAATCTTCCATTCCTGCTAAATGTAATGTAATCTAGAATGATCCAATGAATAAATGCTACTTTTTTTCTTTTTCAATTTTGTATGCACAGCATTCTCCAGTCAAAATGCAGATTCCCCTAGGACTTGGGCTGATTTACAGTCTCTGCCTGTGGAGATCCCTCAGAAATAACTTCCATGGTCCCCCAGCAGCATCTAGTCCAAGCTGGGGGGTTATGCTATTGAGCCCACCATCTTATTTTTGCAATTTCCTGGCAAAATCTCCCTTGTGTCTGATTTGGACCACACCACACCTGGAGTAGGCTTCATAAAAGTGAGTGAGAAAGAAAGTAGGAGCAAGATTGCAGATGTAACATTCCTTGTTTCTGTGCCACTGCCTTTGTTTTTTCACCTGCAGCCTTAGGAGGGACCGAGCTTGGCTTCTGATGGACACCCTGAGTTTGTAAGAAAGCTGACACTGGAAATGCACTGTCTGCTTTCAGCAACAGGGCTCTAATGGACCCAAGAGCCCTCCAAGCCTGCAGGGCACCATAAACCTGCACATCTGCTTCAAAACTTTTTGGCTCATCCTTCACCACTCTCCTTCAGAAAGGGTGGGCCTTCTGCTTGATGTGTCCCATGTGGGGAGGAGCCTGGGATCCCTGACACTATGCAGGAATATGTTTGCAAGTAATCAAAGGGCCCAAAAATCCTTGTACTTAAATTGATGCCAACCTCCTTCTGGAGCAACTTTCTGTTTTGCCCTCTGAACAGATGGAGGCACTAGGGAGGTGTCTGGGTGAGAGCGTATTTTTAAATTCACCAGCTGAATGTGGTACCAGCACCTAATCTTGTTGTGGGGAGAGGATACTCCACATATAGTGTGGGATAGGAACATCCCCAATGACATTCCCATCTCTCCACTGGCTTTCTGGATATAGGAAGGCCTTTGGAAATCCTTCATACTGGTTCTGGGGTTTTGGCAATGTGGAGGACCTGGACCAGATAGGATAGGAATCCCAGAAAAAAAATCACAGAGGCAGTGGGTGTGGGTTGTTAATCTTGCATTTTGTTGGCAGCAGCCATCCCACGCCTCAGCTGAGTGTCCCAGCGCAGTTGCCTTGGGGACAAGTGGATATGGGGGATACAAGAGGAAAGGGCGAGCGTTCGCCTGTCCGTGTAACACATCCTCCAGTGGGACTGCTGCTGTTGGCAAGGATTTACACCAGCCAGCCTCTGGTTTGGTGCTTTTTTTTCCCATGGAGTTGCTGAGGTCCCTTTGGAATATTAAAAGCCACATCATGGTGCTATACATATTAATGTGTGAGGGGTTTTTTTCTATTGTCTGTACCTTTCAGTCTAAGTCTGACTGACAGCCTTATCTATAATATCTAAGTCTCATTTTCAGATCGGCCACTCTTCCTCTTTGGCAACATACTTCTATTATTTTGTTTTGTTTGGTATCGCTGAATTTTCAGTTTTGGCAATTTTTATATTATATGCTGTAGAGCTGACAAATTGTACTTGTTATCTTGACGATTTAATATTGATTGCATTCCTAGATGCAGAATCCAGAATATATCTGATTGATGAAAAAGCCTGAATCAGTATTTTACGTAGACTGATTTGTAAAAATGGAAAAGAAATATGGCTTTTAATTTTTAGTATATCTGTAATTTTAATCTAAGGTAAATGCACTAATTAACACTCTTTTTAACAAAATATGCTGCTGAAATGTAAAAAGTGGGATTTTTTTCTGTTTCCTTTTTGTTTTTATACTACTATACTGTGCAATTTTTTTTGTTCTGCTACAGAGGGTCTATTGCTGAAATAGTTTTCTTATTTGATAGTCAAATCAAATAAATAAGACCAAAATGGTAGATAAGAGAAAAAAAAATATACTGACTTTTTTTTCTCCTCCCTAGTAGCCATGTTTGCAGCCATATTTGTTTTAAGTAGCCTTGGGCAAAAAGTTATGTGCCTCATTAATCTAAATCAACCTTGCAGGATTTTATGGCAACTGTTGTTGCTGTTGCCACATTATGTATGCTTTTTCCTTTTGTTCTTCAATATAGCGCTTATGAAGCTAAGGAACAATTGTCACTTCCTATTATGTGAACTAAATGTACAAGAATTGATGGGGCTTTCTACCTAATGTTGTTAGCCTGAACCTGGTTTGTTTATTTAATGAACAAAATGTCACAGTGTATCTGCATCCTCCTGACATCTGAAACAGTGGCAGCTGCTGGTGGCAGATTTCCTGAAACTTGGGCGCAGAATTAACCAATACAATTTGCATGTTATCCAAAAAAGGAGGGAGGAGAGAGAGAGAAAGAGAGAGGGAGAGAGAGAGAGGGAGAGAGAGAGGGGCAAGATTCTCTTTTGAAAACATTCTTTTAAAAAGCATGTATTTTGTGCACAGATGTCCTGAGGACTATTGTATTGTGGGGGGTGGGGAGGAGCCAGTCTAATCCTGACACATAACCTACTTCAGCACAAGTAGATTTAGGGAATTTCATTGAGATTCAGGGTTTAAATATGATGGTGTTACCAGATAGATGCTGGGTTGGTAAATAAGAACTCTGCAGAAGTGTTTTAAAAACTGGAACTTATTCTTGCCTCCATCCTCTTGTAGCAGGGTCTGTTAAACAGGACACACTGATTTTGCAGCCATGACACTTAAAGATACATTTTATGCCTTCTCAAAGTTGGAATTTATAGGCATAAATAAATGATGAAAATGAATTCTTAGAAAGTGACAAAATCTGTGGGAATCACTAAAGACATTCCTAATTGTTAATCCTAATAATAACAGCTAAATTGCATCGTTTTGGAACAGGCGTCCCGAAGCTTGGTGAAGACTCATTGGTGGAGAATAATGTTTACTGGGCACCAGAAATTTTTAAATAAAGGTAAAACCTCATGTATATTTATCTAGTTTTAGCTGTTCAGTGGGAAGGTAATGCTGTGTCCACACAGGTTCCAATCCAAGGAACAGAAAAGGCAGCCACCCAGGTTCCCTGTTTGGGGTGTTGTGCACATCCCTCATTGCGGCCAACACTATCATCACACTGAATATGCAAAGAAAAGAAAACACAATCTTTGGGTGTATTATGTGACAGTGCAGGGATCTGAACTACTTGGTAGAAGGCCCAGTTATAAGTATGTCTGGCAATTAAAAATAATTGGGAAGCAGGTTTGCCACTAACTCTTCCAAGAATGCCAGTTATGATATAATGATGTTTCATTAGACATGCTGAAAGCTGTGAGCTCCGTATGGCAATGGCAATTAGGAAGGATCATAAAGAAGGAAAAAAAAGAAGACGAAGAAGAAACATTAAAAATATCCCAGCTAAGATTAGCATAGCATTTAATGGCCACTTCATTAGCTAATTGATTTCTTATTAGTTACAGGGAATAGCCCAGTTAGGGGCTCTGCACAGCTAATTAACAGCATTTACACAATTAGTCAGTTGCTCATTTTGTAACCAAGCATTCTTGGAATCAACTGTGGCTGTGATGCTCTGGGCCATTTGATTAATTTTATTTTATTTTTTGCTAATATTGGCTTAACCTTCAAATAAAAAATTCACTCCCTAGGGCTCCACCATATTTAATCACAACATTATACAAACAGAAAAAAGCTACGTCACACAATCTTAGGACATGAATCAGTTCCTCTTTCTTTTATTTGCAAGTTGTTTTATTGGCCCCATAAAGTCAATAGCATTCAAGAAGAATTGTCTGTCTTCTCTCCTGACAGCTGAGTTTTTGCCCATCAAACATTATTATTATTATTTTGCAATTGGCAAATGGAACAGATACATATTTTTTTGCTTATATATTGGGAGAAGAATGCAGGAGATCTGGCTGAGATATTTATTTCTTATGCAGTAGCTTTCTACTGCAAAAGAAATGTATTTAGTAGAAAACTTGCCATTTAATAAAAAACATGTTTTCACATTAGTTTATACCTCAAATTAAGGGTGAATGAGGAAAATTGCATGATGTTATAAGGGTCAGAAAGGGACAGGCTGGATTTATGTGACATTTTGTTAGCAGCTCTGAGAAAACTGATGACCAAGAACATAATAAATAACAATAATAGCATTTAATAAAACAAACAAAAAGAAACTTGACTGTTCATTTTCAGTTTATGGTAGCACTCCATAATCTCATAGCACTCAATTATTATCCTGGCAAACCCAATTTCCCTTTTGCTCCCCAGACTCCTGTGCACCAAGAGGAGCCAAACTCTGATCTCGCTGTAGGCGGTAATGATATCCCCCTGATACAGGGGCTCTCCTGTGAGACAGAAGCCTTTTAGCATTGATGCATATAGGCTGTTAGCACTTTAAGAAGATGTTGTATATGTGAGCAGAAGGTCAATGTCTTCACACGCCTGTTTTCATCAGCACATTAGGATTCTGTATGAAATTACCATACGTTAATTAAATAAAACCAAAACCTCAGGATGATCGATCAGGTCAGAGATGATGCCTAATCATCAATATATTCATTATAATGCTTTGAGTTTTTTCATTTCACTTATTTTCTTCCTCTTTAATGTTTCCTCGCAATAAGTACAAAATGGGAAATTATTTTCATTTACCATTACTGTATTAATTGCAGCTAATGGAAAAACACTCTCTCAGACACATAATGGCAATTATTCCACTTCTCCCTGCTTTCTTCTTTTTTTTTTTTTTTTTAATGAGAATTTATTTTGTACGTGTGTTTGCAAACAGTGAACTATAATGAATGGTCATTTCAGTGTTGTAGTTTTTTTCTCATTTACATAGATAATATGTTTTCTTTCCTCCCACATTGTTTCTTGTTTTGTTGATAATGCACATCTTGTTTAGTTGCTTCAAAGGATTATGAGAATCAATAAAATTTCCAAATTACCTAATTTTAAATTTCCAAATTGTGAGCAACATGTACAACACACATTGAACTTCTTTGTGGTTCTATTAAATACAGCAGAGACCCAACCATGATTTTGTGAAGTTTTGCTAGATTCCAGAGTACTGGTGAAAGTGAGCATTTAGGTGTCTATGGAGTCCTGCTATTAACCTGCTAAGTGCATTAGATGGAGAGGAGGAATTAGGGACTGGTTATCTTGTCTCCAGTTCTTAAACTCCAGCTTTTGCTGGAGATGGGTTTCTACTGTGTTCATTCGGTTCCTGCAGTTTGCTTCTCTTCTTGGATCACCTGGATGTGCTTATATGTGGCACCTGCTCATGTATTCCAAAGAATGACAAAAGGTAGTCCACAGTGTCCACAGCTGACAACCACAAATCCTCTTGCTTTTCCTTTTCAGGCATAAATGCTACACACTTCCCTCTTCCTCTTGTTTCAGTCAATGAGTATTTCAAGGTATCTTCTCAAAGTCTTCCCATTAGAAATCAAGACAAACCAAAATCAATTTCTGAAATTCTTCTCTGTCACCAAGATATCTGTTGTGCAGGAAGCCTTGCCTACATGTGCTTGTGCAGGATTCAGCCAACAGAATCTGTAAAGCAGCACTTGCATGGTCCAAGTTGTTGGTCAGAAATGCAAAGGAAAATCATTGCTCCTCTCCTACCAGCTCTTTCTTGAAAGGGAAAAATATATTTCCTTTGCCTATGATGACTAAGAAACCAGTTTCTTATACGATGTCTATTTAGCCATGTTACCACAGTCAACAGCTTTCCACTTGGTCACTGAATGTACAACAGAAGCAGCTAACTAAATTTCTGTCTCATGTGTTAATTTTGTGATCTGCATCACCGAGCAGCTTCTTGTGTTTGTTTTGGTGAGTTTGAAACGCACACTGAATTAAAAATAAATGTACAATTTCTCAGTCAATTAAAAAAACCCACAAAAATTCAACTATACCCTTGTCGGTATCAGTTCAACCTAGTTTGTCCCAGCATTTGTTTTCAGAATGCTTGCCTTGTTTTCCAAGAGCTAGAATGCCTGGACTGATCTTGGTGCTCATGTCAAAGCTTCATGACTGTTGGCAAACATAGAAAGAGACATTTAGCAGATGATCTGATCTGGTGCTTCTAAGCTAGCCTGTACATCTCTGTCCCATTCCCCCTGTGCAGAGATGACTGTGTTTTGGTACTTCAATAGTACAAATATTAAGGAGTATAATTTAACCATCTTTTAGGGAACTTGAGAAATTAAAGGGATATTTTTGGCACTGTTGCATAAAGTGCAGAAAACACTGTATCTTCTTGCCTCAGTGACTCCTTCTGTAAAATGATTATGTTAAATTGAAACTTGAGAGTGCACACAGGATGCAGCACTGCTGTTTATCTTGGTGTGAAGGACTCTAAGCCCTGCTGGCCATCAGTTGGTGCACGCTGGCTCTATAGGACACACATCTATAAGATGCCAGCAGCTCTGTTTGCTGGCACAGAGTGAGGGTCATGCAGACAATATTTGACATCACTAGCAGTTTTCAACAGGATACACAGTGATATTTTTCCACTCTCCTAAGTAGTGAAAAAAGAAAAGGTGTTGTGCTTGCTCTCCCTTCCCCCCATCCCCCAATATCTTTTTGCTGAGGGTTTAACATTACTTGCAGAAAAATCACTTTACTTCCGTGGTTCACTTCCTGAAACCTAGCCCTGTCCCAGTCCTTATTCCCTATTTAAAAAGAGACAGTGCAGCAGTTTTTAATGATTAAAGGGATCTGTCTATGTATGTGACAAGTAGGGTTTTTCAGTCTTTAGACTGCAAAATCACCTATTCTCTGCTCAAGAGTTGGTTGTGCTGTGCTGTTTCTGGAAAGATATTACTGAACACAAGTTTAAAGTTGAGACAACATTATTATGATCAACTGTGCTGGTTTTGGCCAGGGCTGGTTTTCTTTGCAGTGGCTAATATGGGGACATGGGTGTACTTGGGAACTCATAGATTTTCAACTTTTCCTAGTACTCCTCCATGACAACTTTTGAGGACCTCTTCAGAGGCTGATTAGGGACAAAAGAAGGGGAATAGGGGGGACATTTGGAGTGAAAGGCTGCATGATGCTTGGTTGACAGCTTGGGTGAAACCATGACATCATGACATCTAATACTGTAGGGAAGGTCCTGTTGGAAGGAAGAATTAGCCATTCTACAGACCCCTGTTAATATCAGACCTGGGAAACTAGTATCCATCCCAAGAATCAAAGAAAAGAGTCTAAACTCAATAAAGAACATGAAACTCTAACGTCTCAATTCAGGATAAAATAGAAGATGGACAAGATATGCAAAAACTATTTCTGGACCCCATAAAATATACAGAGTCAACAAATGATGCATTAAAACTGACAGCACAAATATATGCTGACTTCCCTTCCAATGCGTCTCTTACCACACTGTCTCTCCCTGTAATACTTTCCTTCACTCTACTGATATAATCAATGTCTGAAAAAAATAAAATAACAAAACAGAGAGGGCAAAAAGAATTTAGGATTTAACTCTTCTTGGCAGGAAAGTCAGTGATGAGCAGCAAAGTCCAATGATTCTCAGTGCATCACACAGAAGGTTGATACTAAATGGATATATAGCAGAATGGAAACACATAAAAGTGAAATAATTATCTTAGGGTACAGGCTGAATATTGTGTAGGTAAACAAAGAAAGAAGAAATCTTCCTACACTCTAAGGAAGGTCTCACATGGACCTGCTGTGCTCCACACATACTTGCCAAGGAATGGCCATTTCTCCATTGTGACCTGTCAGGCTGCAAAAGCAGCTTGCTATCAGCCTTTAATCCTGCAGAAGCTCAGCCTTAAAGTTGCCCTGATACACATGAAACTTTGTCTTTCTGCTGAATCGATCTCTTCTACAACTTGTGAGGAAAGTAAGGGAATTGAGCCTATTTCCTAGCTATGTTTGCCCGAAATTAAACCTTATGTTTGTGAGGACTTGAACAGCCTAAATCCCAGAGGGCAGCCCAGTACTTCAGTATTTGATGTTCCCAAAGAACCCCACTGGAACTGGAGATCCTGCTGGCAAACAACCAGATGGGGAGCATGTTTGGCAAGGAATGAACTTGTGGTCCCTTAACTGCTCTCTGAGGGCTCTGAGAAGTCTGATGCCCATCTTTGTAAGCTGAGTCCTGTCTGCCCCCACATCCTCATGTCCCTGATCCAGCCCAATAAGTGATGTAAGAGGAAACTCAAAATGGCAGTTCTTGATGACTAAGGTATGAAGTCTTATACTTTCTCATGATATCAGAAGGTGAAAAATTTCATGCTCCTTTACAAAAAGCCATACTGGAAGGGGACTGGGTAGATTTGTCAGCAGAGGAGAACGTAGTGCCAGGGAAGGTTCTCATCCCTCTGCCTGGTTTCTTCTGGTGTACTTAGCATTTGTGACCCAGGACTGCATGGCTCCAGAGACCACAGACAGAGTGAAGATGCACCCAAATGTCCAGAATTAAGCTGCTGGTGAGGTAAATGGCATTGGGAAGACTATTTTTGTTTAAGGGAATTTTTGTCTCTCCTGTGAAGAGGAAAGGCTGGCTAACTAGTCTCAGAAGTAATCACAGCAGATGAAAAGTAATTTTTTTGAGACATAATGGGATGCTTAGGCTGGTCTGAAAGGTATTGAACTAAACAACAACAAAAGGACAAGCTGGTGGAGGAAAGAGAAAGCAAAAAATTCAAGATACCCAGAACAAAATTAATCAAGGTGCCAGAGACCTGAAGAAAAGTCTCTAATTGCTTCCAGGACTGCAAGGATCCCAGTAATAAGCAAAAAGAAAGGGGCTTGCTCACTGATTAGTGCACACACACTCCACTTGGTATCATAAGCCACCGGAAGGAAAATTGACATGACTGGAATGTTAAAATCAGTGGTAAGAAACTTTTATTCAAGAACTGATGGAATTTGCATAAAAGAACAGAGAAAGGCAGCCTACATTGAAAATAGCAACAGCTGCCTCTGAATCACTGCCAAGTACTCTTAAATGCTTGTGGGCTGTTGTTCCAAAACATAAAGCAGAAGATGGGGAGCTGCTGGTGCCTATTGCTGCCTGCCAAATCACACTAGAGAGCAGGATGACTGGTTGCCTAAACACCCTTCTATCAGGTGTAGGAAAAGAAAAGCTGTGCTACTGTGGAGGATTTCAGTCTGAATGACACATGTACTAAAATACCCTTGAAATTCTGAAAAATTATAGGTGACAATATTCCAGCTCAGAAAGGGTGACAACCAACACAGGACAATTTGTTGTCAATCATTTGTTGAGGCCAATGGGATCTGGCCTCTTCTTAACAGACAGAAGCTGAGCTGAGAAGCAGAAGTCAGCAGCTGATCAAGCCTAGATTTACCATGTCTAATTATGCAAACAACATAAAGTTCACATCAGCAATATTTACTTAGAGTGTCTAAGTGTCCCATTCCACAAAAAAATGTATAGTTAAGATATGAGTCAGCTTAGAAGAACTGAAAAGGTAAAATAGAAAAGACTGAATTATTTTAGGATTTTTTATAAATTACTCAAGTGCTAAAATCATAAGGTTAATAAATGAGATTTAAAAGCAGCCAAGTGCATAAGGCAAGAGAAAGCATTCCTAGCAATTAAAAAAAGTATGTGGAAAAAAGAAAAGTGAATAGCGGTAAGGATAAATTTTGATATTAGGAAAATTTATGAGCAAAGAAAAAGGATACAAAGGGAAAGCTATAGCCAGCAGAATGTAAGGCAGTGGAAGGAATTTTTGAGTATCTAAAAGGAATCTCAATAAAAGTGTTGTTTCACTAATGACATATATGGCAGAGCTGTCAATAAGAGACTGAAATATTCAATAAACCTTTCTATATCCTGACTGGGGAAGAGATAATAAAACAGTGTACTTAAGTCATGCAATAACAATAATAATAATAAAATAAGTCCCTCTTTCACAGTGTCTAAAGATGATGTTAATTTACATTTACCAAAATAGTACTTTTCATATCATGTCCAACAGTTTCAGGCTGTGAGCTAAGAAGCATGATGGATCATTAATACTGAGTTTTTGCAAATTCTGAGAAATAGAAAAATTTCATTAAAAAAAAAAAAAAAAAAAAGAGATGCACTCATATTTAGAAAAAACAGAAGAGATACCTCAAGTAATCAAAATTGCCGGATAGCATTCCTTGATAAAGTAATGCAAGAGCATAAAGAGCATATATGGGACCAGATTAATAATAATTTAAAAGAAGAATATTTCATTAATAATTATTTATAGAAGAATCTTGTCAGGCTAGCTCAGGATAAATTTTAATGTGATTACAACTTTGGTTTATAGAAGCAACAGCATTTGCAGTGTAATAAAAATCCAGCACCACAGCATATAGGAGCATATATCTTGAATAACAAATCAGAATGTTATAAATTCAATGTCACATGATAAATAGACTGAAAGTGAATTCAATGGCATGTTCAAATCTGACTGTAAATGGGGAGTTTCCATCAAGAAGGTACATTCCCTTTAAAAGGGATTAAAAGGGGTGTTTTTTTTGCTTTCTTGCTGTTTCCCTTTTTTAGGAATAATTTGAGGATCAGGGATGGAGTTCCTAAAAGCTGAGACAATGATTTGGAGAGAGAGCCACTGATAGAGAGAGAAAATGATGGACCTGGTCAAAGCAGAAGTGTTTTGGAATAACTGAATGTGGAATAACCAGCCTGGGAACAAAACATGCAGTTTGCACTTCCAGGAGAGCTGTACTTGAAGTAGAAAATTTTGGAAATGGTATGTGTATTTGTGGCCAGGATGTAAGTCACCTGAGCATGATCTCCCAGCATGGCACTAAGGCCAGAAGGGCTAAATCTGTTCTTGCTGGTACAAAAAAAAGAAATAGGGAGTCTGCTATTGCTGCTGTTCTTGGTACTGTGACTATGCACGTTGGGGTCCTATGCCCAGATCCAGTGCTCAAAATTCAAGAAGGTTGTAAAAGAAAATTGGTATGAGTTCAGTGAGGTGCTCTGAAAATAATTAAAGGATAGTTAATAGAGAAAGCAGCTTTCAAGAGAGAAGGTTAACAGTGGCTTGATCATAGCCTGTAAGTACCTCCACAAGGAAAGGTAGGTAATACAGGGCTTTTCAGTCTGGCAGACAAAGGTACAGTGGCTAATAAGACCTGTGGCTGGAAACTGAAGTGAGGCAAATTCAGGCCATAAAAAGGTGCGTATTCTTAACAGCAGGGATAATTAATCATTTGGAATGATTTACAAAGAATTGCACTGGATTCTTCATTATAGAGATTTTTAAATCAAAAGGAAACATTTTTTTAAAGATGGGTCTGCTGCAATTACAGCTTTTAATCTTGAAGCACAAATTAATATAGGGAAGTTCTAGAGGCTCAATGATATTGAAAGTAGTGGAACAATCGCAACAATTCCTCTTTGGAATAAATAAAACTGGTCAGTTTCGGAGCCTACATCAACCATGGGTGTGTATGTTTCGTTATATAACACCTGGAGAATTTCATTTTGGTTTTAAGATGAAACTTTGTTTCCTACATATTCACAGGATTGCAGGTGTCAGGGCTTTAAAATACACAGTGCAACAAAGGCAAACCTAAGTATTTTCAAAAGCAGAAATAGTTGGGATTAGTTACAAGATGAGATTCAGTTTTAAAAACATAGCGATCAAGAGATGAAGCACTTGTTATAGCTTTTCATTTTACAATTTTATTAGTTTAAACCCCTTAGGAATGAATATTCCTCATTGGCCTGATAAAAATTCATGGCAAGAAAGTTAATAAAATGTCTCATCATCTGACAAATGTAGTAGGAAATATTTTAAAAAATCTGTTTTACAAAGTAATCCCCCAAGACCTTGTGGCAGAGTCAGAGTTAACTGCAAATAATCAGAGGTAGTGAACTGTCATCCTCTGTGCCAAAATATGACCCATTAGCCTTCAGAAGAAAGACAGGAAAAAGCTGAGAAAATGGTTGTTAAGAAATGAAATTACAATTCTGCCTACAGTTCCCTCAATCTATGGATTATTATTTTCTAGAAATCTCTTTTCTTTCACCAGTACTTATTAGACAAACTATCTCCTAATTTCAATTTTTTCACCAAAGACCAGATGCTACCATCAGATCCCTAACATCTATGTCTGGAATTTGACTTACATTAAATCTGTCCTCTCTTTTGCTATTTACACACAAACACCTTTCCATCCATGGCAGGTGACACCACATTCCAGCATGAGAATCATTCCCTGCCTGCTGGGACAGGTATTTAGTGACTTGCCTGGGTGGGATCCTTATGGAAGAGGCTCACTCATACACTATGGCCCCAAACCCCGACATACAGCACAGGCCTGGCCCAGATGGCTGGCTGTATTTCAACAAGCAGAGAGTTTTCTTTAAAGTGAATGAGTTGGTGACTGATCTCTTTGGTCTTTATTCACAGGTATACTCATTCCATTGGGGAAGTGAACATGAATATTTTTGAAGGAGGAAGGAGGCTGAGGAAACCCAAATGCTGTTCTGAAGCCAGCTGTATGCATTTTTAAGTAACTTTTAATGCATCCCTTTTTTAAAAAGGGGTGGAACATTTACACTTTCCAAACATTACTATGAACTTTTGCACACATTTTTATATAGTCAAATCCTGGAAATCTGAAGTCATGCTGAGTCACTTGATACATACCCAGCACCAGGCTGGTGGCACAGCATTTCATGATTGCCAGTGGTACTCAAGTGCATGTGCTTCCCAAAACAATTGGCCTTAAAAGACACAGCTTCTAACATCTTGTCTTGCACAATGAACAGAGGGTTTATGATGTACTGATCTGCAAAAGACTGTCCTCTAGATGTGTTTGCATTTATACTGCCCTTCACTGGCAAGCATTGCTTTCCAGCTGGGGTTCTGCTGCACTTCCAGATTGTGCACAGAGAAGGCTCCCAGCAATTTTCAAACTGAGCTGAAAATTTCTCCCTTGAAAAAAGCAGGATGTGCCTGAACAATACTGAAGAATTTCAGTACCGAAACTATGTATAAATTGCCTTTTTCTGACAATCATTTTCTTTCATTCTGTGCTGCACTATAACATCTCATGTATCCAGTATTATTTATGCTTTTTTTTTTGTATTACACAAGTGATTGTGTAATTAACTTTACAACATCTGGGAGCTAAAACATCCCCACAAAACTATATAAAAAAAAGTTGCAAGTGGGAAATAACCATGAGCATGAGATCATTCATATCACTGCAGACTTTTATTAATGTTTGACTCAAAGGGATCATTTTCTCTTGATTCCTTGGAATTTGCTTAATTTTCATTGACATTCTAGCAATATATTAAACATTCTCATGCATTAATTCTGAAGTTTTCTCTTTTTGTTTTTTTCCCCTGCTGATGTGTGACTCTTTCTTAAAGTAAAATAACAGATTCTTTTTCCTTTCACCTCTGTACAGAACATCTTGGATGTGACTCTTGAGTGTGTTAACTGGGGCTTGGCATCATTCTCAGTTGGTGCAGAGAAGTTCTGCCATCTGTCTCCTACATCTTCTGCCATTTGGGTGGAAAGAAGGAGAATCGGAAAAGGCATTTTTGGACAGTGTGAGGAACACCTGTGCTTGGCTAGCCCTCCGCTGACATGGTGTTTCTTGTAGTCTGAAGCAATCTGGTACAAATTAGAACTGTCCTTCCTTGTGTCCAGTAGGTGATCTGTGTCAAGAGGTCCATATGTTGTGTTGTTATGTTAAATTATATGATCTGATGGTTAATGGAGATCACCACAAGAAGAAGGGGAGGCAGAACATGCCCTAGGGTAACATAAAATTTTGATTTGTGTCAGTTTGGAATGGCCATTTTACTCTCATGTGGTGAAATCATTGTAAAGCTATGATGCTCATCTTACCGAGTGTTTATACCATATGAGGATATGTCTTGCCCATGCCACAAGCTCAGAGAAGACACTAATTTATGTTTCTAATGAAGTGCTGAAATTTCTCCTTGTACATGGTGTATCTCTGTAGATAGAATTCTGCTGTCCTGATTAGCAAGACTTTGTCAACATCTGAAAATCTGCTTTGCCACATAATCAAACACATTTGTTAGCCATTTGAGAGGGTGAGACATTCAGAGCTCTTTGATAGAAAGTCATACTGCATGCTTTGGAGAGTGGAGGAAACAGTGGTTTGATAGTGCCGCCTGTACTTCTCCACAAGGCCTCTGCTGACTCCAGCAGATTGGTCTGCTTGGAATTATTCAGTCCCACACTCTCATCATACAGCAAATGACTTCTCCAACTGCCTCTGAACATTCCTGTCTAGATTTACACATCCTGGTGCCAACCTTATCCCCCTTGAGAGGAGAAAAGCCAGGTAGGAACTGTAGGGAAGATGCAAGGGGAAGAGGTACAGACCCCTGCAGAGTGTCTCTGTCCATGAACTAACCCTGCTCCTGCTAGTGCTTAGTTCAAGGCAGAGGGCAGTTTTTGGCCACAAGAGCTGTGGTTGGGGCTAGGATCTTCTGTTGTAGCCAAAACACACAGGAACTTCAGTTTCCTGAGCCCCTGTTTGCTACACTTCTGCAGGTACAGACCTAAAAATGAACCAAAGGTGCTGCAACAAGACTGAAAACTAGAAGGCATTTTTTTCCCCCACTTAACTGCAATGTTGTTTGAATAACTGAGAAGTGGTGGGTCAGCCTGCCCACCAGGGGTGGCTGCCATGGGCTGGTACTAGCTCTCCAGGAGAGACTGGTAGGAAGATGAGGATGTAAGGGGCTTGCTGCCAATGTGAAGGACCAGCCTGGGTATAAGAATCTCTTCAGTGGGATGGATCATGGATAGTGAAGAGTCTGTGGGTTGGGGCTGCTTCTCACAGAGGAGTTTAACCTTCCTGACATCTACTGGAAGGGAAGTGTGAAACACTAACAGGATAAAGGAGGGCATCAGGGGTAACTTTTTGAAATAAGTACAAGAGGGACCTACCAGGGATCACTACCTCTGCTATTCAATGACAAGGGAGAAGGAAGGGGTTGGGGATGTGTGAACCAGCAACTGGTGGAGTGGGAGGTCCTGCAGGGAGTGAGGAAGGAGAGTAACAGAGAGCAAATTCTGGACTTTAGGAGTGCAGATTAGAAAACTGGTAAGTGGGATCCCAGTGAACACAGCTCTGAAAGGCAGAGGAGTTCAGAAAAGCTGACGTGCTTTCAAGGATACATACTCTCAAGGATTCTCCAAGCAAAAGAACAGTTTATTCTGGTACTTACTAAGACAGCCAGACATTAGAAGACTCCTTTGAGTAAGCAGTGTACTTGTGGTGGACCTCCAATGCAAAAAAGGCCCGTACAGGAGGTGGAAGCAGGGATGTGCTAGAACAGAGGAATATAGAAAATAGGCAGAGGAATATAGGAAAATAGGCAGAGATGGTGTCAGGAAAACCCAGCCTTGCCTAGAGATAATGCTTCCAAGTCACATCAGGGAAAATAGGGAGCATCTCTCCAGATACACTGGGAGCAAAATGTTGAACAAGGAAAATGTTTACCCGTTGCTGAGTGGGTAAAATGAATTAACCACTACCACTTAAGTGGTAGAAGAGTGAATTAGTGACAGTGGACACAGACAAGGTGTCTTTGTCTCTTTGCTGAATCTTACCCTTGTGCTATAATCTGTATGCTAATTAAATAGTTTGCTATGAAGTATTCTGTCACACTCATTATTTGTTTTATTATAAAATCTTTCATGCTTATCATTTTTTATAATGTCTGAAGTACTGATGACTGCAACATCTAGAAGCAAGAGGATAAGAAGAGGAAAGTTCAAGTGCTATGGACTACTCTTGAAAACAAAAAAAAAATTAATAATCTGTGATAACATGAAATGCTCCTGTTCTGACTGCTGACATGCTCCAAATCACTGTGCATGTGTGCATATGTCCTGAACTTTGAGAGGTGACTGTAGACCACATGCACTGGATGTCTGGCTTTCTCCCTCTGAGTGAGTGAGCTTCAGTGTGGGAAAATGGGGCCCCAGATCCAAGAAGTCAGAAGGAAGTGAGTTAGTGAGTTAGGGAGGAATTTGAAATGGAGAAGGGAAATATTTGGCAGATAAAAAGAGGCCAAAATGTTCCAGGTGTAAAGGACAGTATGAGAGATGATGCAGAAATGAGCAAGAGAGGGAGAAATCTGAAAGGCAGGAAGACTTGTATGCTGCTTACACTAAAGTCCCAGGGGTCTTCCTTACTTTGAAACCTCCCACCATTTTTTGAGGAGTGAGATCACTGTATTAGAAAATTTCCTAGGACTACAGCCCAAAACAGAAAAATTCAGTTAAAATATACAGGCTTTCTGCACTAAACCCATAATTTTAACAGCCTGGTCATTTTTACAAGACTTTTTTCAGACTGCAGACCTGAAATATGTTTCAGATTAGTGCAATGGAAATGCGTTGGTTTTATAGGTCAATTCTCTACTGTAAATTGCTTCTCACTTGTAATGGATTTTTATCCCCAAGCAGGTTTAGTCTTTTAACAGAAATTCAGGGGATGGACACACAAGTAGTTCAGTCTCAAAATAAAAGTTGCTTTATGATGCTGACAATAGAGTAGTGGACCTTGTTCTAGGAGCTGGATCCTCAGCATCAGAAGGTTGGTTGTTCATGCTGTGTTGCCATCCCACTGCCAGTGCCTAGCTAAGCCAGTGGCCACTAATGCCTGCTCCTAACTAGAGCTGACTAGAGAAGATCTCAGAGGAAGTGTTCTGCAGCAGAAGACAGCAGAAATACCATTGTCCTACGTCCCTTTTTTCCTAATATAACATTATAGACCTTGTACATACCTGTGAGCTTTCCCTCTGCTGAGGGTCTCCCACTTTGCTGCTCACAGCAGCTCAGGGGTACAGGAACTGGGAGAGGTGAGCTCAGGGAGCTTCATTCATCCTGGATATGGACCTCTGTGCTAACATCACTGGTGACTTTCCAGGGTGCAGGTAGGTGGGATTCACCTCAACTGGCTCTAACCGCATGCCTGGACTGCCCCTGCATCAGGGGCAGCAGCAGGGATCCCAACACAGGGTCCCCCTCTCCAGGCCCCTCCAAGTCCTGCACTGCCATGTGTGGTGGCTTGGCCTCAGGTGGAGTTTTAGCTCTCTCCAATCATAGCGCAACCCAGACACCCAATTAAAAAGCCTAAGGTTAGAAAATTAACCTCATAATCTGCTGATGGGCTCTCCCTCCCCTCTCATGGTAAGGAGAGAGGCAGAGGCATCTTGCCACACAGAGGGTGGACTTTTGTGGCTGTGGCAAAATTGCACCTGGGAATCAACTGAGGAACAATACTATATGGACAAGTGGCCCACAGACTCAGGTTTTAGCTCTCAAAAACTCCCGCAACCTGTCTGTTTTGGTATGGGTATGTTTTATGCAGATGTCTTTCAATTATGTCTTTAGCCTTTTACATTCCACTTACTATATGTTATTACTATTTTTCTAAAAATAGGGGTATTCAGTGTGGGCGGAAGCTTTTTATTGACTAGTGAAATTGTTTCCTGAGTCCACAGACAGAAGATTGAAATTATTTACTAAATAAAGATAAAACAAACAACCTCCAAACCCCAAAAGTACTAGTTTCTCTTGCTTTGGAAGCAAAACATCTCAGCTTCTCGTTAGGAAATGAAATTTTGAATCTTAGTTAATATTTCTTAAATGAAAGAGAAAATATTAACTTAAGAACCAGGGAAAAAAGGTTTAATAATATGTTAAATTAAGCATTCTGCATTTACACAAATAATCTTTCTGTTCTTGTTAGGAGGTTTTTTCTTCCCTCATGATTTTTTTTCATTTGGCCACTGAACCAAAAAAAGTCAGCTGTGCCCTGAGCTCCAGTTTATATGTTTTGAATGTTAATGACCACAAGAAGAATAACTCAATGTAAATAAGTTACATTTTCAAAATTAATGAGGTCTGCTAATTGAGTTTATCCAGGTAATAAAATCCATCTAATAAAATGTATCCATCAAATATAATTCTTCCAGTTCTATAAAAAATATATGTTTCTTTGCCTGTATATCATCTGTGTGGAGATAATGAATACCTTGTGACATTGGGGTCATAGGTCAAATCCCAGACCTTATTACAAATCTAGGGAAAATTACTTTTTCACTGACCTATAGTACGACCTAATAGTCTAGGAGGAGTTAAAGGCCAATTGTTCATTCAGCATCGCCAAATAATATATATATAAGTGCATATATATATTTAATAACACTGATGCAATGAAAACTTACTGCTGTAGATATGGATTTACAGCATGTCCACAGGGATTTCTCATGCAGATCTCAAGATGTCAAAAAACAACATAACAGCAATGCTCTGAAGTGCATGTTTGAAATGAACGATGACAGACCTTGGTGTGTGGGGTAGGGTTTTATTGTTCCTCCAGTGATTTTCCACAGCCCTGGATAGTGCATCTTTAACAACTCTAGATGACAAGCCTTTGCCCCACTTGTAAGAATGAGGGTTGATTGCATCTACTTTTGCTGCCTGCAAGGAGCCAAGGTGTTCAAGGATATTGCTCTATGCTGCAAGACCACTGGTGACAAAGCCTTTCCAGGAGATGCCAGTCTTTTGCTGCAGTTTTAGCTGGTGTTTCAGTATCTGGGACTGGACTGCAACACTGAGCCAGGGAAATAATCCTGGTCCCTAGAAAATCCCTTGGAAAGGGTTACGGAGAGTATTACTTGCTCAGCTCTGCGAGATAGCTCTATGGGCCGTGACTGCACAAGGAGGGAAAGATGGGTGGCCTGCCTGGTGTGCAGGATCAGGGCGAGAGGGCAGGGCTCAGGTAGTGGTGCAGTCATTGAGGACTTTGTAATGTCTCAAAATTACACCCTCAGATGTTTTACCATCCACAGGTGCTGGCATTATTAAAAGAAGAGTTTAGATGTGAAGAGGAGGCTGCTGTCTTTTTGGTGGCTGAAGATACTGTCCAGCACCAGCTATTATCAGGCCTTCCATAAAAGCCTTATGTGGCCAGAATGGGGGACAATCACACATGTTTTGCACATTCATTTGGTCCTGTCTTTTAAGATTCAGCTGCATTCTTAGCACATAGGTAATTCACACGTGTCTTTGTCAGCAAACTTTTCTCCTGACTTCCTTCCAGCCTGCTGCACAATAACATCTCCCATGTTTCCTTCAATGGCCGCATTGAACAGGAATCTGTGCATTTGAGCCTGCCCTGATTTGCAGGTCTGCTGCCCTATAATGACTGACAAACAGGCCACAGATTACTTCCATTTTATGACTTGAGTTTAGGGAAATTGAGCATCCTAATTAGGCACAGATGTAAGGTTAAAGTGTAGAACAATCTGGACTGGTTTTCATTTAAATCCCTTTCTGATTCATTTGGTTCCATGAGAGACTTGCAATTAGAAAAAAATATTTTGTCAATGTTGAAAGACATGTGATGTAGAACTGATTGGATTAAATCTGAGTTCATGTGAATTTTGGCAAATTCGATTAGGAGAGGCCCTAGCAAGAACTCTGTGGAAAATCTCCAATGGCTTTGCAAACTGTATTTGGATTTTCCAGTCCATAACGCTGCATGTGTTGACAGGGCACCATCCCGGCATAATGTGTGAGCATTACAAACAAGTTCCTTGGCTTTGTGGGAACCGTCAGGTCAGGAGTAGAGCGTAACTGCAAACCTGGGCTCATTTGAAGATTCCCAGACCAAGCAAAAGACCAGGTGAGCGTGGGTTAAGGGGCAACGGGAGGAAAGTTGAACAGTTTCGAACTGCTTGTGATGGTACAGAAGTCAAAGGCTACGTGGGAGAGCTTTCCGAAGCAGGGGCAGTTTTTTGTGCAATTTTTTTTCTTATGACTGGGACAAAAAGATCCTAACTTCTGGCTGCAATGTCTAAATGCCACCACTATTGAAAGATTTTAATACTTGATATTAAAATGTTTTATGAAATGTGGTTTTTGCCTGAAAATGGGAGGTCTGATCCTGCTACTTTTTGACAGACATCTTGTCGCTCCTGGCTTTAGTTCATAACCTTTTAGTGGGGAAAACATTCACAGAAGTACCTGTGTCAAACTGGATCTACTTGGGAGGGGAAGGTGGATTGTCTGAGTTTTATCCAAACCAAATCTTGCTTCCCCCAACCTCTCCTCTCCAAGCAGACAGAAAGAAATACCTCCCTGTTATAAGACTGAAATGGTTTGCTTTTATTTTCTGACTTTGTTAAAGATAACATCCAGCTCCTGGCTCCCCCTAAGCTACACAGGAATGTGTATCAATTTTAATACTGGTAACATATGTCATCAGTTTATATAATTTTTAATAATCCTTTGTTCTCTCTCTGCTGGCAAAACACGATCACCAGGACTCCTTTGGTTTGATAACTGTTCTGTATGAACCAACAGATAAACAAGGACAGCCCTGTTTTCAAAAGGCAGTTGTTTTGCTTCTTTTAAGAATGTGATGTTTTGTTAATGATGCAAAATGGATTTGCCTTTCTTAAGTCTCTCTCTCTTCAGCAGTCAGGCACTGGAGAGCAGTCCAAATAAAAAACCAAAACAAAAGAGTAAAACCAGCATGTCAAAATGGACCCCTGCAACACAATCAAAATAGAAAGCAAGGGGAAGGCTTGGTGAAAGAACCATAGAACTTGTTGTCCATTTCCCATCTCTCCCCATGGTGGGGGACTGTCACATGTGCTTGATGGGGGTAAAGTCCCTTTTGGCTGTGGCTAAGAAGCCGCTAGCTCTGTTAGCTTTGCCCAAATGCTTCAACTGATTTTAGAAGCTTAAGAAATATTCACTGCTTTTTGATTCAATTTACAGAGCTCCTTCTCCTTTTCTTTTTCTTTTGTAAAATGTAGGGGGGGAAAAACACTTCATATTTTTCCTGTAAACAAAGAAGGCAAAACATTCCCGCATGAACCTCCCTCAGAACCAGCTGCCAAAGATATCTCTGTTGTGACAGAGCAGTTATTTAGGCTGGAGAGGTTGGAGCTCCTCTGTGTTGAACAAAGGGTTCAGCCATGCCCAGACCAAAAGCTGAGCTCCTGAACAGGGTGGGTCTCTGAATAAAACATTCAAAACATTACACTGCAGCTCTTTCAGTACTGTCAGCTTACAGTGAGGACAAGGTTGTGCTTTGCCTGCACCAGAACCTCCAAGTTAAAACTATTTCTGTTTTCACTTTTTATCGAAATTTTTGTATTTGGTGATTCTGCCACCAGCAATAGTTGTTTACATTGACCCTTTTTACTGCATCTCCCTTCTGTGCATCTACCAGCATCAGCTTGTGGCACTCAAGTTCATATGAAAATGTGGCAAGTCAGCTTGCTGATATAACTCAAACTCCTGATTTTATTGACGGTTCTCCCTTGCAGCACATTTTTTTTCTCCTGGAATAGTCAGTGGTAATTTTGCTTTTTCATTTAATCAGTCCAAGATTTCCTCTGTCATTTTCAGATACCGTCATGAATTTGCTCCCTCTTTTATCACCTCTGCCTGCTCTGAAACTTGCTTCCTATACTCCTTAAATTCTTGGTTTCTGTTTCTTCCAATGCTTTTCCCTTTAAAAGCTGTACTGTGGTTGAAAGTCCTTGTAGGGAAGCCCAGGGAAATTTTCTCTGGAGGACCTTAAAATAATACATGCAATCTTTTGCAATCTGGTTTACCACAAGGCAGAAGAGGAAATTACACTCAGATCTTTTGTACCATTAGAATTGACATGGAGATTAATCCTACAGACTTAGGTGGAATCTGAGCTGACTCTTCCACCTCTCTAAGTTTTGAACATGTAATTATTTCTCAGTGGGGAGAACATGGATAGATTTTTTATGACACAAATATTCTTCCCCCTGTCTGGATATCATGAACAATGATACATCTTGATACTTCTTTGGAAGGGTGCATGCAAATCCTATTAACAAATTAAATGCTATGAGGAAAATCTTCTTGAAGCCTTGCTGCAGTTGTTGGGCAGCCAAGATGGTTCATATTGCAAACTTAAAAAGAAAATGGCTAAGCTAGTTATTCCTGTTTTGGAAAGAATTTTTCTTTGGAAGTGCTTTGGAAGCATGGGGAGTTGATTTTTTTTTTTTCCTGGTGTATGTGAATTGTGGATTATTAAGTTATTTTTTATTAAAGTACTTTTTCAAATCCTCTGTAGCCAAACCGATTCATACTGGTATGATTTTACTATGTTATTGTTAAAATAGTGCACAAAATGTTACACAGCTATTTCTTTTTTCCTTTTTCTGTAGTGCCATTTTGGGATCTTGTAAAATCAGCAAATATAAAGCCATCTCCTTCTTCTTCCTAGATTTTGAAGTTACTTGCCTAAAATGGCAGAAGTAGCATGGGGTTCCACCAAAGCAGCTTTTGCATCAGTTGCCTGGGATTTTTATTCTTGAGCTGGTGGATTGTGGGACATCACTTCTAAAGCAGGACTGATCATTTAGGTGTATGGACAACATCTACTTTTAAGCACTAACTCAAGCCTGTAGCTTTAGTATTTAGGATCATACATCTGCCCACTGATGGGCAGATGGAGCTCCTTTATGCAGTATGTGGGATAATATCTAACTTAGAACCTCTCCTCCTGCTCTGTAAGTTATTACATTGTATCATCTAAATATCTTTCATCTGTATTTCATCTGTACGGCTCTGTATTCCTTCACTGTACAGAACATGGTTTCTGGAAAATATGCCTTTCAAAGACATTAAGACAGATCTGTTGAACTTGCCCAGTTTTGCTTGGATATGAAGTCCACAAACAAAATTTGTCCAGAAGGATGTGATTTCAATCCTATTTGGAACTGACAGAATAAACAAAATAACCACTCGTTGCAATAAGCACACCAAACCTGTGCCACAGCTGACATGGCAACAGATTTTGACACATTCAGAGCTGAATTCTTGTTTACTGGGCTTGTTCACTTATGCACAAAATCCAGCTCCTAGTCATGCACTTCCCAGCTCATCGTGTGACTTGGTGCAATTCTGCTAATTTCAAACTCATTAAGAAAACATCCAAGCATCACATTACTCTGCACTTTGCATATGTACACAGAAGCAGCTAATAAAGTCCATGCTTCTGCCAGGCGGGAAGGGGAAATTTGCAGCCTTGTTGACACTTTTGAAATGAAAGGGAGAAAAATCTCAGCTAGGTGTGCGTGTCTGTCTGCTTACTACCGCAAGATGGATTCTGCCTTATGCTTTTGCAAAGAAGCAAAGAAGCAGAACCAAGAGCTCTCCTTAGAAGTGTCTTGGATTAAATAGTTTGGAGATGCTCCAACCTTGTCATTTCCAGGGGACTCTTTGTAAATTTTCCATCTAAATCAGAAATTACTCAAATGGAAAGAAGATGTTGCCAAACCTGTTAGCAGATTACTCATGCCCATTCTCTGTTTTCCTATCAGCCTGACTCATTCCCCCCTGGAATTACTGGACATGCCTCCCCAGGATTTTTTGGATGCTTATCTGGTCCTTTTTTTTAAACTGAGAATTTTATTTATTTTAGTTCATGTAAATATAAGAACTCATTATATAGAGAATAAATTCTGAAAAACAATACTGTTTTATATAAAAAAATTATTCTTCAGTGGACACGGCCCACACAATGTAATAAAACGCTAAGGAATACATAAGGGAAAGGTAGTGTCCTTCTCTTTGGGGTGAATTTCTCATGTAAGACCTTAGCTACAGTGAGATCACACTATGAAACAGCCCATTGTATACATCTTGCACTGAAAACAAAAGGTAGAACTTCATTGAAATAATCATAAAACTATTTTTCCTATACTAACTACAGCTGTGGGGCATGTTTCTATGGAAACGGTTTTCCTTACGTGCTTGTCTATAGCTAAAGGTCTCAAATGGACCTTCTGTCTACTCATTGCCCGTATAAACTGCAGATTCCGTACAATAATCTCTAACACAGATAGGGTGAATCTCCTGATGTGTGTCAGAAAACATTATCAGGAGGCAAACACAAGTTATTGCAGCTTCCCATAAATTTATAGATAATCAGGTCCTTAGTGGCAAGTTGGCATCTTAAGTGTAGGGACTGTACTGAGGAGTTTTGATTAGAGGTCATTGTCCTATCCTAAGCTGTAACACACAGCAATGAATTCTGAGGCTTCGCCTTTGCTGTACAAAGATTTATGTTGCTTTGATTTGAATAATTTATGCTGCATACTGCATTCTAGATACCAGACGCTAAAAACAATTTGTCCTTTGTTGACATAAGTAAACCACTTGCAAAATTGCTGATTAAATGAGCCACATACCTTAATATTTTCCTTATCATAAACCATAGCTGTAGCAAAAGATGGCATAAGTAAAACTGATATCCTTTCAGTGAGATCTGACAGTACAATCTAGTTGGTGGATAAAGCCACACAGACAGTGAAACAGCTGTTATTTAAAAACACAAGTAAAATTACCCTGCTTTTCTGATATCCTCAAATTATAAGCTACTAGTCCATACTGTGCAAGCTGTCTTTATATTTTTCACATTCAGAGACACTTAAATGCAAAGGTACGCAAAAGCAATATTTTTTTTTTAATATGTCCATGTACAGATAGTAAGCTGTGTATGAATAATGCAGAAGCAGTTAGAAGTATAGAGACTGATACGTGCATGAGTAGTCTTATTTAGTCCAGTAGAAAGCAGTGGGTATTTTTACACCTATTATAAGAGCAGAAAGGGTTTGTTTTCAAGATGTGGGATGTTACTGTCAGTAGAGCATGGGTCACAGTTATGCACATCCTTACCAGAATAAAACTGTCTTATTGCTACTTCTAAAAAATGTGAAGATGACAGGCAACAACTTTTGAGTCCACAGTAGTGCGTAGGAGTGTAAGACTCATCTTCTTTTAGGCTTAAGCATGACTCTCAGAGATATGCTTGGGTTCTTCTGGACTTGACAAAGAAAGCCCTTCAGAAAGTGAAAAGGAGCTATCCCTCTGAGGTATGCAGCATGGACTGAGACAGGAGTTACAAATGAAACACAACAAATTTCCCCCTTGACGCAGTAGACTCTTTATGCAGTATAGGAGAGGAGCCCCACACCACCAGATTTAACTGGCCACCTAACTTTTAGATAAGTAAACTTGAGTGATGTGAATGCAGTTCTACGTCTCATTAATCCATACCTTCAACATTATGTTTTAAAATGTGATTAATTTATACATTTAATTTAAAATCCACTTCACTTTTCATCAGCTACATTCTCAATTTACTCTTTATGTTTCACCCAGTTCAGGCAAAATAAACAGTCTAGCATTTTATGTAATAATTTCCTCTTTCTGGTTCCATTATGTGGCACAGGGCTTCTTGGGTTTTTCCCTATGGGAGACTTTGCTAGCTTATACTTTATGTAAAGTACATAGCTGAGAAGTGGACATCCTGTGTCATTGTGCTTGGGTCAACCTGCCTGGGCGGGCACACAGAATTCAGGTGGCAGGTGGCAGGCAGTAGTAAACAAGGGCTGTGAGCCGAAACACAGCTCTGCCGTGTTCAGGGAACAACTGGGGACTGAGGACAATGTCCTTGCTCAATGCTGAGTGGGAGCTGTGTGTGCGGTCCACACACCCAGGCCCCGCTGCTGCCACTGGGTGTTATCAATCAGCCACGTGTTGGGAGGAAAAGTCCATGCTATAAAAATGGCTACAGATTTCCTGAACTCACTGTTATTATGACTTTATACCAGGGTGGCATGTTCCCAGAATAACCAGGGGTTAGTCTAACAGTTTGAGGATCAGGTTGTGGCCTCCTGAAGGAGTCTGTATGTGGAGCAATTCCATTTATTTCTGTGGAATTTCATTACACCTTTTCTTGGGCACTCAAAAGAGGAGTTTTGCTTGTTTATTTGTCACACCTCTCTCACATAAATTTAAGTCTGTGGCTTTTGCTATTGTTCAAATAGCTAGGGCTTTTATTTCTCCCAAATGAGCAGTTGGAAAGGTGTGGAACCCTGGAAGTTTTGTAAAAACACATTCACACGGGGAAACACTGCAAAGTGAATAAGGGGCTGTGGATGACATTGGCTCAAATAAGGGGAAACCTGTAGAAAAAGAGGGTACTGAAAAGGTGACTTTTGTAAGAAGAGACCTAAATAAATAAACAAACAGACACGCACACAAAACACCAAAACCAAACTCAGCTGCCTTGTTTATGCTTTTGAATCATTATCAGACACTTTTCAACCACATAGTTTATATCAGCCATCTAAGGATTCCTAAGACCAATGAAACATCTCAGAATCATATTTCAATGTTTGTTGAAAATTTAAATCTTTTTATAAACAAAAAAGAGAATTACTTACCGGTGAATTACAAGTACAAAATGATTATAGCCAAATATAAAAAACATATGTACTTATTCCATTTCTAGATCTCATTTGTTTCACTACCAGTTCAGTAATTTAAAACTCTTACATCCAGACTGCTTCCAATAACTTGAGCAGAAGATAACTGTTAAGAACATGTGGCCTAAGACTAAAACATTCACTATATTGCATTATTTTCAATTTCTTTCTTTTTCCCTTTTTTTAACATATCCATATATAACCAAGCTTACTGAAGCTTCAGTTAATCCCCGTGCATCTGCTTGTGCTTACTCCCCTTCTCCCAACAGTCAAAACAAATCTCTATTAAGGTTAAATGTGAAAAAAATAAATACACAAGGAAAGCTACATTAAAACCAAGGCATTCTGGAGCTGAGCAGAGTAGTGGGAGCCAGAAACACCTCTGGTCCATAGCCTTCTTTGTCCCTGACAGAGGCCAATTGTGCAGGAGAAGCTTCAAAATCTGAATGCCAGTATCTGCAGGTCCCTGAGCACTGAGTGCTTGCCCCTGATCCTGGAGGCCCTGCCTGCCTGAACCCATGTTGATGGTTCAAAGCCTCCTCAGATATTGAGCTAAGTCTCTTCTGATTCCCATCCCCCTTTAACACCAGTATATCACTGGCTGTTTGTGGGTCTGCATTTTCTCTTCCAGTGAAGAGCTGCTCTGTTGAAATGGTTTGTTTCCATCATTTATAAATGCCTCTTTCCACTATCACTTCAGCACTCTCCATGTCAGTGCATGTTTAAGCTATCAACATCTGTACCAAACTTACCCATTGAATTATGTAGGAGTTGTAAGGGCTGCCTATTGTAATGTCATCTTCATTAATCAGCCTTTTAATTTTGCAGTATGTTGCTGCTAGGAGTGAAGAAATGCCTGATTTGGCTTTAACTTTCACCACAGCTGTTTGCTTCCATTCTTTAGTGGCTAGTTTCCTTGGGATGCAGGAACCTGAAAAAAAACTTCCCTTTAAAATCCCTGTGCCAAATTTGGGTGTCTATTTGTTCCCTTCTCTGTTAATGAAGGTGGTATACTATTGCAGCCTTGCAGCAACAATGCAGCAGAGTGCAGGGTGAGGTCTTATAGGAAGGAAAGGTGATTTTATTTTACAGTAGAACTAGTCTGTCTGCCCCATGCTCTCACACCCAGACACTCCCAGGCTCTGAGCCTGTCCACACAGCCTAGCCATTGTTTCCAGATCACTGCTTCCATAACACACAGACAAGAGGTAAGCCTGGTGTACCTTCCTCTTTACATCTCTTGGTGTTTTAGAGTTATGGTAATAGTCTCTTTTATCAGGTCCCCACTTTTAGGGTTTTTCCATTACTCTCAATATTTATTGATTTATTTATTTCAATATTTATGATTACTCTCTTTCCACTCTTCTGCCTTTGTAACCCGCCTCTGGCATAAATGACATTTGTCCTCTCATTTAATTCTTCTGACTGCTTTGAGACTCCAGTCCTATTCTGTTCCCCCTTCTTTTTTTGCTCTCCCTTGTTTTTCAGAACTGAGAAGCTGCACGTAGATCTGGCACAAGTTCAATGACCTGCTAGTCTAGGTGCCAAAGCCACATGACCCTTCCACCTTATATTTTATCTATCTCCACTCAGGCTGATTTTAGTATTTCTATTATAGATTTCTACAAATTCAGGATGACAGAGTCCTGTAGGTGACTGTGGTGGTCCTCAGGATTTATTTCTATAGGAGATCCATTCCTTCTTCCAAGTTCTTAACTCTCACATCTCTCTGTTGATTGTGCTGGGTGCAGTTATCTGACAATCAGTGAATCTGCTACAGTCTGTCTGCTTGTTCCTTTGCTCTTGCCTTGACTACTGAAGGCTTATGAATGAGGGTTTGCAGCCCTATCAATAACAAGGCTGGCTTATTTTCACATGTTTAGAGACAGACTGCATGCTCTTGATGGTCTCCTCCTCGCAAAAACGAAACAAATATAACAAGTGCTTGTCATCATTGGAAGAGCTCCGAGTATGTTTGGCCTAGACAACCTGCTCATGATATCTTTTATTTACTCTTGTCCATAGAGTCACCGCCTTGATATTATCAAAAAAAGCAATAATTACTGCAATCACCACTTTTGTGTGGATGCTGTATTGGCAAAGAGTAAATGCAGTTAAGTCATTGCTATCTAAATTCTCATTTGTTAACTGTTTCTGCATATGATATTTCTCCACAAGCTTTTGAGGAGTTTAAAGTAACACTGTGCCTTGCTTAGGGGTAAGAAAGTTTTGCTCCTGTCTGGCATCCTCTGTCTACTTCATATAGCGGAGGACTATCTCATTGTTATGCTATGTACCACTATTGGTTGTCATGAATTGTCTTCAGCACAAGATACACTGCTCATTGGATTCACTGAAGGCCAGGGCAAGTACAGTTGTAGGGAGCACAGTGGTTGAATAAACAATTATATTTCTTCAGTTTTATGAGGGATAACAGATCCAGTCTTCAGTACTTCATGCAGAAACTCTGGGAAAGCCCTTCATCTTTGTCTGCTTCCAGGGAAATGACAGAGGGAGCTGTATTAGTACAACAGGGAAGTGTATTCTGGTGATGTCCACTCTGGCAAATAGCCCATCCCAGCAGGAGATGATAGGTTTTAAAACAGTGTTGTCAACAAAGTAGTGTTGGAAACCCAGCATTCTGGGGACTTTACTTTGGTCTATGTATAGTCACATTGTTGTGCACCAAGTCAGCTCCTGCTGCAAAGATTCCATTGGTGCCCCATAGCCATCAGATTTATGTGATAAGCACTTTGCTGCACCAAAGGTCTGGCAATCCCTGGATGCAGCATCATCTTCTTTGGGAGTAGAGAGGAGGAGGGGAGAAGGATTATGGCTGGAGGGGGTAGAGCTGTTTTTATGGGCTGTAGATTAGTAGATACCTAATTTAAATACTGACATTAGTAGGCTGATAGCTGTAGCCTTTCTGCATGAAGATATTGTCTGATAGGGAGAGATTGAGAAAAGACCCTTAATTGGATGCTTTGAATCGACCCTTTGAGGGACCTTCTCCTACCCCTTGGGAGTAAGGCAGTGATACCAGCCTCAAAAATGACAAATTTAAGTGTGGTGGTGCACGCAGCAGTGGATGTCCACCCAGACTCAGAGCTTGGACTCCTAAATGCATACAGTGAGATGGGTATGTGAACTCAGGAAATTAACTCCCAAGGTCAGGCCTTTGAAAACACCTAGTGAAGAAGGCGGGCAATTACTAAGTATTTCAAGTGTGGTGATGCATCTAAATTCATTTCCCACTGACACCAGGAGTGTCTCACTCCAGGATGGAGTGCACTCTGCTGCTCTAGTGTCAAGGCACTGGTAACATTAGGCTTTCAAATTTTATATTGGGAATTTGTGGCCTGCATGTGCATCAGAAGCATGATTTTGAGCTGTGATTTCTAGCATCATAGGATAATCCAGGTAGAAAAGGACCTCAGGACCTCAGCCACCCAGTCCTGCTTTAAATGTGGTCAGCTCTGAAACTAATCCACTTGCATTTACAACTGTATATGTCATGTAATTCCTATGAGTGCTTAATTTTTTCCCCTGTGCTGCATACTTTGATTAATAAAAGTGTAGGTGTAGTTTAAGGAGGCTATATCATATATTATTTGTAAAAGTGTAAACTTAATAAACTGAGAAAGCATTGCTATTGTCTTCTAAATAGTTTTCCTTGGGAAACAAATTTTGGGATTTTTGATAATAATTTTGAAAATTTGTAGCTTTTGTCATTCTTTATGATAAAAATGGTTTTCAGTAGCAGACTTGACTCTGATTTCTTCACCCTGGCAAGCAGGCAAATCCCATGAAGTCACCAGTTCATATCACACATCTACTTTGGAGAAAAACCTGATACTATTATCAGAGTCTTGTTACTGATCAATGGTCTTTAAAAAATCCATCAACAGCAAAGCAGTGTTAGGAAATACCTGTTCAACCACCCCTGCCAAAAACTTTCTTCAATTATAATATAGGATTAGCAAACATACTCACACAAATTTTATCCCTTTGGGCCTATTTTATTTTATAATCACTTTAGAAGTAATAGGAATTGTTCACAATTGTATTTGGCATTTCATCCAGTCTATTATAAGAGAATGATGCATCTGAACATGAAGAATCATAAAGCATAGAAAAAGGTTGCCTGGTTATGCACAAATAAACCACAAAGGATTTTTCTTCTCTCTCATTCACATTATAATTCTCTAAAGAAAAGTATCATTTTTATATCTCCTCCCTCAAACAGCATGAAATCTGTGTCCACAGAGCCCGAGTATTTGCCATGGGAAAACAAAACAGCAAAGATAAAAAAATACTTTAAAATATTTTAGAAAGTAAGGGACAAAAAACACAACCATGTTTGCTGTTATTACTAGCAAGTTGTGTTTAAAATTAATTGCATCTGTGGGCTTCTGGAAAAACAATCACATGAGCTATTATATCAAAATTTAAATGGGGAAAAATTATTCAGAAAACTCCAATGAATTTTATTCACATATTAATAAAAAGTAGGAATTAGAAGTCAAAAACATTTACTCATGCATTTGATGGTCCAAATTATGAATATAGTAGTTCTCAATACTTATTCCCTGTATATCCTGCTATGCAGGCACAAGAAGAGACAGCAAGACTGTTTTAAGATGCTCACTCCTGCATATTAGTGGCTGAGGTCTATACTCACACTGCTCTTTCTGCATGTGGGGGATGGAGGTAACCTCTGGCAATAAGCAGCTGGTGATGGTAACTTTTAAAATGGTTCCAGCTAGGTCTGCCAGATTTAATCTGATCATATCCTGTTATGGGGAAAAAAACCCCAATTAATTACTTAAACCTACCCTCTTGAATGCACTCTCTAATTTGAGGTGACTCACCTTTTGGTGATTTATGAGATATGAGGGACATGACTTTTTGAAGAGCGCAGTATTAAACTTATTAGGATGGAAGACAACAAGAATTGACTATACACACCACAGTTTGAAATCTGAACATGTGGTCTCAAATTAGAGAGGCAATGGAGATACATAAATACTAAGCCACTTTTAAAGGGGCTTTGCTCTTCCCAGCCACCCCACTGAAGGATTTGTGAGTCTTCAACATGCGAGCATGGAGTTTACATCCCACATGGGTCCACATTTTGCGATTCAACCCTTTAAAAATCGCAGGAACCCTTCTGCTTTTCAGAGCGGTCTTAAGAAGAGCAGCAATTTTTGGGTCACTGGTGGTCTGGACTCATCTGGCAAGCAGAACAGATGTGATGGATCAGTCTATTGGACAGCTGCAATTACTGAGCATCATTTCCTTGTAATCTGGCAAGACCTTATTCAGTGAGGAGCAGAGATCCCACAGAGAAGCTCTGAAGATACTTTCCTGCATATGGCTTATGAGAACAAGATATGATGAGCTCTGTGGCCAAAGGCATGAAAATAAAAAAGGAGAGAGAGAGAGAGAGGGAGAGAGAGAGAGAACCTGTTAAATATATTATCTGTGTTATGGAAAATGCCTAAGGAGCCCAAGGAACATGAAACTGCTGAGCAGTAGACACAACAAAAATAGAAGCAATGCCCCAAACTTTTTAGTTTGTGTAGATAATGCAGACAAATGAAGAGAAGACAAAATGTTCTGTTTAATTCCCACCTTGCTGGTGAGAAATTGAGGCAGACAAAGATGAAGAAATGACAACTGTGCACAAGAAATCCCTCGCACAGTCACAGATCACAAACCTCAGATATTCCAGAACATCCGCAGCAGCATCACCAAACCCTCCTTTGTTCCCAGATTAGTCTCCTAGTTTACACTGGTGGTTTTTATCTGCACCAAGACTTGCATGTTACTGCCTCCTTATTTCTTTTTTTTCTATACATAAGCTTATAAATATTAACTATATATTGCACTTCATGCAACACCTTAGATCAAAGTGTGCCTTCTATCAAAGGCAAGTGGTTTAACTTCGAGCTGACCCTCCTCCTTCCCCAGCATGACACTCGTGAATGCTTGGTTGAGTCACAGGAAGGACAGTGATGGCTCGGAGAAAGGCCATGATGACCTCTGCTAATATTAACAAGTTTCACTCCCGTGAATGCAGCAATGATTCATTAGCACAGGGAGGATCCAAAAATACATAGGATGAAGAAAATTAGGCAAATTAAAGATGCACTCAATTTTGCCTCCTCTAAAACTGATTCCCAGAGGAGTGCAGTCAGTTTAACTAGTTTAAAAAGCTGCAGTGTCTAGAGGCAATGTATTTAACTGTTCCCTTCCTTCTTGCACTTTTAGGACACAAATCCTCGTCTTTTCCTAGCTGCCAGAAGGGCTTATGCAGGGTTTTTCCCCCTCCTACAGCCCAACAGGGGCTTGTTGCATGTTTTCCCGGAATCTTTGGCCCCCATACCTAGGCTTGACTCCACCAGCAGCCAGCCAGCTCTCACCAGTCCAGGGTGGTGCAGCTGCAGCAAGCTGCTTTTTGGGTTACCCAAGCCTGGAAAGGCACTCAGGTTCTTCAAAACCTTTCATATCCCTCCAGTTGCTCCTTAATGCGTAAAGCAGGAGTGTTCCACCACAGCAATCAATCGATGCTTTCCTTCAGCGTGGTCTGTACGAGGGTTTCCTTGGAACCTCCCTGCAGCAGGCAAGCAAACCACCAAGAGCTGATAATCTTCTAATTAGTAACACGGAGTTAGTGAATAACTCATGCTCTACAAATAAGTCAGCACATGGAGGTCTCAAGACCCGAGTGTATCCAAAGGAAGCCCGAGAGAAACTAATTGACATCTGTGGGGGCTACAAGGTCTGTTGGCTAGCCTTGCAGCTCTCCACAGCTGCTCATGCATACCCAGAGGAACTAAGAGGAGGCTGCAGGCAGCCAATTTTTAAACAAAACCAGAAACCTCCACAGCCTTGTCAATGGGTGAATATTTGTGCGTGCAGACATGTAGCAAGGAGTGTAAACGGGAGCGCATGCTGCAATTTTGGTGTGCAGTAGCCTAAGTCCTACTTATTTAGCAATGTTGAGGACAGAATTCCCCTCTTTAACGAAAAAAAAAAAAAGGATAAATAC
This sequence comes from Certhia americana, assembly GCA_018697195.1. Classification (NCBI taxonomy): domain Eukaryota; kingdom Metazoa; phylum Chordata; class Aves; order Passeriformes; family Certhiidae; genus Certhia; species Certhia americana. The sequence goes on along the minus strand of CM031857.1, from coordinate 82,958,369 downwards.
TCTTGTCTCTTAGAGTGACTGTCACCTCCTGCCCCAAACAAAGCAGCATTACTATGCCATTAAACCTTTTGCTCCTCATAGTTTTTCCTCACTCAGCATTAAATGAGGACCCAGTGCAGCAGAGGGATATGCAAATGTCAGCCCTGGGCATCCATTTCCTTGGGGCTGATTTCAGGAGACCCAACTAGTTCTGAAAACCACATCTTTTACTGTTGAGACACTGAGCCCTTGTGAGCAAACCCTGAGCAACCACCACCAGGGCACTTCTTGCTTCAGGGGTGAAGGGAAAGTTCAACTGAGAAAAAAAGAATATCATCTGGGAAAATGAGACCCAAGGCCCCCCCCATTTTGAAAAGAGGAAGGAAAATATTTCACTTTTGCTCTACTGGTGCCAGCAGGCCCAGCAGCATCACTCTTTCCACTGGTGTTGGAGGTAGACCCCACAACTTCCCAGTTACCTCAGGACCAGCATCTCTGGGGGCACCTTGGAAGTGAGCACAATTCCAGGGCCCTTTCCATCACCCAAGTTCTTGTGGTGATGGCTCCTCCAGGCCAGGCAAAAGTGCCTGCCTGCACCTTTGCTCTCCTTACAGCTCAAGCAGCAGTGCAGTACTTAAATCCTTCATTTCAAAACTTGTAGATTTCACATGGCAAGCAAATCGAAGCTTTGAAGTGGCCGTAAACCACATGGCAGAGTTTCAGTTTTCCCTGTGTTTCTAAGTCTAGTCAAATCTAGTCTCCAAGCATTTCTAAATCCAATTCATCCACAGAAAGCCTGCACGCTTGTAGGTAATTAGATTGGAAGATCTTTGTTGCCATAGCCTGGCTCTGTATAATACACTCTGGTGAGTGGGTGAATCTAGTTCACTCAGAATGAGGTCATGTTAAGAAACAAGCTTGCAATCCTCAAATTGCTTTTGTCATTGGAAAAAAAAAAATTAAACAAATTTCCAAGCCTGTTTAAAGCAGTACCATGCAAACTCCTGTCAGCAAAAATGTCATGACCCACCATGCTTGGTAGGTGATACCAAGTGTTATCCTGTCCCATTCACAGGCAGTTCCAGGCATTAAGAGAAGCCAAAGGTGAAGCACAGGCAGAGCATAAGGGCAAACCACAAGGATGGGATATTCTGGGAGCAATAAAACAGCTGGAAAATTAGGAGTGGGAGGCATGTATCGGAGAGGAGTTTTGATACACAATTCAAGGGATGAGCATATTAAGTGATGTTTGTAATATCACTTATCACACTGTTTTTCTTCTGGCGGAGTATGGATTTTTGGCTGCTTCTACTCTTCTTTCTTTGCGCCAGACACAGAATGGTGTTGTGGTGAATGACACCTCAATTCAGGCAAAGCTGAAGGTGTCTCATCTATGTAAACATTCCTCCCACTGACATGTTTGCTGACATCATTTTGCTCTGTAGAAAGTTGAGGATATTTGTGGGGAAATGGCAGTCCTGCTGTGGAGCTGGTGACTCCAGGGAGCTGCACCCTGCACTGCTGCCTCTCAGAGGGCCTGAGAGAATAGTAGGAGATTGGGAGCCTTTTCCTGCAATGCTCCTAAGCAGACAGCCAGCAACCCGTTCTTCCCCAAAGAGGGGAAGGAAAACTGGGCAGGGGAAGGAGGAGACGTCAGGCAGTTTTCATCACCAACCCCTTAGTACCTCACTTGGAAAGGACCTCTAAAGCATACCGGATTGCTGTCATATAACTTGTTTGCACCACTTGCTTCTACCTAGAGCTACTGTTCCCTGGCTTCCCACCTCCCCAAGTCTCACCTACAATAATCCCTATCATAAGCACCTCTGCAGAAGACTCCTTTGTACAACGCAGGGAGAAGCCCTGCTCTTTGCCTGCTGCTGGCCATAGAATATCTCCATTGTGGCCTCGTGCAGGCGCTGTATATAATCTTTCTCTGCCAATATATGTCTTCAAGAGCTGCCCCCCCGTCCCCCTCCTCAAAATAAAACGACTATTCTTTTCTGTTTTAAGTAGATTTTGTGCAATAAAAAACATTTTATTGCTTCCAGTAATTGGTATTTAATTTGCAGGCCTTTACAACTTGCAAAGAACAGACTGCTTTAGCTGTAGATCTGGTATGTGTGTGCACTTTGTGGATTTTATTCCACTGGCACTTGCTTAGTTGACTGGTGTAAAACGATACAGTTATGGTTTTGCAATCAGAAAGGCTGCAGATAAAGACCTGGAGAGACGTTATAAGGTCCTGGGTCCAATTTGAAGCAGCAGGCAAGACAATATAATTTTAGGGGGCGCTGCCAGCCTCAGACATCAAAACTTGACTCCTGTTAAGTGTTTTCCATTTTACTGTCAAAATATCAAAGGCTGCTATTTAAACCCAGAGTCTCTTAAAGTTGATTTTCTTTCTCTCTCCTTCTCCCTCAACTCTTTTATTCTCTTTAACTACCCCGATAAACACGAGGTGAGGTAACCTGTGAAATGTTAGCCCCCTTCGCTCCACTCTTCAATGCCTTGTAGGGGCATTGAAGTCCAACACAGTCCTTAATGCCTATTTTGGGGTAAATCCTCGCTCTGGCCGGCCCCATTTGTTCCAACGGCGGCCGGACAGGGGGGTTTCTGTCCGTCGAGGTCCGCGGCTGCCGGGGACGGCAGCCGAAACCGGCTCAGCGGGGACCGGGGGGACCCAGCTCTACCCTTGTTCGAGGGAGATGCCACCACAACTCCCACCGATTGCCTCCCGGGGGTCGAGGGACAGCTCAGGAGAAGGGACACCCCGGCCACCCGCAGGCTGTAAAACTGGGGTCAGGGCACGAGAGCATCCTCTCCCCTGCGCCTCTCCTGAGCACACCTACAAAACCTCTGCCTCCTGCTCCGTTCCCCCGACGGGCCGAGCCGGGCCGGGCGCGGACGCAGCCCCGGGCAGGGCAGAATCCCCGCCTCGCCTGACACAGGGGTAGCGGGGACCGGCGGAGCCTCGGCCGGAGCGGCGGGCGTGGAAGTGGGAGGGACACGTCTCTGCCTCCGCAGATCCCCGCCGGACCGGAGCGGGGCCGCAGGACCTGCGGGCGTCTGTCTGTCCGTCCGTCCGTCCGTGCCCCCGCACACGCGCCCGTGCGTGTGCGCGCCGCCAGCCCCGCGGGGATGGCGCACCGGCCGTGCACGGCGGGCACGCGTGGCACTCGGGAACACGCCTGGCATCCCCGACCTGCCGTGACTGTGCCCGACCGGCACAGAGCTCAGTCCGCCCGCCCGGGGGGGGGTCCGCGCCTCCCCCCGGCGACCCCACCGAGAGAGAGAGCGCAGGGCCTCCCGCCCTGCCCGCGGCGGGAGGGGGCAGAGAAATCGGCGGGCGGGCGGGCGCTCTCGGATGCACCTTATTTTTATTTTAAAACGCAGCTAAATTCACGGGCTTCTGCTTGCAATAAAGTGGCATATAAGTTATTCCTTCCCTTGAGTATTAAACTGTTATCTGATTGAAGTTTACTCCGTTGTTTCAACAATTTGGTTCTACAAGAGAGGGCTGGGACGAAAATAGTTGTGCCCTTAACAAAACAAGTAAATAAATAAATAAATGAATAAATAAAGCCCTAAATAGTCTTCTGTAGGGAAGAAGTTAATATGCTCAATTATTTTCTGAAAAAAGATCATAACATCTGGAAATTGATATCAAATAGTGTACAATCCCTGAGAGACGATAAACTTCCACTGTATAATATTTCCACTAGAAATCTTAATAATCCCATAAATCTTCCTTGTGAATTGGGAAAATGTAACAGTTCATTGAAATACTCATTGGGAAATAATTGAAAAAATGTAATAGTTCACTGAAATATTCGTGGGTTTTTTCCTTTCTTTGGTGCTGTTGCTAACTCTGTGCATGTGTGTAAATATTCCTACTTCGTTTTAAAGACATACACGGAATATTCCCTTGAGCGCTGCATACCATAAAAGAAAAATATGCCCTTTTGACTTATTAATCATTATTACAGAGTTCAAAACTGCAGCGTCCCTCGCACATTACTAGCGAAGGCAAACAATTCTCTCTGTGTATTTCGTGTTGCTAAATTCAGTACAAACTTTGCAGCTCTCAACTTTTTTTTTTTTTTTTTTCCTCCACTCACAGGCTCTTCCTATTCTGCTCGAGTTATCCAGGGCAACTGAAAGCAAGGGGACTACTCGCCCATTATGCTGGCCCACTGCATCGTAATTAATTACACACAAAGGCAATTGCTTATTGTAATTCACCTCGTGAATGTTTAATTTTGCAGAAGTAAAAGTAGATGAGGATTTAAATGCGTCTAGGCTCCCTGTAATGAATACATGAGTAATTAATGTTGCTGGAAAGATACAGCTTTATATATATTAAACAAATAACAATGTGATATAGAAGAGATATTGTGTGTGTGTGTGAGCGCGTGTGTTTGCTCGTACTTTGGTGTAGGAGAGAGGAGAGCATTTATGTGTTTTTGTACCGAATTAATGTATCCCTTTGGTTAGGTTACTACAAGTCGGAATAAAGACAATTAAGCCCTTAGCATTTCTGTCACACTCCATTAATTACTGTAGCCGCTGCTGTCCCGACCACTTCGTAACACATTCATCAGGTACGATACCAGTCCAGCAGCATCAGCCGGTGAAGTAGGCTATTGTTAGTTTAAACTATAGCCTTTCAAATGTTCTTTATTTTACTTTTCATACAAGATTGTTTTCCTCTCCTTTAAAATGTTTTTCTAAAAATAAAACTCAACATAAATGTTTTAAGATTAGATTTGCAGGGCAAACGGTTTAATTTTCACCATATGTTGCTACAGCAGTTTGTAAATTAAAAAAAAAAAAATCTTTCCACTAAAACCACCAAAAAAAAAAAAAAATCTAATATAAAAATGTATTCCTCCCAAAGCGTCTCCCTCCTGTGGGCTATTTTACAGCTCCCAAATAAATCTTTAAGGTTGCAAGGAAGGGGAAAAAACAAAAATACCCTGATGACGGAAAAGCAAATCCTTCCATGATAATGTCCTTTATTAATATTATAGATGTGTAGTGTGCTGGATGGATCAATCATATCCATTCACAATCAGGATTAAGAGAGCCTATTTTAATGAAAATCTATTAGTCTCTCGCTTGAGACACGGATGCTGCTTAAATCAATAAACAGCATAAAAGAGAATACTACGCAGGTTTCTAAATTAAAAAAAAAATCCCATCTATGAAATGTGTTAAGACGTCTGTAAAATCCTGAAACCTCGATCGATACTTATAAATATTTAATTTTTTTTTTTAAACACAAATTGAAAACCATTAACACTGCATCCATTCTTATTATTAAAACAAATTGTCCTTGGAATTATGTGCTGTGGAAATGGAGCCAGATTGAAAGGGCATCCTCTGAAATATGTTTACTCGCTTTCATGTAAACCAATAAAGATCTGCAGGAGTCTGTAGCGTGAGCAGAAAGGTTTGATGTGCAATGTCCATGATTACAGTCCCTGAATTAATCACGGGAGAGAGAGGGAAGGAGGGAGGGAGGTGGAGAGAGAGAGGACTCAGTTATCTACTCAACAAAATCTTGCTCTTCAGGTCAGTGCTTATTAAAACGTGGATTAAACCGATGATTTTTCTATTTGCTCATTTGCCCCATTTCGACCAAAATAAGCTGAAGGGGGGAGGGTGGGAGGAAATCGGTTTCGCCCTACGTCATACCATGAGTAAATGTACAAATGTAAATTCCTCCTATAAATATGAAATTCAATACTTTGCCTCGGATATACTTAAAGCTAATGCAACGTTTAAACTCATTCATGATTATTCCTCTCGTTTCACTTGGAGAAAACCCACGACGGTCAAGCGCTTCCTTTGAAAGAGGAATTAAAAAATAACACATGGATTGATACCACGCTAAATAAACCCTCCTCTGCACTCTAAGGTCCGGACCAGGCTGCCCTGCTGGCAGATGCCCCCTCTGGCTCTGGGGACGGGGCAGCCAGGGGCTGGCTCGGGTCTGTGGGGAGCAATCAGCCCGCAGGGGCGGCGGGGGGAAGGAAGAGGGGTAGAATAAACGGGACCCCCCTTTTTGTCCAGTTAGGACCCCAGACGGGCAGAGGGCTCCTGTCCGTTGCCCGGGGCAGTAGGGAAGGCAGAGGAGGGGAATTTGGGGGCATGGTGCCCTCAGGTGAGCCGGCAGGACGGGCAGTTGGCACAGCCCTCAATGTGCCGCCGATGGCCGGTCCTGCACGGGGGGATCTGGGAGAGCGGGGTGGCTTGTGGCACGGCAAAGAGGTACCCAGGGTGCCGTAGTGAACTGGGAGCAGAGGGAAGTTCCAAGGAACACTGGTGACTTTTTAGGTTTGCGACAGGGTCCCAGGAGTTCCGTTCCTGCAAGGGAATGGTATTTAGACGGTAACTCCTTTCTTTCCCTTACTCTCTTTCTCTCCCCCCTCTTCCCTTTATCCCTCCCTGCATCCCTTCTCCCCAGCCTACTATAAGGAGCAGCAATAAAAGTAATTCCTCTCTGAACCCTCCGTCAAAGTTTGTAGTGGGGCCAAAATTGCCCCCCAGTTTTGTTCCCCTCCTGCACCACCTTGCCCTAGGTCTCCGCAAAGAGGGGAGGCCTGGGGGCGCTCCCCGCCTCCCGCCGCTCCCTGCCGCGCCGCTGGGACAGGACGGGACGAGTCCGGCATCCCTCGCAGAGATCCGCGTTGCGCAGCGGGGCCGTGCGCTCCCGCGGGGCTGCCCGCACTTCTGCGCCCTCCGCCGCCGCCCCCACGAGGGTCCGCGGCGCGGGGTGGAGGCCGGATCCCGGGGAGAGTTGAGCTTTGCACTGGTCCTTTTTTTGTTTGTTTGTTTTTATTATTTCCCCGGTTTTCTCCCTTTCCCTTTCCGGTGCTTTGTTTCGCTTTTCTCTTTCGGAGCGAGCCGGAGGCAAGTTCCCCCCCGGCTGCAAGGCACCCCCTCGGCGGGTTCCCTGCTGCCGTCGAGGGTGCCCGGTGGCCGTGGCCCGCGGGTTGCCGCGACACTTGCGCGCCCGGTGGCTGCCCCGCGCCCAACTGCGTGCGCCCCGCGCGTTGCGGAAAGCGGGGAGCAACCAACCCTCCCACCGGGCGCTGCTGAGAAGCAGGGAGGGAGGGATGTGGAACAGGCAAGAGAGCTTTTTCCACCCCTCTATCTGAGCAGGCTTGGATTTGCCCCTGTCCTCGGGGGCTGGAGCCCCGGCAGTGTCAGGAGGCGTCCGGGGGGCTCCGGGTGGAGCGTGGCCCCGCAACTCGCGGGGGCTGCAGGCGTGGGGCTGGGCGCAGGGGGGAGCTGCGGGGAGGAGAGCGAGGGACGGGGGCGAGAGGGAGGAAAGAGGGGATCCGGCGGACTTGGTGCAAACTCCGGCAGCTCGGGGAAGCCGACGCGCACCGTGCCTCTCCGGCGCTGGGGACGCGGAGTCAGTAAATATTTATCCTTGGTTGCTGCTTGCTGCGAGGGAGGCAGAGGGAGACTGGGCACGGTGGGGATCGGTGTCGTTCGAGCCGAGAGACGGGGAAAGTTTCCGCGGCGGGGCCCCAGCCGCGGTACGGAGCCTCTCCCACGGGGCAATGAGTGCCGGTGTCCCCGCGTGTCCGTGACACCGTGGCACCACGCACCAGCCTGCACAACAATCCTCTACGAGCCCTTTCACGCGCGGACTGCATGAGAGAGGCACAAGCAGCGTGTCGTGACGGGATCTTTCCTCAGCCATACGTTACTTCCCCGTCTATCGTTTGCCTTTATTATTTATGTGGTGCCGTGTGATATACATTAGAGCCTCGGATTTGATTGGCGTTTGCGATGACAAGACCTGTTTGTTAAGTTGTAAGGCTTCCTCCGCTCCCTCACTTGTTAAACGAACTCTGGAGGAAGGATGCCACCGAGACACGACAATATAATAAATGTCAGGGATATCCGCAGTGCCGAGATCAAATGATCAATCCTTGTCCCCTAGATAATCATTTTAAATTCGCACAGGGGGAGATTGATTTTTTTAAAGCCCTTTATTAATTGCTTCCTCGATTATTATTTTTTCTCCTTCTCCTGTGGAAGTGTTAACTCTGATGCTCGGGGCACCTTTGGATTAATTAAACGTATTTTTGGTGTTTTAATGTTCTGCTAATTTTCAAAACAGTCCCACACTCCCCCGGAAAAGAAACAATGGCCCCTTGCTCCGACAAGGAGCCTGCTTTGGTTGCGATTTAGAGCAGAGGGTGGCGTGATGATGGGCTCTGATTATTTCAAACTCGAGGCGAGGGAACGAGAAGAATGTAAAAAGCTAAACGACCAGAAGACAAAATTCCTCCAAATACCAAATAACCCTTCGCGTTAAAGCCCGAGGAGAAGAGACAGAAATAAATAGCTGGGAAGCCGACTCCGCGTGGGGATCAAACGGTACGGAGAGGCGCTGGAAATGCCGGCGCTGTTATCTGGAGACGAATTTCAGGCAGCTATTCAAGCGCACGGAATAATAATTATTCCAGGAGTACAACAAAAATAACTGCAGCCTACCAAGAATAAGGTGGGGAAATTATTGCCAGTTCTATGTTAAATCCAGCAGGATATGTTTCGTTAAAAAAATTAAAAAAAAAAAAAAAAAGGTTGAATGCTCTGTTGTTTGTGGTGTACACACTCCCGTGTAAGCAAATTATCCCTCTGCTGCACGCAGCAAAATAGCTCGATATCCAGAGAAACACTTTAGATGTTAATTTCCCCCTACAGTATCTTCAGACAACATAATAACAATAACAAGGAAATAGATCCTGCAATGTTCACACACATCTGAAGAGACTCCCTACCTATGGATATTCCCCAGCCAAACAACCCACTCCAAATCCTCCGAACACACCGACACGGATCTCCGAGGCACCTCGCAACTTGTTTAGCTGCAGCACACGTCCCCCTCCGTGCACCCCCCCACCCACCGACAGCCAGAATAGGCAACACTTTTAAAACAGCATTTTTGTTTCGTCGAATATTTTGACCGTTTAATTAAGAGAAATTAGCTAAAAAGCAAATCAGGTAGAATTCCCAATGATTACAACAAACGCACATCTCCGGCTTTTTATTCATTACCTTTTTTATTGAACACTCATTTTCCTTTCCTCTTGACAGCGATACATTTAATAGCAGGAGCTCAGTTATTTGGTTAGCTCTGGGTCCGTTTTTACTCACAGTGTTGCCACGCACAGGATGTCCTTAAAATCAATTAAGTCTTCCTCGACTCCCGTTTCTGCAACCCATTTACAGAATGTAGATACCTATTTTCATGTTTTCCTCTTCCCCCCTCCCTCCCTTTTATTCCTCTCTCTCTCTCTCTCCCTCTCTCTCTCTCTCTCTCTCTCTCCCTCTCCCTCTCCCTCTCTCTCTCTCCCTCTCTCTCTCTCCCTCTCTCTCTCTCTCTCCCTCTCCCCCCCTCTTTTTCGCTGTTGCCTCTTTGCCTCCCTAAATCAAGGTGCAAAGATGCCAAAGAGTGATGAAATGAAAAGAAAGCCAATTGCTGGACTGAGGTGGGGGAGATAGCTGCTCGGAGTCCGCCTGCGACTATGGAGCAGTCAGTAATTGCTGGAGACAGGGAGAGCTGGGGGTTGGGCTGAGGTAGCCATGTATAAATAGTGTGATCTCAAATTGAAAGGCATAAATAACAGCAGGAGTGATCTAACCCTATACAGCCCATCTTCTACGTGCAAAAACAGCGTGCGGAGGTCGGCCACATCTCCTATTGAAAACAAGTGGATCTCTGTGGATAAGATCACCGGGCAGCCATGGAAGAACTTACGGCTTTTGTATCCAAATCTTTTGACCAGAAAAGCAAAGAGAGCAGCAGCGGCAGTGGCAGCAGCAACAAGAAGGAGACCATCACGTACAGGGAAGTTTTGGAGAGTGGGTTGGCTCGCTCTAGGGAGCTTGGAAACTCTGATTCTAACCTGCAGGACATGACCGAGAGCAGCAACCATTGCCCTGTGCATCTTTTCAAAGACCACGTAGAGAGCGACAAGGACAAACTGAAGGAGTTCAACACGGGCAGGACAGCGGAAGGTAAGAGCAGGGCTGGGAGCCCTCTGCCCCGCGTTTCTCGCCGGCAGCCCCGGTCCCCTCCCCGGTCGCCCCTGGCTCTCCGCAGCGGGGGCGGCTTGGTCACCGCGGCCCCGGTTCCGGCCCCGGCGGGGCGAGCGGGATCGCCTCCCGCATCCTGCTTCCCTCCTGCGGTCACCTCCCTCCCGCGGCGGCGGGAATATAGGCTTAGGAACACGTACTCCTGCATGCATAACGTGAGCGTAGCCGTGAAAAATAAGTCACAACTTCGGTCCTGCCCCCCCCACCAGCCCCCGTTCACATCCGAAATCGATCCGGTGCGTTAGGCTTTCTCTCGCCTGGGGGAAGGGGGCAGCGCAGCACGTCAGACGTTTTTGTCTATCTGTGTATTTTTGTACGAGGAAACCTTGTCCGGGGAGTTTTAATGCCTTAGGAGACCTGTTCTTCCTGCTTCCGGGCCGCCAGGATGCTGCTGCTTGCTCTGGGAGAAAGCGGCATGTGGAGAGGGCTCTCTCAGGACATTTTGTCTTGGGTCGGTCAGCCTGTCCTACTCAGAGGCTCCGACCGGCGAGGACGAGAAGCCGGAGAGGAGCCTGGCTGTGGGGCAGCTGCCCGGACCCGGTGAGAAAGAACATCGCTGTGGCGAGAGGCACTGACCGGTCCGGCCGACTGGTCCCTCGGTCCCCTGCCAGTCCTCTCACCTGGGCCAGGGCAGTACGGCACCCCGCCGACCGAGGGGCAAAACGCCATCCCTTCTCTAGGCAAAAAAACCACCACCCACAACAACAATTAAAAAAAATATTTTTTAAAGCAAGACAACTAAAAATCCCGCACAAACTCACAGGGGAAGGCGAGAATTGAAAAGACGGGGGGATTAGAAAGTTGAGAAAGTGTCTCTAGGCAAGTTAGACAGGTGGACCTGCCTGGGGAGCTACTGGCTAGCTTGGGGTAATAAAAACCGGTTAATAGGTTGGGGAACAACGACCAGCCTTTCAGCTGTTTCCTAGTGTTTGATCTTGTTTAATATAACACTGGGAGATTTAATTTACAGCTCAAACTTTTATTTAATATCCTCTTCTTTTCTGCCTGCTCCCCAAACAGAAGAACGGGGTATAATCATGTATTCAGGTACCCCTATTTCTGCACAAGCCAGTACCACTCGGGTCTTGTTATTTTCCTCCTCTGGTCGAAAGACTGAAAAACAAGAATGTTCGGTTTAAAGGAATCATTTGCATAGGAGATGACTTTAAAAAATGAAAGCAGGGCATGCTTTAGGAATTAAAAATAGAATGAGAAGGAAGGCAAAAAACGTCTCTAATGCTCTCCCTTTTCCCCGTGAATCGAAATTCTGGTTTGTATGTTTAGCTAATCTAATCTACGGAGAGGGGCTGGGGGTGGGGATAGAAGGGAGGAGTTGGAAAGAGCTGAGATGCTTGTGACAGTTTAAATTCATGCCAGGTTTCAGTCTAATTTCAACTGATTCCGGCGTGTGATTTCAGTCCCACCGATATGCTAGTTAATATTTTATACCTATCACGGACATGCTGTAGCCTCGGAAAAGAGACAGCTTTTGAACGCGCCTGATTTTCCCTAGGCATTTGCTGGGTTAGCACCCTCGTCTTTTCATAGGGATTCCCTTTACAGGAGAAATGGGAACAAAACACCATTAAAACCAACCATCGAATATCCCCATCCGGAGGCCAGACCTTTCCCAAAGTTTTATGCAGCCAGTATTAGCCCGGAGCACCGGGGAACAATCACTGCCAGGGACAGTTTTCATTTTGCAAGTGAAAATGAATGCTTCGGTTTGGGTCTGGCCTTACTTAAGCCGAGATGCAGTTTAGGATGTTTTATTACGTTTAATTACCTTACGATTTGCACTTTATAATGCGCATTTTGGGATGCCCCTAAGTATATAGGTTAATACATGTTCATGCGCACATTTCCCTGTGTGTGTATACATACATATATACGTATATAATACCTGTGTAGTTGGTGAGGAAAAAGGGAATTAGTTCGGGATCATCCGCAGTTGCGACTCCCCTCAAATCCACACCACCCAGAAGGTGAGGCACGATAAAGGAGGCAGTCAGAGCAGGCTCGTCCCGGGACTCCGCCGGTGCCTGAGCTGGATGTGCACCCAGCTGGGTGCCCCAGGCAGGCAGGGGATCCCGGGGAACCGGTTCAGCCTTAAGTGGTGTCCCTCGCTCCAGCACCTCTTCCTCTTTTCGTTAGCTGGATTTTAAAGAAGGACAGTGGCCTTAAGGCCTCCCGGCATTAAGGAAAATGGGGGAAAATTATAATTATAACAACGTAGGAAATAGTATGCCAAAGCAAAAGGAATCTCCCTATCCAAGACAGAAAAGGGGAACTGTTTTACCCGCTGACCACACAGCCTCCCCTCTGCCCGGGACAAGCATGCTCAGCGGCTATCTCTGGTGGCAAGTTCTCCACGAGCCCTGCTGGAGTCCCTGAAGGTTGGGAGGGTTCCTGCTGTTTCGGAGGGGCTGAGAGTGACCCATGGCTCTGGAGCCCTCTGTCCCTCACAGGGCCGCGAGAGACCACCGCCCCCGGGGTTTCGACTCGCTGGCAGGTATTTTGGGGAAAAGAGAGTTGTGAAAGAGGAGAGAGACAGGAGGTCTCTGCCGCATGCCCAGGGAAAGTTTCTTTTACGAGACAAATTGTGGCTTCACCATGACAGCGGTAGGGAACTTCTTGCATAGCCCTCTTTGGGAGAATACGTCGCGTAGAACCCCTCTTCCCCCACCTCTTCCCACTACCGGGAGGCATCGAGGGGCCGGCGGTTTTCCTGCCAACCCCTTCCCCGAACTGTCGGTACCAACGGGCGGCACGGCTTCCTCCTAACCCTGGAAAGAAAATAAAATATTTATCTGTATAATTTTTCTGATAGGGCATCAGACAGGCAAGGCAGAGCGGCTCCTTTTCTCCCTCCGGCCCTCGGGCGAGCTTCCCCCTGCCCGGCGCGGAGCCTGTAGTGGAGCTCAGCCCCTCTCGCCCCTCCGGGGCTGCCCGGGGACCTCCTGGCCCCCCTGCAGCTGCACCCGCAAGTTGTGCTGAGTTTGGGGACGAAGAGGGGAGGAGGGAGACCCCTGTGTGAGAGAATTTCGAAAAGGTGAGAGGGGAGGCTCAGCGTCGTTTTCTTCTTCCCCCTCCCGGCAGGGATCTACGAATGCAAAGAGAAGAGGGAAGATGTGAAGTCAGAAGACGAAGACGGACAGACCAAGCTTAAACAAAGGAGAAGCAGAACCAATTTCACACTAGAGCAGTTGAACGAGCTGGAAAGACTTTTTGATGAGACTCACTATCCGGATGCCTTCATGAGGGAGGAACTAAGCCAGAGGCTGGGACTATCTGAAGCTAGGGTTCAGGTAAGAGAAAGGCTCTGTTCCTGGAGATGTGCTCACCTCACTTCCTAACTGCCAGCGGATCCTAGCACAGTGCCCCGTTTCATGCAGAACGGGGAGGTGAAGGCAGAGGTGACACGTGTGATGGGAAAGCTGTTTGCAAGTCTGCTGTACCTGTCCTGCTAAACAGTTTTTCTGCTCTGGGAATATCTGCCCTTGTCTAGTGCTTCCTAGGAAGGCGGTTTAAAAAATTTTTTTTTGGTATGAGTGTGGGATAGGGTGGTTGGGTGGTGATAGTGTTGACAAGTCTCTAATAACTGAACAACTGCGCTTTTTTTTTTTTTTTTTTTTTTTTTTTTTAATTTCTTTTTCCCTTGCAAACGTGCCATTTACTCTCCCTTAATCCTTATTTTCTTCCCGCTTTTTCTATTATGGGGCCATTATGGGGAAAAAAAAGAAAAAGGCCAGAAAACAATCGCCTGAATAAGGCTAGACAGTTTGGGTGCTGAGGGACGGGATTAGCCAGAGCCGGGGGAAAGGTGCCGTCTCTGATTCGCACAGCAAGCGTATGAATGCATGCCACCCCATCTGGTGGAGGTTCCCCCCGTCCCTCCCATCCTGCTTCAGAGACAGCTAAATGCCAATTAGACTTCGAAATCTTGAAAATAGATCCGGGTTGCTGTAGTCCTGGGGCCACCAAAGCTGTTTGTTTGGGTGGCTCTAGATCGATTATTTTAAAATTCGATTTTCAGTTTGATGCAGAGGAAAAATACTCCCTCTTCCCCCAAGCCAACCAGGGAATGCTTCCACAAAACAGCTGTCATATTAAAAGAAACAAAAACCCTCAATCAAACAAAAAAAATCCCAACATAAAAATAATACAAAAATCTACCTAGAAAAAATAGGATCAACCTGTGGCTCTCTGAGCAGGCCCAGAGCAGGAGATACCTGAAGGAAATCTCTTCTTGGATTAAAATTCTATTCTTGGCCTAACAGACACAAACCCAACTAAAACTCAAGAAGAAAAAGTCACCAAGGCAACCCCTCCACTGAACAAAACGCCTTCACACTCTGGAGATAAGGAATGCCCATGTATATGTATATCTGCCTATAGGAGTGTGCGGGTGGCTACAGATAGGCGTGGGTATGGCTCCGTGGGCAGAGATGGAGGCCTCCATGCCTTGACCTCACTCCCGGGGCACAGCGGGAAGTGGAGAAACATGGCCCCGAGCTGGAGTGGGGAGAGGGGTCTGTCTGAGCCCCTCCTTAACCGTGGAAAGCAAGCTGACAGCACACTGCTCAGCCAGCATCTGCCTGAGCAAGCCACTACCTTGCTTTAAACAACTGTCTCCTGGAGGCAAATCCTGAAATAAATGGAGTACCTTAGTTGCTTTAGGTCCATTTTTTCTTTTTTTAATTTTTAAAAAATTTTTTCTTCTTTTAAGGTTTTATTCTCCCCTCAGCTCCTGTGACTCCCAGTACAAAACCAAGCAAAACAGGGCAAGGGATGGTGCTGGGCATATGCCTTAGGAATGGCAGCTTGCAGGGAATATTGCAGGGGTTCAGAGTGCTGCTGGCCTACTTTTTTCCTGGAAGATTGATCTAACCACACTATATAAATTAATGAAAAGATTAAACTTTTGCTGAAGGGGACATCAACTCTTATGTCATCTTCCCAGATCTTCTTACTTGGGCTCTGTAATATCTTTCCAAGGCCTTGATGTACTGTTTCTATAAAAATAAATTACTCGTAATTGAATTCTGCACTCTTTCTTTCAAGTACTTTATTACTGAGGAGCACCTTAACAGGATGTTCATAGTTACAGGAAAATTGGTGCTTCAAGTGCTTACAGATCTTAAAACAGCACACACACACATAATAAAAAACAAAAACAAAAACAAAACAAAAAATCACCAACAAAAAAGAATCAGGAGGAGATTATGACCGAGATAAAACACACAGTATTTAATCATTTTATAAAAGAGATTTGTGTGGATTAAAAAAATTCCTATACAGAAAATAACACAGAGAGAGAAAAAAAGGGAAAATGGATAATTAATAAGGAAATTAGCAGAGTGTTAATATCCATCAGTTTTTTTTTTTCTGAAAGCGGAAAAAAAAAGGACAGAAAAGGGTAAGGTTTGTTGGTTTTTGTTTTTTTTTTTTTTTTTCTAATATTTTCAGAATTGTTCTCTAATTCCTATCTGAACCTCTTGTCCCTTTCTGTTAAAGGATATAGTTTCAATTTAGCGTGGAAATTTGCTGTAAATAAATTGAAGCTCCTATGGTAGCTAGTCCTTATTAACCTTTTATTTTTAGTGTTGTACTGGAAACTCATATCACCCAGCTGTCAGGGTTATAATTGAAAGTTATGAGACCATAGTGAGGAGCAGGCAGTAATTCAATTACAACAAATATCTTTGGGTTTATGGTGCAGGGCTAAATTAAATGTCATTATTCACTGTCTCTAATGGAAATCAAAAGGAAATCAGATTAGAGCATTTGTGAAAGAAATCACTGAGTGATCCTTAATGAAGAAATAACTGTCTAAAACAGTGTACTGTGCTTTACTTAGCATATTCATGACTAATTGGAATTGATCGCGAATCACACCAAGCCTGATTTATTATTGCTTAATGCAGTGGCTAATTCATCACTTTTATTCCTCATAACCTTATTTTTTCGTAGCTAAAGGGAAAGGGCACTTCGTTTTCCAGATTTAAATATAATTTCGGTTTGAAAGATGTTCTGATTTGCAAGAGAAGTTGTTTAAACGCTGCTTAAATTTCTTCTGACAATTTACACTGCTTTGGCGAGGCGGGGGGGCGTGGGGAACATACACAAGGAGATTTCCTGCAAGGATTTACCACAGTAAAAAAAAATATTATTGTCGCTACAGCTCGATAATATTTCGCATGCTCATATTTAAGTACATATGTACATGTGTATAAATCCCTAACAGTCCAGTTAAAAAGAGAAGCGATGCACGTTGTTAGTATTTGCGTGGTGCTGGTAGGGAAAAATTGTCTTGTGCCGCGCTGTGCTGTGCGGGGCAGCAGCGATGCCCGCTAGCACGGGGAGGGCTGCTGGCGGCAGCCGTCAGGGACAGGAACCAGGACTGGTGGGTGGGTGAGTCAGTCTGTCCGTCTGTCCGTCTGTCTGTCTGTCCGTCCGTCAGTCAGTCTGTCCGTCGGTCCGTCGGTCCGTCCGTCCGTCCGTCGGTAGACCTGACCGCACCCGCGGCGCTCCGCAGTCGCCTGCTGCGCGCTTCCCTCACAGACACCCTAGGCAGGAAAAATAGTGCGCTAAATCAGAGAAGGCCAATTCCTACTTAAGAAAATCACTGAGGAACCCGAGGTAATTAATGCCTTCGGAAGCCTTTCTTTGCACTAATTACTCCGTTGTAAATGACCATCATTAAGGCAATTGAAGAAAGCTTGAAGGGAAAATTTGATGTAGGAAGTGCAGTTAGTATTAATTAACCGTATGATCTCTTGGCAAGTGCAAGAACATCAAAGGTTGTAGGTGTTTACTTAGCCACAAGATTTTATCAGCGGTGAAAGTCAATGTAGGTTTTGGTGTAAAGATAAAGATCCGCAAAATATTTTGGCCCGCGTTTCTGGTGATGTTTTGGGGACAGCTGTTAATTGAGCAGGGCGGAAGGGGAAAAGTAATGCTGGTCTGAAATGCCCCTGGAAAAGAGGCACGGGAAGCGCAGTGGCAACTGCAAAGTTCTGCGATTCTTTGAGTACGAGCGGCTGGAATTGAGGAAGTATTATCGAATTACAGGCGTTCCTCGGGTAGGGGCATAGGCACTGCTTTACATCCCAGCCTGCAAAAGATGCTGCCCCTGTCTGACCAGAAGTCTGCAGAACCGGATTTTGTTTTCTTTAACATTTAGGGAACGCGGAATGATTCAGACCCTTTTGCGAAAGTTCAGTGTCTTGTATCTTATCGGAGATCGTGGATTTCAAACCCAGTTCGGGAGAGGGCAGGAGGTCTAATCTCTTGGGGGCCAGACCCCGAAGTCTGACCTGTCCCAAGCTGGCTCTTCCCGGGCTGCTTGGGATGACTAGGAAGGGTACGAGGGTCCCCGCGGTCCTGCGGATGGTCTTACTGTGAGCGTCGCTCCAGACGGGTGGCAGAAGGACCGCCACTGCCTGCCCAGGGGACTCGGGGCCCTCCGAGACTCGGGGCTAAGCGGTAGGCTCCCGGTCTCTCCGGCTGCGAGGGCGCTTCCCATCTCCTAGGTTCAACTGAGGAACCAGGAGCAGGACCTCCCCTCCGAACAGCCCCGCAGCAGCAGAGAGAGGAGCTCACTCCTCCTGGGGTCGAGCTCGTCCCCTCGGCTGCTCCCGAGGGGAGACCTCAGCAAAGCTGTGCTCCCACTCGCCTCACTCCTCCATCCCTAACTCCTGGGATAATGATCTCTTAGCAGCTGCCCAGGCCACCTCCATTTTTTTTGTTGTTGTTTTGTTTTTGTTTACTTTTTCTTTTCACAGGTCTGGTTCCAGAACAGGAGAGCAAAGTGCCGAAAGCAGGAAAACCAGATGCACAAAGGTGGGTTAGGGGTGCGGACCGGCCGGGGGGTGGCGGCCTCGGAGCTCCGGGCCGCCTTCGCCACTCACCCGGCCCTGTTTCTCTCTGCAGGTGTGATCCTGGGAACCGCCAGCCATTTAGACGCCTGCAGAGTAGCCCCCTATGTGAATATGGGAGCCCTGAGGATGCCTTTCCAACAGGTAGTTAGCTTCGGTTTTATTTTACTTTCTCTCAGTAAGCTCCGACCCCCATCCGTTTCCACGTGAGGAAGCCGGACACGTTTACAAGTGCCATTTATATAGAAGTTGGCACGTATTAAAAACAGGCTGTAAAACTTCGTGAAGGAGCCCCCGCCGGGCTTTCGGGAGCTCAGCGCTCCTCGGGACCGAGCGGGGGGTCCCGCGGCCCCTGGAGGAGCCGGCGAGGCTAAGGGCCCCTCCGCCGCTGTGCCATGGGCTGGCACACAGCCCCGGGGCCGCTCGCACACCGGACCGGCCTCCCGGGGGGGCATCGCCTTCCCCGGGCGGGGTGGGCCCGGGAGTGCCCGGACAAACCCGCCCGCCCTCTGCGGGAATGGACCAGCTCGGTTCCGAGCAGACCAGGGGGCTTTGGTCTCCTCCTGACGCCGAAGGGACGCTGCGGGAGGAGGTTCTTCCACCCGATGGGCGAAAACATGAGGGGGAAATACTGTGCGGACCCTTGCGCTGTAGCACCCCTCCTCGTTCCCGGGCGGGCTGTTGAGACCTGTCCTTTTCGGATGGATGCGACCAGTCCGGAGGTGGGGAGCCTGCTCCCAGGTGCTCTGCCACACTGATGGTCAGACAAGATAGGGGCAGTGGCGGAGCGGGCATCGATGCCACTTTGGGGCCCGGGTCCATGCCCCAGAGGGGCGCAGACACCGGGGGAAGGTCGCTTGGGAAAATCCGGGCGAGGGTGATGAAATTCCGTTCCCTCTTCTAGTCGGTTGTAACTCTCCCTCCCTCGTTTTATTTTTTTATTTTTTTTTTTTTTGTCAATTAATCGGGGAATTGATTTTTTTCCAGCCCAAAGGGACCCTCCACCACCTTCTCCGTCTCGGAGACACGTGGAGGTGACAGATTAATTGTATTGATTTTTTAAAGACATATTTGAACCAAAATAATTAAATACATAAATAAACTCTCCCCCACTCCTCCCCGAACCTACCCGAAGCTGAAATCTCTCAGTCAACCCGATATGTTTGTGTAGGTCTAGAAAGTTCCAAAGCAAACACTAGCCGGGTATAGAAGGGACCCATGGCCAAAGAGTTTTTAGCAAGGTATAAATAAACATCCCTTGGAGAAAAAAAAAAAAAAAAAGAGAAAAAAAAAAAAGAAAAGAAAAGAAAAAATTAGCTGTTTAGCGCTTGTTGGCGCCCGTGCGTTGGGCCTTTATTTATTTTTTTATTTATTTATTTATTTATTTATTTATTTATTTATTTATTTATTTATTTATTTATTTATTTAAAACTACCAGGAGGTGGGTTAAGCGTGTCTCTGTGCCCTCGATTGAGCAAGGAGCGGAGGTTTTCCGCCCTGATTGCGGGGGGGAACTCCGCTCACAAGTCTGTCTTTTTACCCGGCGGGCTCCCGGGCAGGGGTGGGGGTTGGGGATGGGTGGGCAGGGGGGCTGTGTGTCCCTCGCCGCGGGCTCGGGGCTGATGCTGTGTCTCTGCCGCCCAGGTCCAGGCGCAGCTGCAGCTGGAGGGCGTGGCCCACGCGCACCCGCACCTGCACCCGCACCTGGCGGCCCACGCTCCCTACCTGATGTTCCCGCCGCCGCCCTTCGGGCTGCCCATCGCCTCCCTGGCGGAGTCCGCCTCCGCCGCCGCCGTGGTGGCCGCTGCCGCCAAGAGCAACAGCAAGAACTCCAGCATCGCCGACCTGCGGCTGAAGGCCCGGAAGCACGCCGAGGCCCTGGGGCTCTGACACGCTTCCCCCGAGCCCCCCATCACACCCCGCCCCGGGTGCCCGCGGCGGGCGGGCAAGGACCGCCGCTCTGCCCCCCCGCTCCTCCTCATCCTCCTCCTCCCTGGCTGCAGGGCGAGCAGCGAGGGCTCCGGCCGCCCTGCCGCCTTACCTCTTTTTTATTTTATTACTTTTTTTTTTTTTTTTTTTCTGTTTGTTTCTTTGTTTTTATTTCTTTCCCCTTCCCCGAGGTCTGCGAGCGCCGCTTCGCTCGCCCGCTCGGCCCCAGGGACTCGGCGGCCCGGAGGTGCCGCGTGGAGCGGTGGGGATGCTCCGCTCGCCGCGGGACCGCGGACACAACAGGCGAGCGGCAAACGCGCGCCCGCCAGACAGAGACTCCTCAGAGGACAAAGTAGGTGGGAGGAGAGAGAAAAGAGAGTTAAAAAAAAAAAAATCATAAAAAGAGAGGAAAAAAAAAAAAAAGAAAGGAAACAATCTCTAAATTATGTTAATCTGTGAACATTGGGGACACTTTGGATTTTTGACCCTGGCAAAAGTGATCGCTCCGGCATAACGTCATCTGCTGCTGTCAGTTTTGCTACCTTGTGCATGTGTCAAACTAAACACGTTTTGAAGATCAGAAATATATTAGAACAAAACTAAACAAAACAAATAGTAATAATAATAAATAATAAATCCTTGGGGCTGGTCTCCATTAAAGATGACATTTCTTTGTTGCCAACAGTATTATTTCACTGCCATGAATCTCTTCCATCACTGAGGAGCTGCTGCTGCTGCAGAACTGGTTTGAATTTAAATGTGGAATTTCAGATCTGAGGCAAGGCAGGTTTTTATTTTCCTTCTTTTCTTTCCTTAAAACCCCCCCAAAAGAGCAGCAATAACAAAAAAGCATGTGTCTCAAATGGCTATATCCTTTGAAAGGAGAAAAAAAGAGAGACTAGAATTTACTAATTGTTAGTGATAACTTGAAAGATGGGAACAATAAGAAATACACCTGTTTTGCCAGAATTACCTGAACTCAAAGAGGTGCATTATGCCATAGGAACAGGTCAATTTTTTCATTTTTCCCCCCCAGATGCCTAGATCTTTGAATCAGAATCTCACTGTTTTACAGGAGGTAGAAAGAATGAATTATACAACAAAGATGGACATATGGTTTTAAGGCATAATACTGATGCAGCATTAATTTTAGTGAAATGCAATTAAGTGCAGTAAAGTGCAATACTGTAAATATTATAGATTAAAAAAAATAGCTGTACTTATTCTGTTATTAACCAATTCTTCAAGATCCATAACTTAAATCCTTTATGCTCTGACTGGTGCATTGCAGCTCCTTGCCAAAATGACAGTCTGAGTCTTCTTGGAATGGATAAAGTTATATGTATCACATATGGGAAAAGGTAGATACTATGATTTCTAGTCAACTTAATGTGCCATATTTCTGGGAAGCAAGCTGAAAAGTCTGTATGACATTTTCGCATGATTTTAAGTAAAAACCAAAACAACAACAAGCCCAAACAAATTAAAACAACCCATAGAAGTGTTCTGCAGAAGAAGACAAGTTCAATATTTGGCCATTTTAATTTTTGCCTGTGATTTGGATGCCAAGTATTAAGCTAATGCTTAAGCAAAGTAACTACTACAAATCCAGCAAGGATGGACAGCAGGGAGGTCCTTTAAGTTATATTACCAAAGTGTCTGGGTTTACTGACCCTCCCCCCCGGTTTTACTATTTTCTGTTATTCACTTATAATTAGGGTTTTTTGGTTTTGTTTGTTTTTTTTTTTTTTTTTTTTTAATTTGCTGGGGAGGAGACAGGAAGGTACAAATAGTGGTCTTGTCTTCATCTAACAAGATCGTTTGTTGCCTTTGCTACTAAGGTCTGTGTTGATGGAAGGTTATCCCCTGAATAGCACCATTATTAGGCCTGCTTTTTATGTCTCGTTTAGCAATCCATTACTAGTTTTGGCTTTTGCTGATATTTATCAAATCCAAATATTACTTAGTAGGACAAAACTTCATGCTTAGGATAATTTTTAGTCTTTTTTTTTTTTTTTTTTTTTTTTTTTTTTCCCCTATAAATTTTGGTATTTTCTAGCAAACAAAATTTTTGGAATGCCAAAATTATGCCATTTCCCTTCTATTTATGATGTGAGAAGTAGTTAATGTCTTAGATTTGCTGGGGCTGATAAAAGTTGCCTGCCTTTTTTTACTTCTCTGTGAAAGTCTAGTACCTTTTTAGAGCAAGGCCAAAATATTAAGGTAGGACTTGTTGTTGAGAAATACAGACCAAATCTCAGGCAAGTAGCAATTTCTTATTGAAACAAAACATTGTCTGGAAAGTAAAATGTTATTCATGACGATGTATGAAATTCTGGCTAGAATGAGAAATATTTGGAGTGGGTCTAGCACTTCTAAAATGTAATAATAATCTGAAAAATAATAAACATTAGTACAAAGATGGTTTAGGCTAAAGCAAGTAACCTGTTGTCCTGAACACCCGCAGCCATTGAAGGAGAATTAGGTACATGGTGTTGAACACCAAAGACACAGAGCTATTGATTGAATGGGGGCTGCTTCTTATCTGTACCTCTAATCTAATTGTTAGCCTTTCAAATCCTCTTTCGAGAATTTGAGAGAGGTTTACATGATTATTTTGCAATCCTGCACTGGACTTTCAGAACGGAGTGATTTTTACCCTCAAATAATTCCATAGAGTGAACTTGTTGAAGGTGTAGGGTTGGGATATGAATTTTCTCAGACATCCAAGTGAGATGCTGAGAAGTGTGACCAATCTCAAAGTGTTACAGGATACACATACAGTATACATCCACCTTGTAGGGGTAGGAATAACTTTCTGCCTTTGTTGTTTCACTAGATACAAAAAATGCCTGTAGATTTCTCTCAGAAATTTCTTTACGGTATTCAAAACACAGCAGCAACATGAATACAGTTCCCTACTAAGATGAAACAAGGCTGGTAGTGTAGCATACATCTTTCCAGAATGAAATATTCTTACTTTTTTTCTGAGTGCTTTCAATGGATGTCTCAAGGACAGTCTTGCTCTCTACCACATAAGGGAAGAAAGTGTCAAGATTTATCAACTTAGCATGCTTTGAAGGAGGTACCACAGCCCAGGGAGAGGAGCAGGGTGTTGCTAGGAATCTACCGAGGTGATTCATGCTGCTCTTGCTTTTCATTTAGGCATGAAAGGAAATGAAAAGGTGCACTGTGTAGGGGTTGCCAAAACTGGTTCTGCTTTGCTTTCTCGAATGGGCCAATTGCATTAGTGGGGGTGTAAAAGCTTTACCTTGTTTTGGATGATGCACGCAGGTGACCTCCTCTTCTCGTCATCTTGACATCATTGGGAAGAAATGAGGCATCCTACCTGGCCTACCATGCATTTGGATTGTATTGTTCTCTAAGTGTAAGTCACTGTGGCCCCATTCACCATGTGGAGCTCAAGTGATTCATACAAGTTGGGATTTGGACCAAAGCATCTACCCCATCTCTGTTAATGTGTGGTATCTTTTTGTTTGTTTGTTTGTTTCGTTTTTGTTTTTTAATTGTTTTTTTTTTTTTAAAGTAGATTGGAGGTTGAAGATAACACAGTTATGGTCCTGAGTGGCTTATTAAAGTTTAAAAGTATTGCAATTGTTTGAGATTCTCAAGCATGCCAACCCTCATATACTGTCCACCATAATCCAGCCTGATCTTTGAGTAATCTTTGATTTGAGACGTGTGAGATTTCCAAGATCATCAAAACAGCAGCCGCTGAGTAGAATTTCCTTGGAGGAGGCCTTCATTTAGCATATGTGGAATGCTAAAGAATCTTTCTCAGAAGATTTATCTGGTATTTGAAAAATAACTTGAATGAATGCCAAATGAATAATGACCTTTATAAGCAAGACTATAAAAATAGGCTTCATGCCTTAAATGGACCCCTTTATGATGGAAAGAATAGATTCTGGTTTTTTTTAAACTGTCAAATAAGTTAAAGTACTTCATTCATTCGTACCAAAATAGTCAGTTGACTCAATGACTCCTTTTTATTTATTTGGAAATTTGTGAAAAAAATTATGCTGGAAGTTTTTTTGCTTCGTAGGGTCATATAGATGTAGTGACATTTTGGTTAATATCATAATACTTAGCACTTATATAACGTTCATTTGCAAAGCACTGTATAAATGTCTATTATTTAATCCTTGCCTATTATGAGCTAGGTAAAAAATTATTTTCCCCATTTTTTTTTGTAGAAATTAAGGCATATAAATGAAGGGCCAGGTTCCATCACCCATTGTCAGCAATGAGTATGATTACTTTTGTTTTTGAAATGTAGCAGCATCCCCCAGATCATAATCTGACATGAACTTTGTGGTGGTAGAAAACCTTTTATGTAGCCAGGACTCCTTGAAATTTAAACTGTGTCTGATTTCAGCAAAAGTTTTAAAGGGCACATTGAATGTGTTTTGAAGTGTCAGAATGTGCCTGTGAGTTATTTCCACAGAACATGAAGTTACTGTCCAATTCTCCGACTCTGTATGTCAGTGGGAAATTTTGTTTATGACTCAATGGGGCCGAGTTGTGTCAGTGCTAAGACTAAAACCAAATTTCCAAGTTCCCAACATCATGCACAAATTGCTAGGAAACTCTGATTTCCAGTTTCCCCTACTATAAATTTTTCACACAGACCAAGTGTACAGATGTCAATTCTTTGCATGCTTTATCTGCTATGACTTTTAGTCCTATGTTTGCCTATAAAATAATAATAAGACATGATTTTGAATTGACATAACATTGACACATTGGGACTGTTGACTCAAATAAAATAGACATGTAGTAGTACAGAAATCCAGATCCCTAAGGTAAATCCAGGTTATGGATATTTTTTTTTTTTTTTGGTGATGAAAAATACGCATGTTTTCTGCTTGTTTAAGTGTGCTAGGCAAAATATTTTGTTTTTAACAGACAATTTAAGTTTTTGGAGGTATTATTGCTTTGGAGATGGCAGGCTTTTTTCTCCCCTTCAGTTAGAGGGAAACTTTCAAAATATAGGGAAAATAGATTACACATCTTTCTTAGAAATGTGTTTATTTTTATATTATCTAATATCTGATATCTAACGATCCAGGTGGTGTCCTTGTAACTGCTAATTTTACACAACTCTATAAAGTGCACACAGTCAATATGGTTGGAATTTTTTTGTGTTCCTGTTTAAAGTATGGTTGGAGTGCCACCCTTTTCATCTGTAAGCTACCTTCTCACCCCATTATGTTGTTTTCTTTCCCTGATGTGACAGCATTTTCATGGCAAAAAAGTTTTCAAACAGCTGTGGGTAACATGGCAACAGCTTCTCATTCGGTCCATTGAAAATCTCTGTTGATTGCAGTTAGATGTGATAGGGCTGGAGAAGGCCTGGAATTGCTTGGAAACTAAAAATCACAAAATAAAAAGAAGTGCAATGTGCTACAGAGTGTGATCTCTTCTCCTTCAGAGATAAATAGAGCCCTCTGCTTTATGCCTCGTGCTTGTAAATTGGCATCTCTAAGTCACTTCTTTAAAAGGTATAACATGGGCCCTGTCAATGTAGTGCCGTGGCTAATTTTATGTTGGTTATTTCTACTGGCTGGCTTTTCTAACCAGGTCAGTGGAAGGCCACAGGCATTGGTGTTTGAGGCATTCTTCAAAAGGAGTATGATGTCAGATATCCCGCAAATTCTTTCTGTTAGACAGATTTGATGCTAAAAGTTGGTTCCTAATTTTAGTAAATTTGCTGATTTCCAAGAAATAATCGAAACATGATGTAATTCATACACCTTATATTGAAAATTGATATATAACTAAAATCAGTTGAAGAATGTAGAAAATATCAGATTTTGAAGCTGAAGATATTTATTGAAAGACATGTCATCAATCTAGGCTTATGGTATATATTAATTACATCAAAGACAGGCAAATATTTCTGTTTCTTTGTATTAATGTATGTGGATGTTTTATTTATTTTTTGTTTGAAAATTCTCTATGTGTATTATTTTAATTATGTTGAGTGTAAATTTGACAATGCTTTGCATTTATTTTTATATTTTAAAGCCTTGTTGCTTTTGCAAAACTATGAGCAGCCAGTGTGATTTGCAGTACCATAGCATTATTTTGGTTATGTACTCACAGTGTGTCTGATTTACAGACATTTCAGGGATTGCTAAAATGAAACAAACAAACAGAAAGTCTTCAAATCTAACTCGTCTTAAAAGGTTGTACCCCTTTGCTATTGTGGAAGAGAAAAAGAAATGAGCAAACAACCGTTTTTTTTTAGGTCTGGATTATGCCAGCATGCTCCTACATGAATTCACCAGACATGTTGAGTTCCATTTTTGGAGTGTATTATGTTGAATCACATGATATGAATGTACATCTTGTAAAAGTGAGATATGAATAAACTTATAAATATTTGTAGTCACGTGTTAACGGATACTCAGAATAACTGCTAGCAAAGGGAATATGAACAACAAGGTATTTCCCCTTGTTAACACAGAGCTTTTTCTTCTGTGTTTAATACTTTTTCAAGCACCTTATTTTCTTTCTCCTTGTAAGGAATCAAAGCTGTGCATCTTATTCTGTAATAATTTTATTTCACTTACAAGTCTCTCATTGGCTTTTATGCAAATTGTACAGAGCAAGTTGTAGTTCAGTGATGATTAATTAGAAGTAACTTTTGTACTCATCTAATAATAATATGATTTTTTTTTTTATTTTCTTTTGTTTGCTATCCTATTTTTTTTTGAAGGGGGTAACAGTTTTTCCCTGGTATCAGGAAGTATAAAGGAGCCTTCATAGGGAACATCCTAGGGATTGTATGTGATGGCTCTGATCTGTTGTTGGCTCAAATCAATAGGAAAGGCACAACGTCAGGCTTTTATTTTTCAGATGATTAAGGAGTGTTTTCCATGTCCCTGCTTGTTGGTATATTAGATGTAATTTTCTCCTATGGTTTTATTCTTTATAGTTGTAATCCAGCATTCTGATCTTGAAAAGTATTTTTAGGGAACCCTCCCTGCACCATTTGTTTCAACAGCAGCAAAGCAAACTGTGTTGGTTTGAATTCTTTGTTTGTGAATTAGGTTCTAAACTTCCATACTAGTCACAAGAGTCAGATTAGACTTGTTTGAAAGTCAGTTTATCTGACACATAAGTGGCATTTAAACTTTATCAACCTTATGGTACACAGTGGTTTCATATCCCAGCCCTTCCCACAAGTCCTCCCATAATCTATTTATTCTTTCTTGTCTGCAGCTGGCTGTGTATGCTGAAGTCAGTACCTGTACACAGATTTTCCAACCTTGCATTTTCTGCAAGTATTTGCATATATTTGAGTTCTGACATGGAACATAACTGGAAAGCAGTTGGTGCAATATTCCCACATCACGAGTACTGTTTTTTCTCTAAGCCAACACCACAAACTGACATCCTGTTTTTCCTGTCAATAATTGTGTAAGAGACAGACTATTATAAGAAAATTAGTCCTTCCTTTTTGTAGCTCCAAGATACATGGAGAAAGATATATGGTTTTCAATAGTACATAGTGTAAGATTTATCAGAAAAAAATACAAAGCATTAACAGTGTGTGTTGAAAGATTAGCTTCACCAGAAGACTGTCCACTAGCCACTTATGAACAAATATGTTTTGGCTCTTTTATTTTTTTGTCTATTCATATTCAGTTTGCATGTTGAAAAGAGCAATAAGTTCTTTTGGCAATTTGGCTGCTGGGGAGAGAATCTTATTCCTCTCTGTTTTCATTAATTAGCATGGTTTTTTTCCAGTGACTACTTGTTGTATTGCTTTCTGAAATCATTGACAGTTCTGAGGGAAGTTTTCCCTCTCTTGTCTTTGAGTATATTTTTTTTCTTCTTTGCAGGAAAATTTATTTCTAATTCCAAAAAAAATTATACTTTGACCCTATAGCCACCAGCATTTTTGGCTACAGTCTCTAGATCTCTCTAAATTTAATTGGATAAATTAAATAGTAATGAATTCCTCACAAATTGTCAGTAAAATTTCCTTTCTTTCTTGAGTAGCTTCTCTCAGACTCGTTTTTTTGAACTGAAACATCTGAAAAGAAAATTATGAGGAGCTACACAGGAAAGAGGGCTGAGTATCTGCTGGCATGAATACCCTTGAACTCTGGAAATTTTATCAGTATGTGTGGTTCAGTCCTATATTGCCCGCATGTCCAAAAGTCCGGTTAAAGTTAGAGAGAAATCTGTATACTCAAGTCTGCAGGAGCAACCACAGAAAGAACGAGCTACATTCAAGGACCACATGTAAATTACTGGAGATTGGATAACAGAACAAAAGGAAATGTATGTAATTTCATTTCCCTGAATCAAATACTCAGACTTCATTACCAATATGATTAAGGGTAATGATCCTACTCTTACATTTAATTGCTGGTTTATAATTGCTACCAAGAGGCTATAAAAATACAAGGTCAGAAAATTGGATCCAAAAGAGGGACTTAATGCCTCACTCTAAAGTTAGACTTCAGAGGAATTTAAGCACTTAGTTCCAAAACCTTAACACAGGACTCTTGGCTACATCTCAAACTTTACCAAAGCCTGAGGGCTGCAGGTCCTCTCGTTCCATATTTAATTTCTCCGTGTGCCTCTTGTTTTACTTGTGTGTGTGCCTGGCACCTGACAGATCTCGGTGATGGGGAGGCTTGCTCCCTTCCTAGCCTTGTAGAATTACAGAAATTAGAAATCTGTTTAATTTTGCTTATCTTCAGATGTTTCCAATTCAGCCAGCCTGACACTAGAACTTTTCAGTGGAAGCAAGCAGATACTTCAGGCAAATAGACCTCTGGTGAGTATATTAGGGTGTGCCTCAGAAGACTAGCTCAGGTGTAGGCACCATCTCTGTAGACATCTCTCTTTGGGCAGACATGACATTCCATCCAATTCATTCATTCCATCCATCCATCCAATGACATCCAATTCCATGACAAGTCTCTTCCACATGCTTCCCTTGTGTGTCCTCCTCTTCACCAAGGACAATGGTTCCACTACTTTGTTTTCTGTAGAGGAGAAGATTTCCTTTTACACAATGACTCAGTGACTAATACATTAGCACGGGAGTCTGCAGTCTGTTTTCCTGACTTTCTTTATCTGAACAGATGGAGTTGCTGAGATGTTAGAGCTTTTGATCCTGGAGAAATACTTTGCAGAACAGGGTAGGCAAGGACTACTTTGGCATAAGTGTAGCCCAAGACTGTAGCTGATGCCACTTTGATGGCATAGCAGGCAAATGATCTTTCTGCTGTGATTTTCAATCTAGCTGGTTTCCCTATATGATTTCTGATATTATAGTACACTATAAGTACAAAGTGCAAACTGCTTTTCTACAGTTGTTTATTTAAATAATTATTATTTTCTCTTGGTGGGGTTCAATACAGTATTTGAATATTTCCCAAATATATCAGCTTTGCAGAGTAGACTTCCTAGATTTTATGAAATTTCCAATTTTCCTCTCTTTCTGTTTACAAAAAGACCACTTTAGATGAGGGATTTAGATGCACTTATACAAAAAGAAGTAAAAACCAAATCCCTCAAAACTTGACAGAATTTTAATTGCAACATACACAGCCTTAGAGTTTTCTTTATTGAAGCAATCTCTTACAGTTCCACCTACCATGTGTGTTTTTGCCACAGGACCCCTGCTTCAGTTGCTGCGTGAGGTAAACTGTGCTCAAGGAATGAACTGGGATGTGTAGAGAGGGAAGACATCTTCTAGGAGTATTTTTCACTTGCCTGAGATTTCAGTAGGTGTCAAAGGAAAATGGCAATAGGTGTAAGTTTAGCTTTATCATGTGCACAATTAATGATCATGCTGGAGAAGTGGGTCTAGCCTGCTGCAGACTTCCAAGCTGATACACTGAAGGCAGCCAGATATTTCCTGGATATCACTGAATGTGTGGCTTTCTGGATGTTAAAGTCAAAAGACCGGGAGTATGATTTACAGAAAAGCTCAGTGTTGATTGTTGTGACTCTAATTAACACAAGCCGTGTAAGTTTGGGACTTCAGGGAAGGAGCCATCATTATGTGGCAGTGTAGATTCATGCAATATGTCTCTGACCTACTGTCATGCATCAGGCAGATCATTGTGTCTTTCTGCTTCAGTCAATAAAATAAGTTTAATGACACTCTCTTAATGTGTACACAGGAATGACACTCTCCTAGTGTGTACATAGGAGGACCGTGACCATAAATTCATTAATCCTTACAGTACACTGATATACTAGTTTTGGGAGCATCAGCACAATACCCATGAGGTGACAAGGAACTCTATATTCAATGCAATGTTCAGAGGATGTGCAGTAAATAAAGCATGAGGATAAAGAGAAATACTGGGCAACTGCTGTATTCACTGAACAAGGTGCACTGAATATAACTGGGGTCCTGTGGAAAAAAAAAGAATTATATAATTACAGAATGTATCATATTTTGTATACACATGGGAGTAGAATGTGATTGCACAGTAAATGCCAGTAGTGACACTTCCTGACTTTTGCCAGTTTAATGGATTAATGAAGGCTTTTTTTTTCAGCTGTAAGAACTTTTTTCTTCAACATTTACACACATGATGTCTATAGTTATCTTTTTTCAAACCAAAAATAAAAAGCTGGACAGCATACACTGTAAAACCAATAATACTGGGACACTGGACTCTCTTCTGAAGTCTAGAGGTCCCTTGATTCACAAAATAACCTATGCTCATAAGAAGAGAAAGGTGGTTCTGGTGTCTGAGGCTTACACAGGACCTAGGCAAATGAGACATCTGATGGCGTGTTGAACTCAGTGACACCAAATGTACAGAAGATTCCACTTTATGGTGATTTGAGCTCACTGATATGAGGAAAGGTGCGGGGAAAGAGCTTTACAGTCTCTTCTGATTAGACATCAATTGTGGCAGGTTCCCAGCTCACATAAGTTTCCAGTGCAGCCTGAGTCTGTGTGCAATATTAGCGGATATGAAAGGCTCACAGATAATGATTGTGGCCAACAAACTGCATTCATCTTAGACAAATTTGTATTTTTACTTGGGAAAATCAGTCCCAGTCCCCTTTTGTTTTCAGCACATCCAGATGTATCCCAGTGTGACCCATATGTCATGAAATGTTCTCCATCATCACTTGTGATCTAGTGCTGAATATAAAAATATTCAGGATGTAGAAAACTTTAGGCAGCAAGAAGCAGCTAAACCAGCTCAAAGCAAGGAGAGCATCTGGGAAATCCATTAGCTGGACCAATCTGAAGTGGTTTCATTAGATGTGCAAGGACTGACCTGGCATTAGAGCATGAAATGAAAGAATCTTTTATCACTGGTTGAAAAATAAGGGCTTTCTTCAAGGGATAATTTAATTTATTTTAGACCATGTTTGCCAAGGACTATTAATGTGTATGGGTATTTCTGGATGAACTGACTTTTCTGTATATCTGAGCCTTAGAACTATTGTTCATAACAAAAAGTTTACAGGAGATGCCAGCCATTATTAACAGAGAGATTGTTATTGCTCTTCCTTTAGATACAGTCTTTGTTATGAAAGGAAGTTGTAGTGTTTATAAAGTACTGAACCATTTGTCAGTGTGGTAGAATTAGGATAAAGTCTGATTTTTAGGGAATGTTTTTTTCTGGGACCCTAGTATGTTTTCTTTAGCATTTGAGACTTGCACTTTTACAGGGGGGCATAACTTTCTTTGGCTAGTGATGGGCTGACCTGTTTGATGCTATAGATACATGTCCATGCCTTTGAAAGTCCAGCTTGGAGAAGTCATGGGAGCCAGGGCTTGAATTAGGATGTTGTGCTTATGGGAGCCCCTTCTGCTTATCAGAGACTCACATGATTTATGTATCAGAGCCTTGCCATTGTTTGCACCTTCATCTTCATTGCTAAAGGGTTGGGAATGGAGTGTTTGGAAATGTTGCATTTGAAAACAGGTCATATTTGGGCCTTAAATAGTGTCTAATATATTTCTTTTGAGAAGGATTCAGCATTTTATTCACAGAGAAGAAGAGGGAAGAAATTTTCTTTTTTTTTTTGCCATTAATATTTTCCTGTATAAATTATATTCCAAAAGATAATGTGAGACCTGGAGAGATTTCGATTAAGAAGAATAATGGACAATAAGGCAGAAGATGCTGTTGAGTTGAAATCACTTATCTCCTTTAAATGTGCAAATACTAGTTCTTTGTCAAAATTATATTCATCTCAAGAACTGAGAAAAGGCAGCTTCGTAGGCCTGGTACTGTAAATGTCTTTTTCTGGGCCTCATTCACTTTACCTTGGAGCCTATGTCTTTTACTCTTCTTGACAAGTGATAGTTCCTCTCAGCTTGTTTTAATAGCTTTAGTTTATCTGCATTCCTAGTTTACAGAATCACAGAATCATGCAATGGTTTGGGTTGGAAGGGACCTTCAAGATATCTAGTTCCAACCCCACCGACATAAGCAGCAACACCTTCTATGAGACAAGGTTGCTACAAACCTCATTCAACCTGGCTTTGAACACTTCCAGGGAGGTGGCATCTACATCTTCTCTGGGAAATCTGTTGTGCCTCATCAACCAACAGAAAAGATTTTTTTCCTAATATCTTAACTAATTCAGTTTAAAGCTGTTACATCTTGTCCTTCCACTACATGCCCTTGTAAAATATCCCTCTCCAGCTCTCTTGTTGGCCCTTTTTAGGTGCTAGAAAGTGCTATAAGGTCTCTCTGGAACCTTCTCTTCTCCAGACTGAACAACTCCAAGTCTCTCAGCCTGTCATCTCAGAAAGGGATGCTCAGCTCAATGATTATTTTTGAAGCTCTCCTCTGGACTTGCTCCAACAGGTCCACCTCCTTTTTATGTTGGGGGCTGGATGCAGCACTCCAGGTGAGGTCTCACAAGAGCAGAGTGGGAGAATCACCTCCCTTGACTTCCTGGCCACACTGCCTTTGAAGCAGCCCGGGTTGTGTTTGGCTGTCTGGGCTTCAAATTTGTGTTACCTGTCATGTTGAGTTTCTCACCAATGAACATCTCCCAAGTCCCTCTCCTCAGGGCTGCTCTCAATCCATTCTCCAAACATCCATTATTTGTGTTTGGGCTCCAACCCAGGTACAACACCTTGTCCTTTTTGTTGTTCATCAGGTTTGCATGGACCAACTTTTCCAGCCTATCAAGGTCTCTCTGGGTGACAGTGAGTTACTTGGTGTTGCTTTATTCCTTTTATATGGATACTTACTCTATATCCAATTTTATTTGGTAACTGTAATTTGTAGTGGTCTTTCTTGCATTTTCTGCAAATCTGCAGATTGCATAAGCTTTCACAGTTTTGTCAAAAATGGTGATGGAAGTCCCTCACTGCCAGAATATTAAATTTTGAAAAAGTAATAGCCATACTGTTATCATGCACCACAACACAGGTAGGTCACAAGCTAGTCTAATCTCAGCCTTTCACTTGGGCTGCAATCTATGAATTTTATAGGGCATAGCAAGATACACATCCTTGATTGAGGTGTCTTTATTCTTATGTGGAGGGAGGGTAATGCTAGCTAGAATCTGTAAACTACTATGGAACACCATAATGTATTTGCAAATAGAGTAGCATCTTGTGTTGACTGGGATGTTAGAGTCTCTTGCTGGTAGCCATCCTGTTCTCAACAGTGACTGCTTGTTTGTTTTCTGTTGATATTAAATGACCTGCTTTCAGTATTTAAAGCCTTGATTCTCTCTAGACTCACCTACATAAAAGTCCAAGTCTCTCTTGATGTTTCGGTGGGTAAGTAAAGAATGATTACCCTGAAAACCTTGCAGTGTATAAAGATGGCTGCTGTCAAAGTATTCCCTTTGGGACCTACTTCCTAAAGTGGTTCAAGATAGTTCCAGTCCCTTGTCCCTTGAGGTATGCTGCAAGGTGCATCACTCTGCTTTGGTGCTTGTGGATTGGTATGGCCTGCTCTTGCTCTTTGTTGCTTGCACTTTGAGGAGGGCTTCTTAAAAAGCAGAACAAATGTTGGGAATATCCACACGTCTTTTACGACACTATAAACCCTGAGTGCTTCTTGTAGGCTTCAGTTCGGTTCTACTAAAGATGCAGGAAAACTGCTGATTTATGTCCTCTACATTCCAGGCTGATTTTTTGGGTCTCTGTTATAGGCATTTGTTATCTTTGCGTACCTGCCTGATCATAGTCAGGAATGGACCGTGATGAAACTTGTGTGATGATTTTTCTACTTACTTGTATGGACATTTGTGTTTCATTTTCTGTGGCGTTAATTTACTTTGCCCTTTTTTCACCCACTTTGCATGTATAATAGTTGACAGAAAAGTAATCTCTAGAAATTTAGTTTCCTCCCTACTGCTAGAAGCATGAATTTTTTTCTTTGTACCAGTGTGTTTCCTTCAGAACTAGTGCATGAGGCTACTGTAGCATAGACATGACAAGATATGTCCCTGTGGGCAGTTTTCTAAATTCCTTGAACTGAGTGCTATTTTTGGAAATCATATACGAGACTTTTGAAAATTACCCAAACTCTCTTTGCTGCAGGAGATCAATGTTAAAAAAGAGTGCCCAATTAATCAAATGAAATTACCCCACATTCAACCCAGGCATGGAATAAAAGGTTCCTTTCCAAGTGTTCAGAGACCACAGGATTAGAACACAAGAGGTACAAGAAGCACACTGTGGGAAACTTGCTTGCATATAAATCTTTACCTGTCCTCCCAAATCTTTTTAGTGAAAGTCCTCCTTCTCATATCTTACACAATTACAAGAGTCCCAAAAAGGTCGCTCCCTTAAAGACTGTATATGTGCATGCCATGTTGTGTTTGATAAACTTTGAGAATTATCATCTTTCATGTCACTTAAATGTCTGCATGTTGAGGTATGATAGGTTTTTATCCTTAATAAGATTATTATTTAAATGCACTGGTGCCCACCATACATATGATTGGAAAAGGTGTCATACTTTAGCCTATTGTATGCTGATGTAGGAATGAAAAAAAAGCAATGTTTATTTCAGAAAATAATGGTATCTATGGCAACAGGTGCATGCTGTGTTTCAATGGGGAAATACAAGCAGCCATGTTAGAAAAGAAGAGGTTATTTCAATAATGGCTTTTCAATAATTCATTGCACAAATTTTACAAGTCAAGCTAAGAGGTACTGCCACAGTCAAACTAATGAGAATTAAGTTAATTTTGATACTCAACAGTGATTATTCCTGCAATTAAATATTCTTCTCAGGTTATGGTTAAAAAACTGCCTGAGAAATATTTTCCAGAGAGACACTAACAAAAATAAAGTTTGACATTTCTCAAGTGGAAATAAAATACAAACTTTTTATAGCTGTCCTTGTTACCACTTTCTATCTGTGGTGTCTCTAGCAGGATAACAAAGATTTCTAGCTACATGTCCACAGGCAGAATGGGTTATAGCTGAATATTTATTTAACTTGTACTTAAAAGCTTACCTAATTCATAAACATTTGTGTTAGGGGTATGTGGTTCCTACAGGCACATTAGTGGAGTTTCTAATTTAGATTGTTTCTTGTTAATAATTCAAAAAGTGACATCTTTCCAAAGCCTTAGGTGTTGTCCCTGGCTGCTGTTTTGCTTGTACTGTATCTGTCTGAAGCTGTAAGTCCCTTTACCCTCTTGCAACATACACTGCTTCCAAAACCACAGCAAGAAACATGAGAAAGCACTTTATATCTTTGTTTATACTAGTTGTGGAGAGCCAAGGCTGCATGCTAATGATCTCAGTAGTGACTAATGAGTACTGAAGTTTTCAAGCAGGAAGATGTTGAAAGAGATGAAATAGCAGAAGTGAGAGAGAAAGACTAAATCAGACCACCAGCATTAAATCAGACTAAATTTAAAACTAAATCAGCAGCACCATGGTGCTAACACCAGCAGCCTGGAATTTTCAGGTGAAATTCACACCAGTTCAGGGAGTCACTATAGGATATATGCCCCAATTCACGCTTTTAAACATTATTTTAATAGCTGTTAGTTTTCAAATTAAAAATCAGAGAGAATGAGGAATTAAAAGGGGGAATAGGTTCTGTACCATTTCACTGTGAACAGGATTAATTTTATCATTAAATAAACATGCAAGGATAGGCATGTGTAAAGTGAGCACAGGCCTGGCTCAGATGCACACTTTGGCAGCAATTCCAAAACTAAATCCTTGACAGGCTGCTTACTTTGTACATGTATATTTTAGTATGTTTAACCTAAAATTTACATGCACAGTTGGCCTGTAGAGAACTGGGAAGGTGGCAACTGAGCTCCTGGGTGGCTACTCTAGATTAGTAATCCTTCTTCTTCATCACCCCTCTGGATAAAGGAATTTCATTTTATATGCTGGGCATGCTTCAGGGTGAGCATGGTGGAATGAGGATTTTCTTCTTTACATATGTGCCCAGGCAGCCTGTAAAGGCCTGAAGGCACTAGGAATGTGATTTCTCACCTTGTGAAGGATTACAGAGATCTTCAAGCATCTTGTCCCCAGTGAGTCTGCTATAATAAAGAGTGTTTTCATTCTGAAGAAATTCACAATTTAGAGGAAGAATCCAACATATTCAGTTTTTCTAAAGACATAATTTTACCTTCTCTTTCACTCCAAAACCCTGAGCTGAATATTTGTTTGTTTGTGGATGTGGTATGCTTTTCTGTGGTGCTGGTAGGGCAAATCTAGATTTTGTTCAAATGTTTTTCTATTACAGAAAATTACATTTATATTTTAAATTTACTTTTTTTTTTTTTTTTTTTTTTAAAAAAAAAACCAAAAAAACCAAAACCCAAACAACACTACAGACAAGATTTTCTATCCTGACCTACACAGCAGCTCTCACCTCCCATAGTCTGTTCTTCCTGAATGAGGGGAACTCCCATTGATGTGTGGATCTGAGAGAAGAATTTTGCCCTAAGGGCTCAGTTTTGCTCTGAGATTGACATACGCATATCATCAAAAATAGAATAATCTATGCATTTGAGGAGCTATCAGCAGATCCTGTGCAATGCTGTTGCTCTTGGAGATTTCTGACATCCTCTTAAAATGTATGATAGGCTGAGATATCCCAGGTCTAATGCTTGTCCTAACAATGCCTTCCCCAAAATAGATAAGATAGAAAAAAAGGGTGATCTTACCCTGTTATTGTAATTAAACATATTATGACATATCAGGCAAATTTTACAAGTATTTTTCTTGTAAATCACTTCCTTGATTAGGTCTCATTCTAGAGTCTCCTCAGACAGGTACTCCCTCCAGGAAATGGATGGCTGCACAAGTATTTTCTCATCTTTTGACACTCTCTGAGACCCATCTACAAAATATGGCATTTGTGACTTTTAGAGGAAAGAGTGGGTTACAGTGGACATAAGACTGAGGGTTTCATTGTGGGTAGAAGAGTGCTTCAGTGCCTTGCTCTAGGGTGTTTGTCTATCTAGAAAAAGTTACCTGAGAGCAAAAGTCATCATCTCTCCTTGCACAGTGAGTGTCTGTGATCTTTCTTTCTGACAGTTTTTTTCCAGATTTTCCTGTTGGCCTGAATAATATAACCACTGAGCAGCAGTGAGCACAAATTTGGGTAGAAGTCAGTACTTTCTACAGAATTCTTTCATTCCTGATTCCACACCTCCTTTTTTTCTGCTGGTGAAGTTCTGCTCTTCTCAGTTATGGTTACTTTCAGGTACCACTAGACATCTAAAAGCACATTCTTAGTCCAAAATAAGGTATCTTGATGCAGTAAAGCAGGAGATGGGTGTTATGATTCACTGCTGGGTGGGACTGGGAGAATAGGTGGGGCTCAAGGGGCAGCTTTCTTCTGCTTTCTTTCCAAAACTTTTTCCTGCTGTCCTGGAGCCAGTGACACAATGACATAGCAACACCTCTTAAAGAACCCGTTAAGTGCATGTTGCTTTGAACTCTTAGAGTTCCAAGGAGCAGACCTCCCCTTGCCTAAAACAGATCTTTATTACAAGGGAAATTTATAAAGATTTTCCAAAAGGATACAAAACTAACTCTCTCTGCCTTGTAGTAACAATAACAGCAATTAGGAGACAGTGTCATGTCACAAAAAGCTTTCATTCTGTTTTTTAACTCCACCTATGTTATGAACTGCCTCTCTGTTGGAAGTTTCAATGGAAGGAGGACACTTTTCTTGCTATACAGCTGGAAGAATTGCTGGAAGCTCTTTTTCCCTCTGCTGTGATTACATAAAGAACCCTTTCTCATTGAAACTGGCAGGAATAACAGAACCTCCTTTTCCTCTGGAGGAGAGCTATTTCTTCCAGAGGAAGACACTGAAGAGCAGTTCCCAGCACTGCCTACTGGCTCCCCATGTACTCTCACAGCCTCACACAGTTCCTCTAGCAATATCAAAAGTATTCTTCAGAGGAATTGGTTAAAAAAATTCAATTTTTAAAATAAATTAATTCACTCAATGGAGTCTAGAGCAGATACTTTGGGACTGACTGACTTACAGGGGGAGATGTTATAGGGTGCCTGAGACCTCCAAGTGAATTTTGATGTAAGACATATGAAGGAACTTCTGGCAGGATATCTCTCACCTTGCAGGATACACCAGAGCATCAAAAATGGTGTATGGCAGCTATTTTGCCACAAGTCTCTCCAGTGACTAGATTGACACCTCATTCTTTTGTAGCCATCCATGTTTTAACCCCTAAGTTTAGGCATCTGAGTCTTCATCAGAATCTCCACTCCAGAGTCCCTGTGCCATGAATGTTTCCTGAAATTTAATCATGTTGATTATGATATATGCTATAGGATTAGTTGAAGACATTCAGTGGTATTCTTTCTGATTTTGTAACTGATGTTTATCAAAGGTGTAGAAACTTTAATAAACAGTGCAAAAAGCTTATCTTGTGAATAGGGATTATAATTTGTTCTTTGGATGGTTATATTAGTCAATGTTTTTGAAAAAAATCCCTCTTATTTAAAGTATGAATATTTGCATTCAATGCACTAAAGTGGTACTAAATATCATGAAAATATAATTTCAGCTGTTGCTTGAATTTTTGTTCAGGGCCTTGTTTTTTCATTATATGACCTGCTTCTCTTCACAGCTGCTGTAGTGATTCTTATTTGCTGCTTGAAACTAAAACACACCTTCCCCACACTCTCAATTTTGCTTAAGGTAAACTTGAAAAAAACCCTGTTATTTCAATCCTTTCAATTTCAAAATGCTTCACAAACATTTTAAACTAACCCCAACCATATCCTTCACTAGGAAATATAACACATATTACAGGTGGGGAAACTGAGACAGAGGAAAAATACCATCCTGAGAGAGCACATGAAATGCTCAATCTGCTTCAGGCCACTGAGCATGCTGTCAGGCAATATCAAAATATATAAGAGCTATAAGGCAGTTGTTAGGCTTATCAAAATATGTGTCTACCAGAGATAACACAGTATGCCCACTGTGGGAATGGTTGGTGCCAAAGCTGCAGAGACCTACTGAGGTTGCACTGGTGGTTGCGTGTGATGGTAGGACACTGATAAAACATTGGCTGATCATCATACTCCTCACATCAGCCTCCTCTGAGGAAAAGCATATGCCTGAAAGTCATAAACAAACCATTGATTTTTGTAAATAAAACCTCAAGATCAACAGATCAACATTTATCTGGCTGAAATATGATTTGATTCCTGGAAATGACATAAATGACTTGTTTCTGTAGAACACAAGACTTAAATCTTACATATTAGTATATATAAATCTCTGATGGGGAAAATCCCACCTCCTCAATCTGATGTAGCTAGTAATGAAGTGTCTGTCATACTCCTGAGGAGCACAATAAAATATATGCTGCAGAAAGAAAGCTGTAATAAAAAAAAAAAAAAAACCCACATTTTTTGCATTTGTAGGAATTCATATAAGAAAGAAAAAAATTGAAGCACAATTTTGAATCTCTAAAGCAACAAAATCCTGAACTGAGAAATCCAGGAGGCTGAGAAAACACCTAAAAGCAAATAAAGCACAAAAATCTGGAATCTTTCCTTACATTTTATGCATTAAATCTGACTGCATCTGTAGCGGGCACTCTAGAAATCACTTTTTATTAAATCATACTTTTCCTACCTTTAGTGTTTTCCATATGTCCTAAACCAATATTACTTTACTCTACTGGTCAGATGAGCCAAGTGGCTTCTCCTAGTGGCAGAGGAGACTGCAGACTGCATCGCCTCCCATCGTAATGGGATCCACTCTACAGGGGCACTGGAATTCTCACTGCTTGTAATGTTGGCTTTACTACACAAGGGTACTGGGCTGATGCTTCCCAGAAGTGTTGGGCTGGCTAAGACTCTGCTAAACTCATACCTAACTCAGAAAAACCTTACATGCTTCAGAGGGGTCCAGGAAAGTAGGTGACTGAGGGCAGACTGCCATGACCAAAAAAAAAGCCCATTGCTTTTAACTGTCTTGTTGTCCAAAGATGTTCACTTATAAAGGATTGGGAGTGAGTAAATTGAATTAATTGTCTACCAAGACTCTTGAGCTGGGTATACTTTTAATAAATCAAGGCTCAGCTGGAAATTTTTGAAGCACTTATGGATTGAAGGAGAGTTTTTGACTATCAGCTGCTGAAGTCTCTTTTCCCAGGTCAGATTGCCAGCTGCAGGTCATCCACATATTTATTGACAAAACCCAATGCCTTGCACCCTGCCTTAGGGCTGGATTTTAGCTATTTACTGACTGCAGTATGAATATGGCATGACTTAACAAGAGACAATTTGGTCAATAGCAGCAAAAAATCCACCTGTTTTCCTCAGGTTTGCCATATGATTCTTTCTCTCTGGCACACATGGCATGGCCTGTGGCCTCAGCCTCATTAGAACTAATTTTACTTCCCTCCCTGGAACTACAACTTATGACCATGATTTTCAGAAAAATTACCTTAAGGGTAGAACAGAGATATAAGTAATTTTTTAGGCATAGTTTCAGTACTGGAAGGACATTTAACTTCCCTTATTATGTCATGTATTTTGGATTTTAACATATGATTATCTGAGAACAAGACAGACAGTTCTTCCCTCCTGGTAGAAATTCTGCTTTTCAAACCTCAAAGATAATAAAACTTGCAATGCTGATGTCCATTTATCTTATTTGCCAACATTAGAAAGTGTAATTTTATTTCTTCTTTTAGATCTCTTTTCAGCAAGCTCTTTTCCCATCATATCTTGTTTTTCTCTGTCTCTTGGGGCTCAACCTTGTCAATGTTCTAGTTCATTCACATTTCACATTGCCGGTCAAGATAATGTGCTTAGGGTTATGAAATGTTGATGGATGGCTAAATGAAGCTTCAATGTCATAGACCTCTAAATCTATTGTATTTAATTAGAAATTTCTTAGGAACTCTCAATCCTTTAAATCCTTCCTTGAGTAAAACCTGTAGGGAGACATGGTGTTTTGTTTTCTGTAAGAACACCAGCAAGGTGAGAAGAGATAAAGTTTGGTATTGATCAAAACCAGCCCCATGAATCCAGGTTCATCTCAGAGGGGACTGTTGAATGAGCCAAGGCCTGTGCTGCACATGCAGTTATATCTGTATATGAGGCTGGTCACAGGACTTTTAGTTAGTTAGTGATGCCTATGTATTATAATTACCAGCTTTGACATTCAAGAATAATTTGCAACTTGTATGTATTTTGCGAAGATTGGACCCCAAAACTGTCTTTTTAGGATATTGCATTAAGAAAAAGAAGGGATAAAATCATATAGGGCTTTTGGCTTTTTTTTTTTTTTTTTTTTTTTTTAATAATTCCTAAAGTGTCATTCTCTTCTGGAGCTAGAAACTAGAATGGGAATAGTAGGATTGGTAGGACTGTGAGCTTCCCTTTCCCTACCAGAGTATGTACAGGGCTTTCCATACCATGTAACACAATATCTACTTTAAAAAACTTCTTCTGAAGCAAAATTCTAAGAATTATTTCATAGTGAAAGCAGTTGACAAAGCTCTAAACTTCCTTCTGGTGTCTCTTACCTTTAGCTGAAGACTTTTCAGAAATTTTTTTGATACTAAAAAGGTATACAAATTATCCTGGTATTTAAACTGCTTAGAGTAGATCAGAAAATCTCTGTAGTAATTCTGTTTTCACTCATTCTCATAAAATGGTCCATTGGCAATGAAAAGGATTATGTGCCATCTCAGTTTAATGACAAATATGTTTTGGAAATAATACTGATACTAGGAAGATTCATTTAGTCACTTTGCAATTGTGCACGTGTGACCAGCCAGAAAATTTTCAAGTTAAGTAAAAAAAAAAAAAATGTGTACAGGTTTTTATGACTTGAATTGTTACTATATAGATGGCTATATCTTCAGCCAGCATAACCACAGTCTACCCTGAACATCAGTAAAACCACTCTCTTTTGGTTTTGTTAAGGACACAATGGCGTAAGCAGTTCCAACTTGAAATAATCAGCTTTCTCACTTACTCAGGAGAACATTGCCAAATTCAAAACTTTAATACTTTTAAGCTGTGAGGATTTAAACTGATCGATTTGCTCAGGGTTGGGAGGAAAAATTTAATCTGACTTCTTGTTTTGGATTAAGAAAAGTGCTTCCAGAGCCCTGAATCTGAGTGAAGGACGGTCTCACATTGGTCCATTATAGCAACATTTCTCTTGGAATCTGGAGCTGTGCAGGGATTATGAAAACATGGAATTTGGAAAAAGAAAATTTGGCTAAGTCAGATATTTTATTCCCCTGAAAGTCGTGAATATTCCATAAATAGATGGGAGACTAGCCCTTTTGTGTAAATCTGACTGAATTTACAGTGGGATGAACAAAGCTGTAGTAGCAGCTATTAATAAAGCATTTGAGTTGTGAATACATAAGGTGAAAATTTTTGTATAAATTATTGCACTGTCGTGGAGTATGTTTCTGATTGATTATAAAGATTTTAGTCATAATGAGGTGTCATGAGAACCTGTAGAAAGTGATTATGAAGGTATGAATTCGTTGGATCTTTCATAGAGGTGTTATTGTCGTCTAACTTCAAATTCAGCTTTGGCTTGTTAAGTGCCTTAACAAAATCTGAATACAACCCTCCTCTTGTCAGGAGCTCATGGGGTGAAGGACAATCTTTCTCAGTAATTATATAGATATTCTATAATTTATTTATATATATATATATAATAATTATATAGCTTTATTTATTTGGTTGGGAGACAAAAAGACAAAAGTTTGCAGCGCTACTCATTGTGCCAGTTCTTGTAGAAGCTTCAGACCTTTTATGAATTTGCAGATAAGCCTATGTATGGTGTTCATATGGATTTTTCATTTTTACCTTCATATCACATATCAAAACACATTCAAACTCTTTCAGAAATAAAAAAGCAAGATAAGAGATAACTTTGAGTAATTTTCCTTTTTCTTTTTTCTCCTTTCTCCTGGCTCTGCTTAAAACTACATTGTGTTAAGTTTTCCAGATGGTGCCTTTCTGTTTTTTGGCAATTCTAACCACATGGAATTTGAAGATTGTTTTTATATATAATAGATTTTCAGATGTTTGACAACCTGCTTGGACCTAGATGCAGTTTCAGCCTTGCTCATCATGTTCAGAGATCTGTCATCCTGAACAAGGGTGAGATAGTCTTAGAAGCAGTAAGACTAGGATTTCCATGGTGTGTATGATAAAGATGTGGTCAAAGACAAGCAGAGGCAAGTGATTTCCCACTTTGAGGAATCTGTTGTGGTGTTTGCCTGCTTCTCTTTTATACCAAAGGTGTCAGTTTATTTGTTTTTCTTATTTATTACTGCACCACTGATCATGGACCAGATGTTCTAAGTCCTGTGCATGTTGAGAGCAGCAAGTTTACTGGACGTGTGCAGACCACCTGCACCCTCAAAATGCAACAGATCCGTTCCTTCCAAGGACTGTTAGATTTACTAAATTTGTGCAACGTGGCTTGCACACCTAGGAAATGATGAGAGGAATTGCCTAGATCTAGTTCTTCTGAGGGTTAAGAAAGAAGAGAAATATCTTTCACAGTAGGAAAACTGACCTTCAAGGAGGAGAAATGTTTCCCCATTTGGGAAACTTATTCTGTGAGGTTTGGACAGAAGACAAATCCAGTGACTGTGAGAAACCTTAGTATCTGAGGGAGAAATCTGTTCAACAGTTAATATGGCTTCAGGCGCTGTAATCCCCTGAGGCAGGAAAGCAACCTCTGTGCCTTAGAAACTCCTTCAAGGTGTCAGCCTTGTCAGTGTGGCACTTGTGAACCACTGCACTGGAAAGCCACAGGGCGTGTAAAGGCTTCGGGTCCCAGACGATCAATCTGGTAGAGAACCTCGGAAGTGATGCAGCTGTCAACAGCAATGGGAAACAGGCAAGACACCAGGTCAGTTTCTTGTACACAGATTAATCACCAGGAGGTAACTGATGATGCTGAAAATAAAAACGAAGGAAGAAAGCATCTTAGGTGAAATAATGAAGCAATAAAGAATTTCACTGCAGAGAAAACTTTGGGTGGGAGGGGGATAACAGAAGATGTGAATGACCCTATACTCTTTATCTGCTTACAAAAGGGAAGACAGTTAAAGGATAATGGCTGTTATACAATAGGTTGTCCTCAGAAGTTCTTTTGGTTTCCAGTTACTCAGGCAGTCAGAATTAAGTGTGAAAGTGTTCTGGATTATTTTATTCTAAAATATTTTTTTTTTTTAAATTTGCTTTAAAGAAGGCTGTAGTAAAAAAAAAAAAAAAAAAAAAACAGGTGAAATTCGTAACAGGGAAAGTCTGTGACTGAAGAGAAAACTTCACAGTTTA
This sequence comes from Certhia americana, assembly GCA_018697195.1. Taxonomy (NCBI): domain Eukaryota; kingdom Metazoa; phylum Chordata; class Aves; order Passeriformes; family Certhiidae; genus Certhia; species Certhia americana. Next base: position 82,913,654 of record CM031857.1, on the reverse strand, counting down.
ACAAAGCAAGAGCCTGATTACAAAGGCGATTGCAACTGGATCTGGAACAAATCATAGGAACATTGTGAAATAACTCTTGACAAAGTACTTAGAGTTTGTCAAACTAACCAGGTGCCCAGTGCAGAGTAAAGGAGAGGACATAATCGAGAATCCAAAACAGAGCAAAGAAAGATGTTTGATGAAGCTACAATTGAAGTCCTACAAAAGGAGCATCTGGGCCTGCAGATTGCGTGGAAAAGAGCACAAGCCATAAACTGAAGAAGGTATGCACTAGATTACATCACTGTGAAATAGTGTGTAAGAAGCAGCATACAGGAGATCAATGACAGCACCGTTTGCTCTGGGGGATTCTTCATAAGAGCAATTCATCAGAAGATGAATGGACTATCACCCTGAAAGCAAGTAAGACATTTATTCATTTTAAATTGGATACTGGTGCACATGATGGTGTGTTGATTGAAATAATGTTATCCTCCTGACAAGAAGCAGATAATGGAGAGTCAGGGGAGGTTTACAGGGGTAAGATAATAGCAACTAAAGTTAACATGAAGGTAAAAAAAGTGGACAGATACAGTCTGTATTAACTTTATGAGGAAGAGCATTCATTATTGAAAAAATAATGTGATGAAACTTTGTTCTCATCAGGACAATGTGCTCATGAGAGAGGACAGGAGGACAATATACCTGAGGAAGCATCAGAGGACACCAGCTAGGGAACAAGCTGTCTTTGGGCAGAACACACATCAGAGGAGAGAGTCAGCCTTTCTCCTGTCCCTCTTCCGATTCAATTTCCATTCCTCTGAAGGAAAAAAAAAAAAAAAAAAAAAAAGAAAAAGATATGGGTGAGTTTATCACCCCAACAATCATGAAATGCATACGAGAGTGAACTGTGGGTACACTGCTTATTCTCCAATAAAGATTTTCCCTGGAGAGTAAAATAGGGACAGAAGTTTTTCTCTCTGGATGGACCAGAGGAATTGAATAAATAAGAATAAACGAAAAAGAAAGTCACAGTAGTTGTTAGGGGATAATTTTCTGTTTGACTAATACCAGATTTTTTTATGTGCAGGATGTATCAGCAGGATTCCAGGGAAAGTCTTTAGAAAAGCACAGCTCATGTTTTATGAGTTTTCCATATCTTGTTGAGAAAACCCTGTTTCTTCAGACTTCCATTTATGTTGTTCTCAGCATTCCATTTGTATCAAAAAAAAAAAAAAAAAAAGTTTTGATAGAACAGAAGAAATTGGGGCACCAGAGAAGATATTTTAATATGGGGAAAAACACTAAAAGAAACTGTAATGCTGGAAGAGAATAACTGGAAGCTCTGAGCATCTTGGAACGGAACCAAAGCTGCCGGGTTAGTGTGATGCCTGCAAAATGTAAATTTTCAGTAACATAAATAACACACCTGAGGAGGAAGGTTATTTGGCAAGACATATAGGTAACAGTGAAACCACTGCAGTTGACAAAGAAATAGTAGATTTCTGGGAATGATGGATTACATTAGGACAATTGTGCCTTACACTACTGCCTGAATAAATAAATAGAGAATGCTCCTACACAATGACATTGCCTGACCTTAATAAAAAGTCTAAGAAGTAAAAGGAATTAATTTGGGAGGATAGTATGCCCAAAACTATATTGTCCACAGGTGTTTCAAAGAAGTATTTTGGGACTTCAGTGCAATCTTCTTGCAGGAGAATGGTCACAGCTAGAGACCAGTGGTTTATGAATAGTAGATGCTAACAGGAAATGAGAGTTAATAAGCTTAGATAGAAAAGGAGGCTTTTGCATGGCTGTAAAAGACTTCATGTCTTAGTTGTGGGAGGCCTTAGCTATTACTATTTTATTAGCTGAAATCAACTGCAAACCACTTATTGCTGTTACTGAAAATGACCTCGTGAACACTCCAGAGAATTCACAGCTCACTTTTATTTTATTCAACTACAAATTGATGATTTGTAAATTGAAACTGAACCTGGAAGAGATTTGGAGATGCAGACTTACTCTTCCAATTATTTGGAGTTCATCATTACTATGTTTGGCAAATAAAAATAAAATTTTTGTTCTGAGGTGAGTTAAGGACCTTGAGTTTCTGACTGACTACTTAGGATGAGATTCTACACAAAGTAATAATGATTAAAATTATAATGGCAAACCCAGCGTATCCCTCATCACTCTTATCAGTGATGGGGAGATCCTACCCTTGCAACCTGAAATACTTTTTCAGAAACTATACTACTAAGTTATTAAAAAGAATGTGAAAAGTAGTCACAGAGGTTGATAGGGGCTCTTTGAGGAAAAAAAAAAGAATGTAGCAGAAAGAGGAGAATTAATTTGAACTTTAATGAAGAAGCTCTTAAGTTGTGCTGCCTATGCCAGAACTAAAGAACAAGGTGTAGGAAAGTGCTGTACTGATGGTACAGAATAAAACTGGCTGGAGAAAAGTACACAAAGTACAAAGAGTTTAGGGGAAAAAAGTCCAAAACAGAACACTATGAACTATGTACTTACAATGACTCCTGTGAGATGATTTTGTTGGGAGATACAGATAAGGAGTTGATGGACATCAAAGATCTTTTCTTTCCTGATACACAATATTTGACAGTAATGGGCCACAATTAGTTATATGTGAATGTGATCAGTGCAATATTGGCTTAATTGTCTGCATTGGGTTTGCATGGCAAGCTGCTGGTAGCAGGAATACTACAGGGGTGGGTTCTGTAAGAAACTGGTAGAAGCTTCTCCCATGTCCAATGGAGCCAATTCCAGCTGGCTCCACTGAACCTGACACTGTCCAAGACCAACCCCATCAGTGATGGTGGTGGCACCTCTGGGATAACAGATTTAATAAGGCAGGAAAGCTGTACTGGGGCAACTCCTTAGGAGGGAAGAGTGAAATTATGTGAAAGAGACAACCCTGCATACATCAGGGCCAGTGATGCAGAAGGGGAATGAGGTACTTTAGGCAGCAGGGCAGAGATTCCCCCTCAGCCCACGGTGAAGACCAATCTGAGGCAGCTGTGACACTTCTGCCTGGAGAGTCCCATTCTGAAGCAGGTGGATGTCTGAAGGAGGCCCATAGGAAGTCTGTGATGGAGCAGGCTCCTGGCAGGACCACTAGGTCCATGAAGAGAGGAGCCTACAGTGGAGCAGGTTTGCTGTTATGATGCCATGGGGGATACACTCTGGGGCAGGCTGTTCCTGAAGGACTGCACCCTCTGGGAGGAATTCATGCAGGAGAAGTTCATGAAGAACTGCAGTTTATGGGAAAGATTCACACTGAAAAGTCTATGGAGGACTGTCTCCTGTGGGAAGAACCCCCTGCTAGAGCAGGTCAAGAGTGAGGTAAGTCCTCCCCCTTAGGAGGAAGGAGAAAATTGCAAGTGAAGCTGGGCCCAGAAAGAAGGGAGGGTTATTGGGAAGGTGTTTTAAGATTTAGTTTTTAGTTTTTCGTTATCCTACTCTGACTTGATTAGTAATACGGGAAAAAAATTTCCCCAAGTCAAGACTATTGTACCTGTGATGGTACCTGGTGAGTGGTCTCTCCCTGTCCTTACCTGTATCCGCAAGCCTTTTATTATATTTTCTTTCCCCTGTGAATCCAAGGAGGACATAGAATGGTTTTGGTGAGCTCCTGGTGTCCAGCCAGAGTAAAACAACTGCACCAGCTACCTGCTAGTCCCAGTGAACTTCTGTCCAGAAGATGGGTAAAAAGTGGTGTATAAGACAAGAAACAAAAGCAGTGTTTCTAGACAATAGGTCTCCAGGTTATGAACTAATCAGGTGAAGCAGATGTTCCATCTTCTGATTGGAACAGGCCTGATCTTCCAGAGGAAGTGAGACACCACTTCAGACACTGTTGGACAGTTTAGTTATTATTATGACTTCATGTGTTTGCATTAATAACGGTTTTAATTATAGCTGTCGTTACATTCTGCCTTGGAATGGAACGTGTGGTATTTGGGGCTGTGCCTTCAAAGGCTCAGCAGCTTGGCAGGGCACTGTGAGGCTCTTGTTGCAGCACACAGACAGCTGGATGCAGACAGAGGATTATTCCCAGCACCTCCGGTGCTGAGTAGCACTGAAGGCCACAGAGAGAAGAGCTACTCAGGGCCAGAAGACAGCCTAGAGGCAACTTGCCCTCCACCTATGATTGATCAGCTAAGACCCTGTGGGAGATAGGCCATTTGCTCTTGCTGGCAGAGGAGATGCCAACCCACCCAGAGAGAGGGATTCTGAGAAGTATCTGAAAGCAGAACCTCAAGGAATGTCCCTCCTCCCACTGGCAGTCATTCCTGCGGGGAACACTGCCTGCCTCCTTAGGAGGCGGTGAGTCCCAGTGACTGTGGGACCTCAGTCCTTCTGCCAAGATCCTCCTGCCCATTTTCAGGGCTGCAAAAGGCCTTTAGGATTTGGTATATGGACAGTAGAAATCGTAAGACTTGCGTTAATATGAATAGACTGACAGGTATTGCAGGTGAGACATTTTTCTGGTATGTACAACTTAACTCTGGCAGGTTGAGATGGTGCAACTTGGTTCCAAGCCTAGGAAACCAACAGAACGTGTGTTTACTATGAATGGGCTCATTCATTCCAATGTCAATGTGTGTACACACGTGTTTGTGTGTGTGTGTGCATGTAGAGAGAAGAGAATCCCTCTTCTCCCTTCTCCTCATGGCTTATATCATGGGCATGCTGACATATCCAGACTAACAACTCCTTCACAGGGAATCTGAAATACACAGTCCAAGGGAAATTTAACAGCTTCATAGCGCCTAATTCTCTTTTAGCCACATTTTGTTTGTCAGGGGAAGCACAAGAATGAGGCCACACATAATTTAACACCTTTCCCTATTTAGAGCTTGTTAGTTTAACTTTCTCTGAGATTGTTTTTTTTAAAAATGTTTGTCTGAATTTAGTGGTTGTGAAGGAAAGTGACAGACCTAAAGACCATAGTGTTCTTTGCAGAATGGGTACAGGATGGGCTCCAGCAGAGTGCATTTCCTCATATTACCACCCTGATTTGACCTTGAATGACCTGTTGCAGGGCCCAGCAGAATTGGTTTTCATATCTTTCCAGTCCTTGGCCTTTTTGCGAAGACTTTTTGCTGGGCTGTGGCAAATGTGTCAGGGCATCTGGGAGGCTGATCTCTGTCCAGATCAGAGCCTGACTTCTTTCACATAGGTGTCGTGTTATAGTAATCTTGCAAATAATAAGGAGGCTGATGAGCAGAGATAATGAGACAGATCTCAGAGTGAATATTTTAACATCAGCAGCCATGGAGCTGCCACCTTTCCCAAAGGCTCTATTATTACAGCTGTGCTCAGACTTTAATACTTGCTGGGCCTTGTACAAACTCAGAGCAAGGCACAACAAAACATGGAAGAAGAAATGCTTAAAGCTAAACTCCTTACACCAGATCTCTTTAATAAAGGAGCAGAGCCCTGGGGACATAAAATAACTTTCCCTACCATGGTTAAATGTACAACAGGGCTTGCTATTCCAGTGTCCTGATCAGCACAGCACATTGATCTTGAGGTATTTTGAAGGTGAATGATGACAATCTGAACTTACGTCCAGCAAGAAGGTAATGACTCAAGCACTATATACGTTGCGGCACCCCCACATTTTAATGTATTTTTGGGGGTTTTGAAAACAAGGTCCCACTCCAGAACTTAATTTAGCAAAGGATTATTAAACAACATCCAATCACTTTTCTCAGCAAGGACTCTTCAGACTATGCAATGTCTTCAACCCTTGTGCTGACATCACCTCTGGGACTGGTGTGGTGGCCGCTACAAAAAGTTTTGTGTTCACTTCACCCGCATCTCAAGGTGAATATGCTCTAATCCAGAAGCCAGGTGGTCTCATAGGGCTGGTGGTATCCTCCAGTGTATACAACAAGTCCTACTAAATGCATAGTGCCACTGCAAGAAAGCTGCTAGAACCTTGTCTGAAGTCAAATCATGGTGCATTGGTATTCTTGAAATGAAATGTGCTTTTTCTTCCTGCATAGGGAAGGAGTGTGGAGCTGTACTGCAAAAGTAGTCAGATCATAGGATGGTCCACAGCAACAGAGTCCTGCAGGAAATCATGGCTTCTGTTCCTGCACATCTCTAAATTATGAGTGTTACCATTTAGAGGAACCCTTAGTTTAATACAACATTCATTTCTTCTCAGTAACATGTGATGAAAATCTGAGTATGGATTTTTATTAATTGCCTGGAAGCATGGCTCTCAGCATTTTTTCTTCTGGGCATCTGTTTGTGGCTGTAATTAAGTGAGAGACATTTAGGATCTGTTTTGCAACACCTTTCCAAAATCTGGCTTTTTTAGATCCAGAAGGTGTTTTGGGTCCATATTTGTAGAAAACCCACTCTTGTATTTAGTGTTTTTCACATGATATCAATGTTAGCAATGGCTGGTGAAGAAACCACTATTATTATTCATTAACTCTGGTCTCTCAGAGGAACCATATGTGCAGAGCAGAGGGAAAAGAGTACTGTTGTTTTTTAATACTGAGTCACTGCTACTGATTAAGTGTTTCTTTATTTTTTTTCTTTCTTTTTTTAAGAAAACAAAATGGAAAAAAAGGTGTTTTTCTGATGCCTAAATGTCAGGAGAATTGATTTTCTCTAGGTGCCACAATGTCTTCAGAAAGTTTTAGTCCAGTGGGCCACAATGATATCAGCCAGCACTCATTTTAAAAGATATCTGTAAAAAATTCATGGTTAGATTCCTGCATCTCAGGTCACAGGAGAGTGTGACTATTAACAAGCTCCAGCTGGTTGATGGAGTTTCACCAGCCATTTGTGGATCTTTAAATTTTTTTTAGGAAATCTTTTACTGCCTTTGTTTTTTTTTTTTTTTTGGAGGTATATTAAACCTTTAAATCTCTTTTTTTTTTTTTTTTTTTTTTTTTGTCTAAAGTTCACATTAAATACTCCCTTTGTGTCCATGCTGAGGAAGTCTTTAATTACATTAGTTAAAAAAAAAAAAAAAAAAGAAGAAGAAAAAGAAGGGATACTTCTGATTTTGCTCTCAATTCTCTGTGATTGTACCATCTCCTCTAGTCATGCTTTTTGTATTTATTTTCTCAGCAAGGGGGCTGTTTTAATACCGCAGCTGATGATCTAAAAATGTGTGAGCTATGTTTTATTATACACAAGCTGCATAATACGGACGAACGGCTCTCCTGGGCTGGCTGAGCTGCGCTCTGCTCGGGGCTGCAGGCAGCAGCTCCACTCAAACCTCTCATTCTTCCCCTCCCAGGTCCCTGCTGGAGCCTCAGCAGGCTCAGGGACTGTGGTGGCAAGGCAGCACCGCTGAGGCAGTACCTGGGTTCAAGAAGGTCCAGCACTGGCTCCTTGCAGCCTCATCCCGCTCCTCTTGCTGGAGCCAGTCCTGGCAGTTTGATACCACCTAGGAATGGCCTTACGCCCTCCTCTGAGCTTCTCTGCTCAGCATCATGCCAGGGCTGGGGCTCAGAGCTGGCCCGTCTGCTCTGCCTCCATCACTGCTTTTTCAGAGCAGGGAAATGCTCAATGAGAAAAACAAACAATAACGATGCTGTTTCCCTCTCTAAATTTAGGGGTCTAAAATTTTTGCTTGTAAAGCTTTGTTTGGAAATTTGGGCCCAGATTATGAAGTGAGCAAACACAGTGACTTACTGTAATAGGGTGTTTGAATTTAAATGAGGGTAGGCAGAGGCATTTTTTCATTTAAAGTTGCAGTATTCAGAAAATGAAAGTCCCCTCAAAGATGCATACCATGAAGAGTGACCTTTTGCCTAGTGATTATTAGCAGCAACAAAAATATGTAAATTTTTTCCTGTAGATTTGATGTTTACCATACTTTAGTTTATCTTACTGCACACAAAGCCTGAACACCTTGAATATATATATATATACACACATCAGATTCATGCAGATGTGTATTTATATGTATGTATATATCTCCATGCACATACAAACATATATATATATATACACATATATATTCTGTATTGAATTGTATTCTAGGTTGATCATTCTAGGTAAAGAAGACAAACACAGAAGAAAATAACGTTTTAGTCTGTGCCTATTCAGGATTTTATAGGAAATCTGGGGCATTGCCATGACAATTCCAGAAATGGTTAGTTAATATCTTTTGTATTCTTGTAAACACCTACTCATTTACTGCAGTAGCACTGAAAACTTATTAAGAGCATTCATTCAGTCCAAATATACTTGGAAAACTCAGAACAACCTTCCTTCTGTATAATTTTTGTTTTTCTCAACATAAATATAAATTGATACAAATAAATAAGTTCTAAATACCATTAAGCTCTGCATGTCTGCAAAGTTTGATGTGAAATAGGAAATGCACCTGGAACTTTGTAGCTCTTATGTAAAATTAATAATAAATGCTTTTTTGCCAACATCAATATGTTTATATTATGGTCATGGGACTCTCTCTGATGCCTAAATTATTTAAGACAATAATTTTTTATCTCTGATCAAGCCTACTACATAAAGTTGCTGAGTTCTGTATCCAAAGTGGTGGTTCAAATCATACTGGTATTGCATTTTAAATAAAGTAGTGTTAGGACATATCTCATAGTCTTTACTCAGGCAGGTTGTACTGGAGTAGTGAAAACTTTCTTTCCCTCTGCTTTCTGTGCTTCCAGATACTTTTAGGTAGTGCCACTTAAGGCTAAGACATAGGAGAAAATGTGAGGGCTCACTTTCATTCCCTGCTGTCTCCAGTTATGTGCTCCTCCTTGGTGCTCTTGGGATGGGTGTATTTCATGTGTGGAAAAACCCACAAAACAAACAGATGACTGTAAATTACTGACGGGTCTTCTGCTTCTCCTTGTTCTAGCAAGCACACAGATCTTACCTCCTTTTTAGGTGAGAGGACTTGTTAAAAAAATGAAAGTAGGGATTTCTCACTACCAGGGGAAAAGATTCAAAAGCCCAGCCTTCCTCATGGAAAGCCAACTGGCATCTGGGAAGTTCCAAATGAGGCAGTTGTTCTGGAAACTAAAGAGACCAAACAACATTTTTTTCCCAAGAAAGCCCCAGCCTTGACAAATAAGTGGCCTGGGAGCTCTGAAAAAGTGCTATGATACTTTGAGCCACATTGACTTGAGATGCCTGGGTTTTAGTAGTGCTGGCTCTTAGAGTGAGTGTACTGCATGTGCTTTGAGTATGAGCTGAGTAGCTGCAAGAGGGCCAGTTAAACTGATTAGCATCTCCCCACCACGGCTATGAGGGGAAAAAAAGTCTTGGTGATGTAATTGCCAGAGCTGTCACAGTTTAAGAATTGTGGTTAATCATCAGTAATTGATCACTGATAAACTAATAAGCTCAAGTGTCTCCCATGTCCCTTCTGTTATCATATCAAGCCTGCATTCTTCTACACTGCATCATTACCTTGCTTATAGATATTTAATTCTAGAAATTAAATTAAATTCTAAAAATAACTACTTATTATTATATGGAAATAAAAATACATAATTGCCTATGGTCAAGTGGGTTAAAACCTAACTGAACGTCTATTGATCCCTCACCAACTGTATGGCAGACAGTATAAGAAAAGGTTTGTAGGTCAAGATGAGGATAGGCAGAGATGATAACACCTGTTAGCATAATGGACAAAACAGACTTGACTCAGGGAAATTATTATCTATCAAATCAGGGCAGGATAATGAGAAATAAAAAGCAAATTTTAAAACACCTTCTTCCCAACTTCCCTTCATTTTGGGTTCGACTTTGATTCTTGATTTCTTAACCTTCTCCTGTCAAGGACTTCAGGTGGATGGAGAATGGGAACAGTGGTCAGTTCACCACACATTGTCTTTGCTTCTCCTTCTTCCTCAGGGGAAGGACTTCTCACACTTCCCCTACTCCAGTATAGGTGCCCTCCCATGGGAGACAGTCCTCCACAAAATTCTCCAGTGTGGGACCTTCTCACAGATTGCAGTTCTTCATAAACTACTCCATTGTGCATCTTCTCCTTGGGCAGCAGGTGGATCTATGCTCCACCATGAACCTCCATCACCTGCAGGGGAACATCTGGCCCACCATGGTCATCAGCATGGATTGCAGGGGAATCTCTGCTCTGCTGCCTGGATCATCTCCTCCTGCTCTTGCTTCTCTGACCCTGGTGCCCGTGTGTTGCTCTCATACACTCACTCCTTTTTCCAGTTGCTGTTGCCCTTGTACGCTTTTCCCCTTTGTTAAATCTGATATCCCAGAGGTGCCACCACCATCACTGATGAGCTCAGCCTTGGCCAGCTATGGCAGGTCCAGGTTGGAGCCAGCTGGCATTGGCTCCACTGGACATGGGGGAAGCTTCTACCAGTTTCTCAGAGGCCACCCCTGTAGTTCCCCTGCTACCAAAACCTGGCCATACAAACTCAATACGTTACCTCAGACAATTATGAAAATCTAGTAGAGATTAAACAGAGGTTTAGCAAAAAAAAGGACAAAATGGGCAATAGCCACCTGGTCATCAGATAATTGGTGATCCTACTAAACAAGCTAAAAGAAAGGTTCAGGCAGGTGAAGATAAATTCAGATGATGTCAGGGTTGCCCAGAGAAGTCATGGAGTCACCATTGCTGGAGGTGTTTAAGAAATGACAGGATGTGGCACTTAGTGCTATGTACCAGTTGACAAGCAGTGCCAGGTCAAAGGTTAGATTCAATGATCTTGAAGTTCTTTTCCAACCTATTGTCTCTATGAGTCTATAATCCTCATGACTTTTTTCATTGCTACCTTGTGCGTTTACCTGCAACTTATCTCACTGGAGACACATTTTCCATGTCTGACATTCTCTGATGTCTTCAGTAGTCTACTTTCCTGCATCTGCAATATCTTTCTCTCAAGAATTCTCTTTTGCAGACATGTTTCCAGACAGAAACAATTGCTTGCTAAAGATTCTTGGATTAAATTGGAAGTCCTTTAAATTCTCTGGATTTAATACACATTAGTCTTTGTCTGCCATATATCTGATGGTGAGTAGACAATGTGTTTATCAGTTCTTGATGAATGTGAATTAATTCAGATGACTGTTACTCTGTGAAAAACAAAAGGAACCTCAGATACAGCCCAGGCTCTGCCTTCTTAAGATGTTCCCCACAGCCCACAGATGTATATCATGTAACTAATTTTACAGACTTGCATTTATGAAGTTTTTACAATACTTCTCCATTTTTAAGGCAAAACCAGATTTTAATATCTATATTAAATCTCTTGCTGTAATTAATTCCTGCTGCATTCAGCCTATTCATCATGGGTGTGGAGAACAGCACATCCCCTTCCACCTTGATGTACTCTGTTCCAAGGAAGACTGTTCCAGCATGGCTATCTTATGACAACATGCAGGAATCTGGGGACAAGACTGAAATGCCTGTAACAACTTAGGTAGTTGCTATTCACGGGTGCACGTTACTCATCTTTGGTAGCTGACTGGTCTCTGTGATTCTGTATATCCAAATCTTCAGCCTGATGGCAAGAGTCAAAGTGCACTGGAATCAGTAGCAGGCTTAAGCCTATACTGACTTAAGAGCCCTAAAAAAAAATAAAGAACCTGTACTAGTGTTGACCTCTAACAGATGGTAGCAAAATGACTGCTACAGAAAATGCTGTGACATTAGAATCACATCCGGCTTGGCAGTGCTGGTAGGGACTATACAAAATCCCATATAAACCCCTGAATGTCTGAGAATGTCTATAACTTAAAAGTTGGTGCAGGCTCTGAGAGTGCGCAAACTGATGGATAGGTGTCTGAACACACTGGAGGAGAAGTGTTCCTCTGCCAGGCTCATCTTTGCTCTGGTTATCAGCACAGACACCTCCCCTCCTCAGATCATTTATTCTGGATCTCTGCTGCTGTGTGAAAAGCATGTTAGGAAAGGTGTTTTTTAAATTGCAGACATGCGCCC
>CM031857.1:82821459-82901684 GCA_018697195.1 Certhia americana | reverse complement strand
CCCCCCGCCCCCCCCCCACCCCCATATGGTGAAACACACATCATTTTTTTTAATATGACCCATACTGGGTCACATAAAAAATATGATACCTGGCCCATAATTTCTGATTTGTATCATGTTCTTTCCCATATGAATAGCAAGGTATGAGCTTATCCTTTTTCTTAAAATAGCATAGGTGTGAAATATTTGTTAATCCTCTGCAATTAGGGTATAAAGCAGGGCTTGAGTTGCTTCTCAGTGAAATCATAATCACAAATATTTCTTGTATTACATTATGCAATATGAAGGCTGTTGCTAATTCCTTGTCTCTGTGGAATGGGCATGTGTTTTGGCTCTGTAATCTCAAAGTTCAAGACTAGCATTTCTGTGATTCTTGTTGTCCTGCATCTTATAAACTGAGTATTTAAGAGTAGAATGTTTATTTATATATGTTGCTGCTAATCCAAACTGTCTGCTAAACTAATCCCTTGTTAAAATGAAATCAAGTCAGCTATTTTAGATTACAAAGTTAAAACAATAGCTCAGCCAGACACTTCACACATCTGTTTTACTTTTCCTGAATAGGTATGCAGCTTTTCTTACATTCTTTCTCAGCAAAAGTGCCACCAATTAGCTATACTTTTTTTCATTTTTCTCTTGTGACCTAAGTCTTGTTTTCTTGGTTCTTTTGCTGATTACTTTTGAAATGCTGGCTTTTTTACATGTTTGTTTTCTTTCTCAGTAATACATTTTAAAATGGATAAAAATTTCATGCTTATTACTTGTTAATATGTTATCATACTCTATTACCCAAATTCGGACCAGAGGTAATTCCAATGTGGGAAATGCCAAAATAATACATTCTTGGAGATGAGATCTTAGACAGATATGGAAACCTAAAGTAGGCTTTGATTTACTTACAGTCTGCAGGAAATGAAGCATTACCGTCAATGTGGTACATAGAGATTTTAACCGAAGATAACTTTATTTCCAGCTTTACCTGCTGCTTTGATTTAAAGTATTTTTCACGTCATCTAATTTTTCATAAGCTTTTGCATGTTTAAGGTTTGCCTTTTCTTAAGGGATTGCATAAGTTTTCATTTGGTTCAGAAACCCCCCTCTTATTTAGTGCATTTGCCAAGCACTTTAAAATTACATCAGGTGAGGGTTGTTCCAGCCTCCTGGAGCCAAAAATGTAGAGCAATGGGGTTTACCTCACCACTTTTTAATAAACTGTTTTTTGTACTAGTATTCTGAGAGGACGCCACTGCTTCAGCTAAGGTTTAGTTTCAGGACCAGTTTAATTTTGTATAATTTTATTTATCCACTTGTTTTATCAGCCATCTTCAAAAGGTGGAGAAGAATAGGCAGGATGACCCAATCTCAGTATTATATTTGACTGTACATCAACTACTTGGAGATTATCAGCTGAGAAACTTTCAGGGCTCACTTCCCCCAGAAATGTGAGTGACTGCATCACGGAGAGGTGGGAACAGTTATTCCTTCCTTTATACCCCAGAGGAACTAAGGCATAGAGAAACTGCATAAGCTGATTTCAGATTGCTCTTTAGCACAGGGATGTAACACTGTATCCCTCTATGATGTGATGAGAAAGCTGGTGCAGCTAGTCTCCCTTGAGTTTGTGCGAACCACATCTATGCTCTGAGCACATTTTCCCTCAGCATCCCTCCTGAGGGTAAATGTCTCATGCCACTGAACACTGTTCCCTTGTGGGTGCGCATGGGTACATATTTCCCTCATATTCCTCACAGGTCTTTTAGCCCCTGTGCCCAAGCCCCTATGCTGCCTTGAATTGTGGCATGTGGTCTTCCACATTGTTAATAACACATGCAAGCAGGCTTCAAATTCTGCAGGAACTTAACAAGAACATGTGGTTGCAGCCTTGGACCCAGAAATAAGTCTATAGTACTCAAACAAACTCCTACATGAGGTGTGAAAACACTACTTGCCTTCTCAAAGGTGGGCCAGGTAAGCACAGCCAGCATGGGCAGGGTCTGCACAGACTCTCTGTTAAAGGTCTCCATCTCCTGTGGTAGCTCCTTAGTTGCTACCCTTCAACTGCCTCTGATATGAAGTCACTCCAATAAGATATGAAGTTGGCTCCAATCTGGCCAATATGCTGGGGGTAGATAAGATAGGTGATTGCATCAAGCTCATTATTCTTCTCTCTAAAAAGCCCAAACCCTTACTGAAATCGTTAGAGTGACCTTGTTGTGTCACTGTTAGGTCACTTGTTAGGTCACTTGTTAGGTCAGTGGTCTGTAAACCAGGCCACCAAGATATCTTCATCTCTTCTATTATCTTGGGGGACTAGGAGGCTCTGAGTAAAGTCAATGAGAGGGAACAAACAACTCCATGAGGAAGCACAGCTAGTCCCTAATGATAAGTTTGATGTCTTCATGTCTCATATGCAAGACACCAGCAATCAATCCCTCTGGCTGCTATCTCTCAGGGTCTGGCTGAAATGGCTGCCCACCATGGCAGACAAAACTGCCAAGGCATATGGTTAGATTTTTCTGCCTCCTGTATTTCAGACATTCTTGGTTGAAGGAGTGACTTCAGCAAGTCAGTGGTATCACAATGATATCCAAATGATGCCCTTTCCCTCCAGATCTGCACACACCCCCTGGGTCGCAAGTCCTGCAGGCAGAAGGGTAAATTAATGCCACACAGGACTGCCATCAGGGTCATGAACTGAGCCAGTCCCACAGCAGAGGCAGATGGGATCACCCTCTCAGTGTGTTAAAGCTGAGTTTGACACTAAGGACACATGTGGAAATCAGCAGGAGTTTGCCTGTGTAATTTTTATAAATTTGCTAGAGCACATGGAGGCTGTATAGGCTGAATCAAACTCCGTTGTCACAGCTCCAGTGACACTACACTCTTTCAGGCCATGTGTCTCCCAGCACCTTGTGTCCTTCCTGCGCTGATCCTCTAAAACCTGCTTAGATCTGTTCCCCAGGAATGGGAATCACTGCCTCAGCTGTCTCTCCTGACAGCTACATCTAAGCTACTCAATGCTCTCTCTGTAGGTGATAGAAACAAATAAGCACTTATAGCATGTGGTTCATATGACTTCTATTTTTGGAGGAAATGAATTTGGTCTTATAAGTGCCCACTTTCTTTTCATCAGATTTAACAGGAATTTAGGGTAGCTTGCTCTGACATGGAGATCTTACTTTGGAAGACAATACAGTTTCACCATACTTAATGTGAAAAACACCATGCAGAACCTGCATAATGATGTTTGTTTTTATTGGAGGACTGTTAAAGCACATGGCAAATTAAAGTGTGTAGCATTTTGTACACCTAGAAAACTTTCTGGATGAGCTGTTATCTACTTTTCTGTTATCCCTGTACTGTACAGGCATGTTCAGTCCTTAATGAAAAGTGTGCAACTGGATGAGGGTATTAATAATTTGTCAAGCTGCTTAAAAAAGGTAGAGGAAAAATTCAGCAAGTCTGCCATGCCCTGTTCTATTGACCTTCTCTTTTCATCAGTAAAAGCAGCAAATAAGAATTAGCAGGGGGTTATCTTCTTAGCTTATGTTAACTCTGTTGCTGGAGTGGAAGATATTTGCCTATCTTAATAAGCTAGTATGTAGTGTTAGTTCTATGAAGAAACAGGTTTTGAGAAAGACCATTGCATTTGGAGGAAGTTATCCTCTGTCTTCTGATCACAATAGTTTTTCCTTTGCTCATTTCATATAACGTCCAGGTGCCTCTGGGAACCACAGCAAAGAGTTGTTGCCTCCTGTGATAGCATCCTGTGACCAGCAAATGTATTGTACTCATCGTGTGTTTCCTGCCTGTGATAAGTGCCTATGCACTAACTGACCAGGTGATGTCCCAGCCATGCTTTTGCTGTGACATCCATTAAAACTTACAAGCGAGTCAGTCCTAGATAATATGCTCAAGGAAATAAATACTGTGTTGGTGGCTTGTGCTAGAATAATGCGATCAACTTCTAACATTGGTAAAAAGAGGTTCTAGTATGCCATTTTGGACAACTGTGCCCAAATAGTAACCCTGATTGTTGGCATTAGTCATGCTTTAAACACATTGTATTCCCTTCTTGCAAGAAAAACATATCCATTGTTCTTGTAATATAATTTTACATTGTCAGAACATATAAGTTTAAGGATAGTGGACATGAAAAATCCAGTGATTCCTGTATTCCATTTTTGAACTCTGAAATATTTTTCACTTTCTGTATTATCTCTTTTTCAGATCTCTTGATACTTTGGTGATTCTCAGTACTGCAAGGTCTGCTTTTTTGAACCATGTCTTCTCCCTAGGCAGTGCTATATGATAAGAAAGTGAATATGGTTTTCTAAGCTGCAGTGTAACCAATAAAATCACAAAGATATTTCAGAGTCAATTTCTGTTAAATAATTGAACTTACACAAATGTCACAAAAAGCTCTGTGACAAAGTAGGCAACTTCAAATAGATGAAGTGGGCAAACCTCCAGATCCTAGACTAGAGGCCTTCCTACTGACTGCTTCTCTTTCTGGAAAAACTGAAGCCAGAATGAAGAGAAATAGGGAAGGGACAACCAGCATTACCCCAGACTTCTCCAAGTTACACAAACCAAATTGAGCTTCATGAGGAGATACCAGCAAAGAATGAGCTACAGTAAATGGCTGTGTCCAAATCTGTGACTGCAATCTGGCAGTGCTTTGCATCACCAGCATGCCATTTAGGAGCTGGAGGTCTTTCTGCCTGACAGTTTCTTCTTGGATGTTAGTGCAAGTAGGTCTCTGAGGCACTCACTACATGCTCCAGTGTCTTCTGCCATGCATGCTGTTGGTTCTCAGGGGCTTCAGGGGAGGCATATTGCAGTGGTTAGCTTGGTGGCTAACCAAATGGTTGATTGAAGCAGCTGACTGAAGGCAACACCTTTCACCTAGTCCAAAACTACAGAGTTGAATCCTTAGTTTGTTCTTTATGTTTACTGATTTATTTGCATTTTTTACATGAAGGAACTTTTTTCCTGTAAGTTTTGTTAATTGAGAAGCTGATATTAAGCTTTGCTCAATCCCATCCTTAAAAAAAAAAGAGCAGAAGACACTCTTTATAAGAGGAGGACTCTGCATGGGATGGCAGCAGGGAATAAGGAGGGAGAAGGAGGTGGAGGATGAGGAGGAGGAGAGAGGATTGTGCAGATTTCCTGCCCACACTTCAAAAGGAGCTCTCTTCTCCTGTATTATTTCCTTTCCCATTAGCTTCACTTTGTTGGCTTATGGTTCCAAAATGCACCAGGAGTCAACTCCAGTGCAAACCTGATATTAAAAACTAACAGGCTAATGCCAGGGAAAACACACTCTGCTCCTGGTTTCAAAGACAGATTTTCTTTTTTCATAAGTGCAGCCATACTTTTCTAATAAAAATTCATTAAACAATGGTTATGAAAGATGAAGGGTGGGGGAGGGGGAAGGGATATAATCAAGTGAGTCCCTTTGAACTCACTTGAAAAAATACAAAAGCAAACAACCAAGCTGTTAGTGTCACACGTTTCCCTTATGAACAGAGAGGCCTATCCAGGTTTGCTCACAGTCCAGGGAATAAAGATGAGTTAGGCACCTTAGCTAAACCTCTCCCTCCAAAAACTGCAGGATTTCTATTCTGTAAACATGGATGTGGAGGCTCTTTTGTGTTGCTTCAGTTTACATTATTGTGGGTCTAAACGAGCCTCGTAGAGACTGCTTAATTCGTTTATGTAAAGTAAAAACAAATGTAGAAGCCCTCGCTATTTTTTATTGTTAACATCCCATTGGGAGGCAGGAGAGTAAATATTTTAGAAGTTTAAAGCAATCTACTTAAGCTTAATAATAATGCTGGGTTTCAAGTAACAGAGAAGGCTACAAGTCACTGGAAGATCAAAGATTATGCTGAGTTTTATAGCAAATCTGGGCAAAGATCTCCTGGGAGGGGTAAATCTTCAGAACTCTCCTTTCCCAGTCTTTCATGGTGATCGTTTGACATCTATGGAACAAGAAAGTGAGGAAGAGAGAATTCAGGCAGTTCTCCTGTGTCCAGAGAAACAGAAGGCTACAAAACTGAGGGAATGCTGACTTTTTGTCTAGTTTATATCTTAAAAATTACAAATTAAAAAAGTAAAAAAAGAGAGAAAAAGCAAGAGAAAAATGAAAGTGTCAGAAATACCCTTTCTTTTCCTTTTATAATTTTATATTTTATAATCTCATGTTATCTGACTTTTAAGTGAGTCATCTCTAAATAAGATTTCTGGCAATTTTCCTGGGTTTATGTTAAGTGCTTGTGCTTGTCATTGAATATTCAGAATAATTTTCGGAATCATCTGTTGAGAGACGTTAGACACTCTTTACACTCTTCCCAGCAATGCTGCCTCTTTCCTCTGAAATGAGAAGAGTAGAATGCTGCATTTTGGGCCACAGACATGACTGCACATTTGAAAAAAAAAAGAGGGAGAAAAGGAGCAATGAGCTGAACAACTGATAATGAGTGATGCCACATAACAATACTGTAGTATCAGGTATGTGTGTTGCGGATGTGTTCAGGGAATTAATTTTTAGAGAGCATAATCAAGAATCTCTAACATAGGAACAGAAACTGGGCCACATTATTTTCCCATGGCTGACAAACTTTCCACTGGCCTGGCTTCCAATTATAAAAACACTGGAGTCCTCAGCCATTACACCAAAGCTTGTAAATTTCCTAATGAATATTTAAAATAACCCTATGGAGTTTTTTAATGTTAATGTATTTCAGCCTTTGACTAACAGAATATCCTACAGGGTTACCATCGTGTTTAGCTACGTGGTTAATTCCATTCTTTTATTTTAATGCTAAAATATAGTGCCAGAGAAAAAAAAATAATAAATCTTTGTTTCATCTTCTCCTGGTGTACATTTTATGTTATTGTTTGATTTTTTTTTTTTATGCCACAGTGAAGTTCCAGACACAGAGCAGATGCACACAGCCAGTTTCTTTCTAGGCTGTCTTACTGCACAAAAGCGACATGTGCACTCCCCCCACCCCCAAAAAAGCAATTATTGAAAATCAATACCATAATAATGGTGAGTAGTGCTGTGTTTTTTCCTTGATAGCCAATTATGAGCAATTTACTAAAGTTGTCAACTCGTGGCAAAACAAATAGTGTTAATAGTATAGATTTCATAAAGACCTATCTGTCTTGTTATTGCTGCAGTCTGAGCGGTGTTCCAAGTTCAGGCTGGTAATGGAGCAATAACTCACACAGCGATGGAGAAAGTACCATCACCAGCACTGGATGCCTTTGGAGCAGGGGGACTGAGCACTGCTGTCATGCAGTACGTCCAAACATGATTCCCTCCTTGTAAATAACCTAGGCTTTTTATCAGAAAGGTGGGCAACCATAATACCTAGAAATTTCTTGAGTGTGTTTGGGATGTTTTAAGACAGTGTGATAAACCCTTGTGGTATTTTGAGAAGAATACCCCAAGGTATTTTGGGACTGTGAAGTTAATGCTGTGTTTTTGATTGCTGACTTCAGGCCTGAATGCAGGCAATCCAAGTCATGCGTTTGCATAGTATCTATCACAATGGGAACTTCTCAGCACTACTGGCATGCCATTATGAGCCAAAGCAGCATCAAAGTGATGTTAATGTAGTAGATGAAAAGTTTGGTATCAAATCAAACAGATTTCTTTTTGTTGATGACAGTTTTCCTAAGCCAAGTTCTGTCAAAGTGCTTTAGCTGTGGGAAGCTGTCTCTCGTACATTGCAGCAAACATGACAGACTCCACCTTCTTGAGAGACACAGAAGCTGATCCTGGCATTTCACACTCACAAATGAGTTCTCACAAAGCAGGGCCATGTCCTGCTTTTCTGTGACAGAAAATGGCAGCAGAGAGAAGGAAATAAAAAGCTCCATGAATCTGATGTGTTACCACCAGGAGAAAAGGTGTGAAGGGGGCAAATTCCTTTCTCTGGTCCATGGAAAATTCACAGAAATGAAGGATTCTCATGTGGGGTCAGACATGCTGTGTATGTCTGCACAGCTGAGGTTCAAAATGAGTGTATTTTTTCTTTATATCCTTAAAAGTGTGCTAAAATATATTCTGATGCCAGCCAGAATGCTGAGCATGGTGGTGCCAGCATACTGAGAGGAGGCCCACCTCATGGCTGACCTATCCAAGTGGCCCATGTTCCTGCTGAAAGCTCCTGGAAGATGGGCAGGACTGCAGTGAGCACATGCCCACCCACACTGAGCTCAGCCCTTTACTTCAGTCCAAGCTTTGAGTCTGAACCTGAACTATAAAGCTAGGGTCCAGCCCAGATGATGAATTGAAAAGCCCTTTGAGGCATGGGAATTCAGCATGTACTCAGGTTTCTTTGTGTTCTGGTTCATCTGTCCAGCTCTCTAGGAAGCAACTATTCCTAGTCCCAAACTTTGCCTCTGTGTAGGTGCAAAAACAAGGTGTGAGAACACAAACCAGTGTCAGCAACTCTTTGCTCCTGGGAATTTATGAATATACTATAATCCTCCACAGAAGATTTTCAAGCTGTGTCCATCTTCTGATCTCTAAGAAGCACATAAACCCACAACAGTAAGGTGTTGCTCCAGGAACAGAGGGAGAGGAAAAACAAGCCTTCTTGTAAGCTCCTACTCTTCCTTCCCTCTCAAAGATGTATGCGTGTGTGTGTGTATATTTAGTATTTAAATCAACTTCCATTTCTATCCCTTCCCTACAAAGCACTGGAGGAGTGACACTGGCCTTCCACTTGCAAGGAGCTGGCAACAGCTGTGTCTGGTGCAGTGTCTGCCACACACATGTGGTGCTCCCTCATGACTGTCTGGTGAGGGTCTGAAGACAGCAGCAGCATTTGCTGGCAGTTTTTAGACACTGATCTGCTTTCTTTTAGTGCATCCTGGGCTTCAGAACAAGCACATGCTTTGGTCTCCCTCCCTAGAAGAAGCTGTAAGTGGAAAAGGGGTGTCTACACTGGGCACTCATTCCAAATGCTCCCTTAAGCTGCCTTGTCTGTTTTAATCTGCAATCCCCTTTCCCACATACTGGAACAGCTGCTCTGCTGCAAACTCCAGCTGGTGCTCATGGGGTGCCTTTAAACGCTCTAAAGTGTTTCTCTGCTGGAGACTGTGAACATGTCCTTTACCATAATTCCATCTGTGTATGGCAGGGGTGGGGAGTTCATGTCCCAACTTTTCTGGACAAGTTTAGCAAGAAAATCTTTCTGGAAAATAAGGGGTTGATTTTTTTCTTTGTGCCTAATCTGTTTCTAGCTAAGCTAAACCTGGCAAGCAAATTTTAGGTGCCTCTTTAAGCATTTGCAGATCTCACTAACAAAGAGGAGGAAACTGGTATTGGGAAAATAAAAACCAGCCTGCACATGGATGAGAAATTGGAATCAATTTTCATGTCAGGTTTAAGGTCTGTCTGAAAGTTGAGGTTTGAAACTGAGATACAGAATCAAGTATGGTAGTATTGAAACCATGCTGAAACTCTGTTCCATGAAATTTCTTCACTAGCAGACATAAATTCTAGAATTCAGATATCCTTAAGGGATTTTTATCATCTAGGGTAGTAGAGGCAAGAGAGCTGGAGTTCTCAGAGTCTTGCCATACTGCATTTGTTGTCACACTGAAACAGAACATTACTTAGGAGCAGATAGATAGATGTGGGGATTTATTTAGCAGATCAGAGCAATCTCCAAAGCCATTTAAAGAGATGAATTGAGGAAGAACAACCTCTTCAAGTGATTTCATAGATTAAGCTTAGTGAGACAATGTTGAGGAAATTTGACCAAGATGCTGTCATTAGTACAGCTCTTCTTCAGCAAAGAATCCTATGATATTTAACTGATCATAAGTTGTCAAAGGCAAAAAATAATTTTGACAACAACAATAGATGAATAAACTGAAGGTGTGTCACCAATGAACTTTGCATTACTTCTAACACCATTTTTCCAGTCATGAAGTCCAGGCACCGAGGTAAGTCTGAGCCATGAGGAGCACAGCAGAGCACACAAGTAGTTCACTAGATCTTCTTTTCCACACACACACATACCACTGTAGAGAGTCTAGAGAAAACTTCAGAAGGAAGATCAGAAGATCTAGGAAGGAAACAGCTCATACAAAAATCCATCAGTTTGGAAAATGTTACTGTTCCTAGTAACTACATCTCTACTTATCAGTAACTGAAGAATTTTGTTGCTGCTTTTGTGCAAATTTCTCTCAAAATTGCTTGCCTGAAAATCAGGTGGCATACTGAAGATCTTTGTAGACCAGTTCTCTCTATTTCCACACCTATAGGACAGTTTTCCCTCTTGCCTTTTGTTCAATGTCTGCTCCATGACACTATAAGGAATATTCACAACATCTCACTCCAGGCCCTTGAATCAGTAGCACAGACCCATGTTTCCTTCTGTGGCCTCCTCTAGATGGCCAAACAGAATATGAGCCCCAGCTAGATGCTGTGAATGATTCTCTGGAGCAGCATCTCTCTCCATGTCTGTTGTTTACAAAAAAGTTCTAGAACTTCTATTTAGGTGCCTCAAGTTTGCAGGCAGTGTGAGTAAACTTTCTCTGTAAGTTTTGTGCTACTAAACCCATCTCATCAGTGATTAGTCTGTAAAAGTGTGCTGCTGGTAATGCACAGTTTGGAAAAAAAAAATCAGTAAAACTCTTTGTCTTGAGTAATTTATTTCATACACTGCCTCTTTTCTGGCATGTGAATTGTGTGTTAATAGCTTGCAGTTTTCTCACATTTGCTGGTTATTTGAAACTATTGTCTGAATAATTTCTATGAATAATTCTTCATCTCTAGGTATTTCACACTCATTTCACTGTGATTATTAGAAAACTGGAATTCATCTTTCAAGATGAGTTATTTTTTATTGGTCTCATGGATCATAAAATGTATTTATTTTCATGGAATTGACCGTTGAAAAATAGCATGTATTGTCTCATGAAGAGAGACATTTGGGTGCATGATGAGCAAATCTCATCTGCCTGTAGGTTTTGTTTGGTTTGTTTGAATGAACTATCACTCACAGAAACAATCATAGTATTAAAGAAACTCACCAGTACACCTAGCACAGCCCCTGAAATCTCAGGTAATCATACAGTAATTCAAACATTTGGGTAATGATTCAAATACGCACAGATTTTTAGGGCATAAATTAGCTGGGAAAAAAAATTGTTATGCTTTTGATCAAGCTGTAAGTCCTGAAGACATTAATCATTTTCTTGTGGACATTCTATTTCTCCTAAGTCTGGTGGACATTGCATGTAGAAAAGACAGAGAGAAAAAGAAAAAAGGAATATAAGAAAGGTAAGATGTAAAATTGGAAGGAATCTCAGGTCCCTGCCATCACCAAGTCTAGGCAATATTTTAAAGAGGAAAAGTTAAATATTTATAAGCCTTAGAGAATAATTTATTTTGGATTAGTTTGGTATATGAAAGTTTGGGTTGGTTTCTTTTTATCTCAGGAGGCTCTGCTGTGCCTGTTAGTCACTTCTCTGCAGGAGTACCTCGAGGAACTTCCTATTGATTTTGTGAGTAAACTGCAAACATTCATATCAGCTGGCTGCTTCTTGTCCAGAAGTGAGATCACGTGTGGAAGTCCATTTTAATATTTAAGGATTTTTTTCATAACAGCAGTGCCATTCTGTACGGCATATTCTCTTCATTCACACTGGAGAAGTATTTTTTTAAATGTATGGTAGTGCTAGTGAATACTAGAATGACTTTTAGTCCAGCCTTCAAAATGCTTACCATCTACTAATAACGAGTAAACAATTCAGTATCATCTACACCTCATCCAGTTTAAATCCCAGAAATCAGTTTTTAGGAATCACTATTTAATTAACTAATTCAGACTCTTGTTTCTTCATTAAAAGAAGCCAGATCTTAAAGGTTCAGTGCCCATCTTTCAAATCTTTTGAAAACTCCACCATACTGATATGAATGTTTCCACTGTGCACCATGGATATAAAATTTCTGTGCTCACTATCTATCTTGTCTGCATCCTTTGAAGACTGTTTCCCCTAAATGCAATGTTATTGTAAAACAAAGAGACTTCTGGATGTGATTTTTAGTTCCATTTTTATTCGCAGACAGCTGGCTGCCCAGCACAGCCCGAGACAATAGGTTATGGCAGTGATATTGCAGAAATGTATTTGGAGCAGTCTGTCATGTCCAAATCCACAGGTTTACTGAATTAGTTGAATAATACTGCGGGCATACATTACCTGCTGTGGGAGGCCAGGGATTCATAGAACTCTGTCTGTCTCATTCTGGTGTATGTTTGTCTAAGTTGCAGAGATGCTAGCACCATGGCCTTGACAAACAGTCTGATCTGGTGCTCCACAGTCCCTGCTGTTAGAAAGAGACTCCTAGATATGTCTTGAATCCTTCCATCCATTATTTCTGCCCACAATTTGCAAGGTCTCAAAAACAAGTATGAGGAAGAGATTATCCTCTTTTCAGAGGAGAACTTTTTCACATTTTAAGGCCCTTACTGAGTTTCTTCTCATGTTTATTCCCTAAGCACTTCAAGTTCCTTCAATACTCCATTTCACATTATGTCCTCTAGATTCTCATCTTTGTTAAATTATACCTTCTTACAGTGCCTGAATAACTGATTCTTGTGGTGACTTGCCTACTAATGTGAAAGGAACTGGAAAACTTAATCTTGTGAACAGTGTTTTTTCTATATAAAGTCCAGTACAATGATTGCTTCCTTCAGAATTGTCATGATGTTGTTACCCTGATGCTAATTCAAATATAATTCATGATGGTATTACTAATAACTTCTGAATTAAACCACTGCCAGTTTGACTGTGCTTGAGTAGCTTAGTTGATACATGGCCATTTCACTCTATCATGCTGTACTTATCTTCTACAAAACCTTGCCAAAAACTCTGCAATTTCCTTCACTTGTGTGTCAGTGCAGCCAGACAGAATATTTGGTATAGTATTATTGTCATGAGCTCTACTTGAACAAGTGCAATTACTTGAAAAGGATCTGGAACAAATAGCTTTCCTCGTCCCCCAACAGTGAGGAAAAAAGATGGTTTTCAATTTCTAAATTGCCAATTTGTTCTCAGCATTAGGTTCTTGCAAGCTGCATCCCGGTTATACATGATGAAATCCCATCTGTGCATAACAGTGCTACAGGATTTCATAATAGGTGAGGCCCACATGCAGGGTTTGCAAATGGAGATTGGGAGCTGGAGGAATGCACAGTGCTGCTTTGCTGCCTGTGGGCACAACTCCATTGGGGTTGGAACCAGACAAGGTGCTGGGGTGGGCTAGTCACCTGTCTATGCTATAGCAAATATTTGAACATCTGCAGAGAAAAGAGAAAGGGAGTTTATCTTTTTCAAAGTTTTCTATTCACATCCCACTTGTGGCTTTTCTAGGCATTACAGACCACAGACTAATAAGGAGCCAAACAGGACAAAAGTTTCCAGCAGGAAGAAGACTCAGTGTCATGAACTAACTTCAGGAGGGAAGATGCTGAGTAGGTATCAGGAGCCAATGGGCTTTTCCTTGCCTCTTCCTCTGCATTGGCTCCCAGCCCAGTGCTCTTCTAACCACCTTGCATGTGAAATTTAAGACCTGGGACTTTCTCTTGCTCCATGTTTGAACAGTGCTTAATAACAGCCTGTTATAGTATATATATATATATATATATATAAGTATATATATTATATATATATAATATATATACTATATTTATATAAGTATATATATATATATATATATATAATATATAAGTATATATATTAATATATATACTACTGTAATATAAAGTAGAATAATAAACCTCCCTTAAACACATTTTGGAGAGCTGTTCAATAAATAAGTAGGAAACGAGATGATGAGATGATGTAAGGTGTAATTTACAATAGCCCCCAAAAATTTATGCAGTGTGTATAATGAGGTAGTGACCACAGACAGTTGACTTCAGCATACAGTATATCAGATGCAGAAATTATGCCAGTTTCAGAAACAAGAGAAAACTATGATTAGGAAATCCCCTTGAAAGTAAACTGGTCTTTAACTATCTGCCCCTGAGCTGCCTGTAAGTAACTTGGCAAACAAGTAGATACTTTTGATGTTGGGACTTTCAATGGGAATGGGATCCAGCTGTTCATGCCAGTGGTTACTGTTGTGACTGCTTTTGCTTTCTTTAATATCTTTTGGTTAATTTTGTCTAAGTCTGGACTCAGCTAGTCATGATAAACAGGGAACAATTTTAATTTTTGTTTTTAGAAGGGAAAGTGCTTACCAGCTCCTTCCAGACACCAGATTTGGTTAATAACTGTACCCACCTGCTTTGCCACAGTAAATCTGTTTCAGTTTTTTGTTGGTTTTGATATATCTGAAGTGTTTGATCATCTGTGCAGGTGTACAAACAACCACAGAAGAATGAAGATATGGAAATTTTCCAAGACAATTTGCTCTGAGACCCAAAGCGTGGTAGAGCTTAGGTGGCCAGTTGTAGGCACAGGAAGGATATTTTTGAGGTTTCAGGAAACTCTGAGAGGTGGCTGTTTACTTGAAACAAGATCAGATACAAAGATCTGACTTGTGCCCAATTTCTCTTGAGGTGTGAGGAGTGAAGGGCTTTGATCCTCTTTCAGTACTTCAGTGGTGTAAAGCTTCATGTCTGCAAGTACAGGTGCACTTCAGTCTAGAGAGGTGACTGACACTACTGCAGACAGATCCTTATCAGTTTGTTTGCTACTCAGTTTATGTACCAGTAACTGCAGATCCAGAGGAACAGGAAGTTCGGAGCTGGCTTTAACAACGACCAAAATAAGTGATGGGGCGTATACTTCATGAGCTACCCAGCTTTGAACTCTGTGTTGTCATGGCTAAATGGCTGTCTTTCTAGCCCACCTACCTGATTTAGTTTAGGGATAAAATTAGGGTTATGCGTCTTCCTTCTGTGAATAATGTGTGCATTGTCGGCCATAAGCAGGAGGAGGTGAGCCTATGCTGTCTTGGAAGGAGAGGAGAGTAGTGAAAGCCTTGACATCAGCTTCTGCTGATGCTGCTTAGTGCAAGATGACTTTGTCATGGTCTGTTTCTGCAGCACAGAGGGAGGTTTTACCCTTTTATTTTGTGTTGCTGAGGTCAAGGAGCCTAATTATGGCTTTCTGTTACTCTGGGATTCTTGGTAGCTAAATAGGAGTGTTGGACTTCCATCTCTTTCTTCATCCTGCTGCAACGCAGACAAACCAAAATCATTTATTTTCTATATGGGAAGCAGGTGCTTAGTGAAGGGCATAAATCCTATAGACTAGGGAAAAAAACCCCTGAACAGTCAGTAAAATAGATGCTAGGGAAAAAAAAAAAACAAATCAGTAATTCTGCCACCAGGCGCCTGCTGGCATTGTCAGCAAAATTTAGTAAGAGAGGTGTACTGAGCCACATGTTTTGCAAATGCTTTTTTCGAAGCCTGTTATAGGTCTCTCTGCATGTTTATTTATTACTGTCATCACAGCACTTCATTCAGGCTTTTAAAATGATTCTGAAAGGCATGAGGTTTAACATCCACAGGTCTGGTGTCATGCTTTAACCTCCAGAAGCCTACTAGCAAGGGCAGCAGCTGGGTGACATTTCCCGCATTGTTCCAGCAGCACGTCTCTTAGACTGCCTAGAAAACAAACTGTTTGGGGTGAGAGAAAGAGGTCATCTGCACACTCATACCATCAGTCCTTGACCTTTCTGTTGACAATATCCACAAGGTGTCCTTTCTGACAGCTGCAGCAACAGAGCTATTTTGTGATGGGGACACATGTCCAGGCTGAAATCATCAACTAATTTCATCTAAGCTTCAGAGCAGCTCGCAGAAACTTAGTGCCTTTTGGCTGCTCCAACAACTGCTCTGGTTTTGAACTAGTGGCCTTTTGGCAATGGGCTCTGATATCCTATTACCAATTTCCAAGCCATCCAGTTTCTCTGAACACGTGCACACTCAAAAAACAATTACATATAAATGTAAATGATTCCAAAGTGCCAAGTGATAGAGACGTGACCTTCACCTGGGTTGGGTGGCTCATGCGAGACAGCGTGAACAGTTTTGTTGTCTTGGCAGTTTCAGAAACAGACTCTAGCCCCATGCCCTTGCTGCTCTTTGCTTCCTTTCACCTGCACCCTCCTCATGGACAATAAAAATGAGATGCAATACATCACTTTTTTGATGGCTCTATTTTCAGTAGAAATGGGAGATCAGGAACTTGAAATGACTTGTGAGATTTACATTCATCTGCTGTATCAGGTTGTTAAGAAGCTGTAGCTCTGGTCACTTCAAAGCACTTGTTATTTTGAAAAATTGGCCAGAACTTCAGCTGGTGTACATCAGCACAATTCTGTTGTTTCAGTAGAGCTGATTTACTCCAGCTGAGGATATGGCCTCATATCATATGGCTGTTTCTTAACTTAAAAATATATATACAATGCTGCTGAATATAAGACAGGCAGAGTTCAGTATGAGAGTAAAGGAGAATTCTTTGTAGGAGGATCTTGTTCCTGGTAAAGACATTTATAGTAAATGATTAGGAAATTATGTGTCCCTAAATTTTCTAAGCATGCCACGTTTGGATATAATTGTGTTACTTTGAATATTATTAGTTCCATTTACAAAGTGAAATTCCAGCCCCGGTCTTTGAAAATTTGTCCCTTCATACTTAGTAAATCATAATTATACTATCACAGTGGTTACCAGTGTACCCTGAGGGTCAATGGACTGCTTCTAAGAGAACCACAAAAAGTAACCAAGAAAATCAAACCTATTGTTAATAATGCTGAATTTGTCATGCAAGGATGTGCAGCACCACTGCAAAAATGTCTCAGGGATTGTAATTTGTAATAGGCTGGAAAGCCTTTTTGAGGTTGTATTTCTCACCATCTTTCTCATTGTTTTTCTTCACGTTCTGGTCCCATTTAATATTCTGTCTCTTTCTGACAGTGTTTTTATGTTTTCTCTCCTTTCATAAGACAGGATCTTGAATCTGTAAAATGTGTCTGCCTGACCTGCCTGCTGCCTATAAGACATCAGTGAATGTTAAGATATTAACCCTGTCCCCAGAGCTTCAGAAGTGGCCATCTGAGGTGGCACCTGAAGAAGGGTTTTAATACAGAGTCATTTGTCAAGTTGTGATATTCCCATGCTAAGAAATCAAATGCTTTGCAAGTTAGCTGTGCTTTACTTGGGCTTTTTAGGTATTTGCCTTTCCTTGGTTCCTGCCATAAAAGACCATGCTTGTGTCTTTCAGCTGAATATGCACCTTACATAACAGTGGTGATCCTGGTGATCCTATCAGAAACCCTCAGCAAAGCACTGAACCACATTTATAGTAAAAATATAATTTCTTCATCAAAGAATGCACAGTGTAGACAAAGTGCCTTTAATAGCACCCTGACACAATGCTGACCTGGATAACTGGAAACTCTCTATCCCTGAGCCCTTTCTTTGTGCTGTGTTCAAATTCTACCATCAGCAAAGCATACAGGTCTCTGAAGGGGTTTAGGGGTTTGCTCACTTGTTTTTCCATCCTTTGCTTCTCCCTGGATCCTTATGGCTTAGCTGGGACAGAGGGAATGCATTTCCTTCAGGCACCTCATCAAACAAAGACCTCAAAAAAAAAAAAAAAAAGCTCTCCTCTTGCTGGCTATTTTGAAGTTGGAGTCAATTTAAAATTTCCAGGACAGATTCTCACACAGGCTGACATATACACTATTGAATCAAAAATCCATATAATGATACCAGGATGAGTAACAATGAGGATTAAATGCACATATCATTATGAGAATTGTAACTTATTCTTAAATGTATTGTAAGGGAGAAATTTTGCTGCAAGGTTCTCTTCAGTCTGGAGCATGATTTTGTGTGAGGATTAGGTAGAAGGCAAAGACAAAAAAACCCCACACCTGGGGTTACATCCACAGCTTCTGTGAGTTAAATGCATTTATTTGCTGGGTAGTAACCTTACAAGGGTATGAACGTGCTCTGCAACTAAGTGTTCTGTCAGGAATAGCTGATCAGAGCAATTTAAAAAAACCCAATAATTATTTACCAAGACATAAGAATAGGTAAAAATTGTCTATTTTCAATAGGAAAGTTGAAAACAGCAACATGTTCAATAGAAGTGTTGTGTGTATCCTACACAACTTTTTTTTTTCCTAAAAAAGCATATTTTTTCTTTTCCATTTTCTCTCTCTCTTGCTGTCAAAATGGAAAAAAAGGATATAAAGGAGGAAGATGAGAAGAACATGAAAAAAACATAAATGTGGAAAGGCAAAAATAGGACTATCCAAACCCAAAATACCTGTTTTCACTGTAAGAGGAAAGAAGTTTGAAGGAAATTAAAATATTCTTAATGTTTTTATCCAGAAATAAATTTTGATAGAGAAAAATCTCCCTTATCAGATACATTTGTGATGTTTATAAACAAGGGTTCATCAAAACCACATAATTAAAAATGCTTTTGAAAAAAAGTGGAGACTTTCAACTTAGGTGTGAAATAACAATGGAAGAAATCTCTCTGAACATATCTAACTAACCACCTAGATTTCTGTTTAAGATTGTAACAGAGAAAGTTGTTACAATACCGAATAAAACCATTCCCAGTTTTCTTCCCAATAATGTGTTTTTGTCTTCTCTGTTCAGGGCTGCCCAGAGCAGTCATGCAGTTGCATAGCAAGCTTGACTGAGGAATTTATCTGGCTTAAAAATAAGCCATGAAAATAAAAAGAGATTTTCAGATTTCTCACCAAACTATTGGGTGGTCATCAGTGTGGGTCCTGGCAAACAAGAACCAAATATTCTGTCTGGAAACACCTTGACTTTGCATGTAGGTCTTGTCCCATGTTTCATTAAAGGTCTTTGGGATGCTGACTTTCCCATGGGAAACTTTGGAAATGAGGTTTTCTGTATTGTGTACCATGTGAGCTGACATGAAGCTCACACAGGACCTTTACATATGAAACAGGAAATAGAGTTTGTTAAGCCAGAGCTCTGCTTCTGCCTTGGCTTTGAATGTGTTGACTTCACTGCAGCTGCCTATCATTCACATAACAGCAGGCAGGGAGATATTTAGTGTTGAGACTCATAACACTTTAACAAAGGAAAAATTTAAAAAATGCATCTGACTTCAAATTATGTAACCTCTAAATTATTTGTTTCCAGGTATCTAAATGCATCAAATGACCAAAAATATCACCACAGCACCTACCTTCAAGGTTCATATTATCAGTTCTATTTCCTCTGAATAGGCTGAGAAACTGAAGCACTGGAAAATTAAATCCAAAGCCCACAGAGGAAATTTGTGCCACAGCTTGGACTAGAACTCAGATCTCCTTCAGGAGTATTTAATGAAATAAATTATGCAAATATAAGTGTCATTGTAAGTAGTCCAGCAGGATCCTCCTAGTGAGGACTGGGTGGACAGAAATGCTTGATCCTTTTTAAACAGGCATGGGAAAACAAGGCAGTCACCATGGAACAAATGCCCCTTGATCTGGCTTTTAACCATCTTGCACTGCTGCAGGCTATTTGCCCAGGCTGGGGTGAATGCCTGGCCTAAACAACTTGTCCCCAGTACATGCAGAAGAGTTTCCTTGCTTGCTTGAATTTGCTTTTAGATAATTTTTCACCATGTCCATCTGGACTGTTTTTTAATGTGTTCCTTCAGTACCATTAGTGAGGCAGTGCAATGCCATTTTTCTAAGGTCCTGAATGTTTACTTCTCCAGGTAAGGTGATTATGGGCATGATGGAATGATGTCTTTAGTCAAGTGTAGATCTTATCTTCCAATGTAACAAGGTAGCCTAATGAAATGAGTTTTATTCAAAGATCTTGTCTCATAACGCTTCAGGAAAACATGATAAATTGAATGATTCTTTTAGCAAATGCATCACACAAAGCACTGGCATATTGCTTATGAAGTTTAATTTTGTAATAGTTCATGGGGTATAATATACCTGTAGCTATTTCAGTGGAATGAATTTTATAGGCTCATTACAAAAGCAGAACTGTTGTCCCAAAATATTGCTTTTCTTGTTGAGTGTTGTTCAGATTCAGGGCAATTTGCATGTATAACCTCCAAGGAATTGCTGCATCTCCCTTTTACATTTTTTTTTCTTTTATTGTTCTATTATTATGAACTATGGTAAAACTCTTCTATTTAAATAATGAGAGACTAGCTGTTATTAGCAGCAGTTTCACTGACTGAATGTGGCATGCCAAATTTAAATCCAGAAATAGTTATTTTTTTAAACTAAGAAAAGTTTGGTTGTTTACCAACTTAAATAATGTAAAACTAGACAAAAGTAAAAATATTGTGGCGTGATTTTATTCTCTCACATTTCACATCAGTGGTGTTTTTGCCATTTCTTAAGATATACTTTACTTTTAATGGGAAAATGACTGACCCAATTTACTTATGAAAATGAGAAATTACTTTCTCGATACCACAATGTTTCCAATAATAATTCTGCATTCCAATTACTGTAGAATTGTGCATAATGTATAAAAACTTAGGGGGAGCCTTGAGTGTACATTGCCTTGTACATTTGGACCTTCCTGAGCTTGTCTTTAACTGGTGGCTTGGGAAAAAAGCACCTGTCACTCCCCTGTATGCAAGACTTTCATCCACCTGGGATTTCCAAGTGCATTCCCAGGAGCAGTGGAGTGTCCCATCTCTTCCTTGCATGATAATCCCCTCCTACTTCAACAGAAATGCTACATTTGTGCTCTTGACAGCTGGGAAAAATGTGAAGATTGAGCTTATACTTGTTTAAGTGGAAGTGGGTGTGGGGGTGACCTAGCAGTCTGTG
Source organism: Certhia americana (assembly GCA_018697195.1). Lineage (NCBI taxonomy): Eukaryota > Metazoa > Chordata > Aves > Passeriformes > Certhiidae > Certhia > Certhia americana. Next base: position 82,880,845 of record CM031857.1, on the reverse strand, counting down.
TAGGTATAATCTAAGTGATTAAAATTTTTGGCAAAGCATGTACTCAATGTCTCCTGGTGCCTCAAAACTGACACTGTAACCATTTCACCATCTATCCTTTCTTACATAGGAGAGCGTATTTTCAAGTGCATGGAGTCACCATGCAGCAGTGGTTCCCAGAGAACACCAAACTCACCCTCTAGTGTGTGCTGTACTCATAACCAGAACGCATAACTCCCACCTCAGCAGCCTGAAAACAGTGTGAGAGAAGAGCTGATACAAATCCAGACCTTGTGCCTGCTGAGGTGCAAGAAGCATAGGTTCCTAGATTAAGGATCTCAAAGGTAGAGCTCTCTCCTAGGTAGAGCTCTTTTGACATAGATTATAATACCTCAGGGACCACCACAACTGATGGGGCTCATTACTTTTCTCAGCACCATTAATTTCTACTGCCTTTTTCTTTCCTATGATATCCCTAGAATTCAGATACTGAAAAGTAGCAAGGAAAAAAGTAGCAAGGTTTGTGGAAGCAGGATCAAAGAGCAGAGCTGAAGTCCATTCCAATTGATGTGAATTTTTCAAAAGGTTAAAATACCACAGGCTCATTTCATTCTCTCATTCCGTGTTGTTTGTGCTACAGTAATCTTTAGAGGAGCTTAATGAAACTGGAGTCTCACTTTGTAAGCCACTGACTACCAAATACTGGCTTGATCCTCGGCTTCATTGGACTCATTGGACTCTTGCCAAGCCTGAGTGACAGGGCTCTGAACCCATCTCTTCTGCAAACATCATACTGGATAGGAAACACCTGGGCTCAGGAAGCTCGTGTTTGGAGCCTTTACATTCTAGCATAGCAGCCAAGCTCATTACTGCTAATGCTAGCGCTGCGGCAGGGGGGTTGATTGATTTGCCCTAAGTCATGCAACGGGCTGTGGCAGGATTGGTCTCGTGAGACCCAAACTCAGACTCTCAGACCTTTTCTGTCTCTGAGGAAATGCTGTCTGAGCATTGTGCCACTCAGGAAAGCAGTTTCTATGATTTGGTGGTGGGTGGGAGAAGTCCATGGGCACAGTAACACAGGAAGAGCAAATGTGGTACATTTGCTAGAGTCTGAATGCAAATTTGAAAAGTTTTGGTTTCTGAGGGGTAACAGGCTGGAACGCAGTGAGCTGTAATATTTCAGTTCATATTATTTGACCTAGTTGTAATGAAATGCTCCTTTATTGATTAACACAAACCTCTAATTTTTTACTCTCGAGTGAATATAAGGAACTTTCAGTAACTTGTCTTTGAACATTGAAAACTGTCAAATATCTATTTAAATTAATGTTTTTCTATACATCTGCAAATTATATTCAATTTGAAAACATGGACTATCAAGACTGTTGATTCTCTATTCATTTTTTATTTCCTTTCAAAGCACTGAAATATGTTTCATGGGCTACATCTTGTGAAGTTTGGAGTCTACTTCTCTAGGAGATCTTTCCAAAGATTATTGGTTAGGATGTCCGTGGCATTTAGCTTGCAACTCTTTATAAATAAAAATTTTAGGAGCACTAAACAGGGTGGAGTCTACCATGATATAAGAGTGAAAAATCTCTATGGAATTGAGTTTGAAATCTATATAATACATGTACTGTATTGCACATATATACCACAGTCAGTATCTTTAATCACATTTGGTGTTTCTGTCTGTCTGCATATACTTCACAATTTTTTCTTCTGTAGCTTCAATTAGTGTTTAATGAACTTAGTGAGAGTTAATTATTAAAAAGTGACTTCAGGGGTCAAGCCTGTTTTACATAGATCCACAAAGACACAGCATGAATGTAGTTTTGCCACTATGAAAATTGTAGTGAAAAGATCATTATTTTTTTTTTAATCAAGGAGTAAAAAGCTGACCTAAGTATCCTTTCCACAAGACATTCTCCAGCATTATTGCTGTACACATTTATAAAGAAGCAATCTTCCCTGTGTTCAGGTATTCTGCTCTTACAAATGTAACTACAAGCATCCATTTAAGTCTGACAGCATCTTTCAGCTCTTTTTTATGTTCCTCCTCCTTGCTGATTTAAAAATGTTATGAAATTGAAGTAGACTGCCATAAGTGCAGTAACAATATGTTATTTTCCCATTAAGTACTATGGGATGTGGTGTTACATGACTTGCTTCAATGCTTGTGATAATTAAACATTGAGGAGGGGTGCTGAATGTAATTCTTTTTAATGACATCAGAATCACAATGTTAATGCAGAGTCAACATGCCTACAACGTTTTAGATTTAAATCTGTAATTTTTTACAAGCAACATTTGTGTTTTGATGACTGTCTTGCACTGTCCTTTTAGCATTTGGGCTGAATCTCAGGCTGGTGTGAGGAAGACCTATATTGTTCTTCCATTAGGCCTTGTTAATGTCTGAGCTATCAGACCTTGTGCTGACTTCTCTTGGCCACATGGGGAGCAGTGGGCTGTCCCTTACCCTGCCTGTGGTAAGGACAGAGAGGCAGCAGAAAGCTGTTGTACATCACAGACCCTGACATGCCCTACACGTTCCAGTGCACGCAAGGTTAAGGGCAGCCTTGTCAGGCTGACCCATGACTCAGGACTGCTTTTGAGTCACCATTCTGGTTGGCTATTTTCAGGGCATAGATAGATTTGGTTTATATGTTGCTTTTCTGTGCAGCAGTATGCCTCATATCCTACCCCAGCATTCACTAGCTAACATTGTTAGGCTGATTAATGTTGCTTGGTTGGTAATATTGCTGAAGATATTCAGATTTACCATACTGATCTCTAATACTCTGTTCTAAATAATATTGGGAGCATATTGCATGTTTATATTTGACAAAGGGCTCCAGAGACAATGAACTCTCTGCCTGACATTCAGAGAGGTCAAGCTCTCATTAATCTTCTGCTGTCTTCAAGAATCATTGTTGATGGCTGCTTGGAAGATTCAGAACTGCCACTTCAGTGGCCAATGAAGATGAAAGTCAATATCCTCTGCACACAGGCATTTGGTGGTGCTCAGAAGGAAGATTCAAAAATCTGACCTTTAGGTTTTCCCGCTCTTCTTATGCTACAGCCACGCAGGATGAATTTCACCTGAGGTGCCAAGGCAATTTAGACAAAAATTGCTGAGTACGTGTGGTGTTTGTTACTGTGCTGTTCATCTGAGCCTGCACAGCTGATCTGAAGAGGGATGATGCATGTTTTGTAATGATGGAGACTTGTTAATTTGAGATGAATTATTAAGTGCTGACAGTAAATGAACATAGATATGCAAACAAATAAGCAATGACAAGGAAAGGCGGGAGAGCAGGGTAAGGAAAATGGCAAGGTTTCCTGAGGATTGGACAAAGATGTTTCTCTGGGATTATTTTGACTGGTGTCAACTCTTCCTTTTATTTGGGAGCAATTTCTTTCAAAGCAATAAATATTTGAAAACTTCATATTTATTAAGTGTTAATTTTACCCCTAGGCCTTCTTAGCAAAAAGTTCAAAACACAACCCGGGAAATACACACAGGCTCCATCTGTTCATCTCCTGCTGCATGCTTTGAAAAGTGTCACCCAAAACCTTCGTTATTTTTATCGATGCTATTTTTTTTCAGATTTTGGATCCTCACTCTGATCCTTCAGTACCTGCACCTGTAAGTGAACTCTTCAGCAGCTGGAACAATGATGTCCAGTTGCTCACTACAACTCAATGAGGTCAGGCTATCACCGAAAGTGGCTAATTTCCATTTCTAATTATGGCCTGTGGGCAGGGATCCATATTCAGGACTTTGGCCCACTTCAATCCAAAGAGAATTTACCACTGCTGTTACCAGAAGATTACATACACAGATGAAACATAGTAACACTTTCTTCCAGGAACCAAATAAAGAGACACCACAATTATTTAGGCACCTCTTTTGGGATTTAGCTCATGCTCACAATTTAGATTTCAGGAGCACTATTTATTCTCTGTGTTGCTTTCCTGTCCATCTCATAACACTTTTCCTCAGTGTTTGCCTTTCTTCAGCAGTTTCCCAAACCTTCCCTGTCTCACAGGCTGAGCTGATCAGAAATTGAATGATCAGTGCTGACACTCTTGAGTGCCATCATTAGGGTTAGGCTTAATCCCTTGGGAGGAACAGAGCCCTGGCAATTTACACCTTGCAGAGCATTATCTTTAGTTGTCTGCATGTTCAGCGCCAAAGGGTTTACAGTTTACTCAGTTTCTGAAATTCTTTTTCTAATTTTGTAGTTCATTTAAAGAGAACAACTGTTTAGGTTCTGCAGAACACCTATTGTGAGAACACCAAGCTGGTCAAATGCCATGAACAGGGTGCAAGCAAGATCTGCTTTGAAATGTTTTTAATTTTTCTTTTTTTTCTTTGCCCCTTGGGAATTAGGTTTCTGCTTGTAGTAAGTGGAAGCACTATATGTGTGGTATTTCAATGTTTCTTTAAAGCTGGCTATTTATGTGATATGGATTTAATGCATCACTTAAAGCTTTAGATCTCACATGTATATTTTGTTCTTGTGGGGAGGATGCAAGAATTCCTCTTCCTCTGTTGTACAGAAAAGTGTATGTACTTGAGTTTTGTGTGATAGCTCTTTTCCAGTTTTGAAGAAGGCATCATTGAGGTGTAATTTCACTGCTATCCCTGGACATCCTAAACATTATCAGAATAACTCGAGGAACCTTAATCTGCTTAGAGACCTGACCTGTTAGCCCTGTGCTTCATGCTAGGTAAAATAAATGCTTGTCTCAGAGAACAAAGAGACATATTAGTACTCACTGCAAAGTCAGGATATGAATTAAACTACATATAAAGGTAAAACCTCAGGGAGAATATAATCCTGGGTGGATGTAAAGGGAAGCTGATTTTGAGGAAATACTTGAACAGGCAAAGCGTCATTCTAGAAGGTGAAATTGGTCTCATTAGCTAACAAATAAAAGAGGCTCTGTAAAGACTGGTTTTTTGTAACAAAGCTGAAGATTTTTCATTTTACAGCCATACTCAACAATATTGGTAAGCTGATGTTGATCAGGATGTTGATCATCATGAACAGCTATTGTTTGATAGCACTGGTCTTTGCCTGTGATGATCCTGTGAGCTCTGGTCCTAGGACTTCTGGGTATAAATTGTTGCAGCCGGACCACTCTGAATTTATTTCCCCAAGAGCACCTTTGTTCTCCACTGTTGTCTCATGTTTCCTCTTGGGGGATGCGCTGATCCAGGCAGAGCACACTGGGCTCTGTGTGACTGTTTCAGCCTTTCTTAATGGGAGTGTGCTAGGTCAGTGTTCTTGGCTTTATTGTACAGGCAGTGTTGGGGCAGGAAACCTGTAACTTTAAACTGGGATACCCAGTTTGCTCCTGGGAAGTCTGGACCTTCCCCACTGACTAGGCTGAAACTAGAGACCTTCCCTTGAACACTTTCCATAAGATGACAACTTTTAAAACATGGAGCAAGTGGGAGGAAGCTGATTCATACAAAAATCTCTGTTATAAGTTTGCAGAAGCCACAAGTTTTCAAAGGGCCTGTTCATTTTTGGGTGCTTTACCCCAGCAGTAGCCATTCCTGAGGACCAAAGCATCCATCCTGTGTCTGACTTTTCTCTTCTGGGTGTTCCTTTGCCTTAGAGCTACAAGAGCCTTAAAGGGTTGCATTTAAGATTTACAACCCTGCAAGAGTTGGTTGCCTCTCATAGAGACCCTTCTCCTCCCCTTAAATGGAATAGGCATCTTATTACGGTTTTTACTGACTAGTTATAATGGATTTGCACTAAGGAATCTAAGTTCCTTTAACAGCTTTTTTAAATTCCAGACATGGGGGTTTGGGTGGAAAAGGTTGGGAAAAGAACAAGAAGTCTTTCAATTAAGTGTGTATATTCCGCTTTATACCCTGAGCTGGTTGTAAACCTGGGAACAGGACCCAACTGTTCAGATTCTAGCTCCAATTATTCAGTCATACAGAATGCTCTTTTTGCCATTAGAAATATTAATAACAATGATTTATCATAATTTCACCTTAAAAGGGAATAGTGAAAAAAGACAGGTGAAAACATGTTAATGTAAGGAAAAATCGCTGACTCCAGAGCTGACTTAAAGGTTAGTAAATGCAAACCAATTTTTCTTTTATAAGAGGATATGTCATTTTAAGAACATAATTTTAGTGGCATATAATTTTTCTTTGTATTAGCCTTTCCTTTTGTCTCATCTGCTGTTAGGAATAAGAAGCATGTTCTCAATACATGGCTCTCAGTGCCAGGCATTTTATATCCAAGAACCTGACTTGTTTCCCCACTTTCAATTTATACCTCTATGTGAGATGGTAACATATTGAGATATCAGTCAAGCTATTAGGCTGGCTGTAACTATTTTTAATAAAATACAACAAAATGATAGAAAAAATATTTGAAAAATGAGGATTTGACCTCTTTACATGTGTTATAGATTCTGAACATGATGTGCAAATGGTAAATTCTGAAAAGTTATCTTCCGTATAATGTCATTTCTGCAGAACTCCCTTGCCTCAGGGTTGTGAATTATTGTGCTGTGAACATTATAGGAGAGATTATTTACAATAAATCGTGTAAAACCCCAAATGTTTTGCAATCAGAATATGTCAAATGCTGAGGAATGAGGAACCCACTTTGGTTTATAACTTCTTTCAAGCATGAGCCAAAAACTGTACTCTACTGTTCCTAATGGAAAAGCATCCAGACCAATCTCTATAAATACTTATCACAGTCCCATAAACTAACCTATTAGAAGCACTTGACATTTTCATTTATACCTGTAAAACTTGAAAAAAAAGTTATGTAGGTTGAGATCTCTAATGCTTTGTCAACATTTTTTACACACAAAATAAGATAATATAAAGAGTTGCTCAGAATCTTTTGGCTGTCTGTTATCCAAAATATGATTTATCTGAATAATATGAGTTATGCTTCCAGATTCCAATTTATGGTGTTAGAATAATTATTTTTTTATTTCGCCAGTGCAACTGGTATGCTGTAAAAATCTACTGGAATATTCTCAGTTAATAATGTAATAGGAGCCTTAACAGTAGTTGTGAAATTTATATAGGACCTTAAATTTGTAAAATGTTTGTTATCACAAGGTCAGGAAATTATTTCTGACACATCACTAATCTGCAATATTTAATACATATATTTATGTTGATAATCAACACTTCAATTTAAAAAGAGAAGCAGAAAACACTGTGCTGGAAAGGATGTGGGCAGGTAGGTCAGCCCGCAGATTATCTTGGACTGACCAACCTGAGTCTTTTGGTGGCAGATACAGAAAACATATAGAAAACTTTTGGGAGAATTGTTGAGAGAGGTTCAGTATGCCACAAGTCTACCAAAAATCCCCAGAAATGGCAAGACAGAATATTAACATTAATGGTAGGGAGTATATGTCAACGTTTTGAACTGTACAGTTATGAATGTCGAAAAATATAAGACGTATGTGGTGTCTAATTTGTCACAGGACAGATTATTTTGCCCTTAAAACCATTGAAGAAATGTTGGACTTGAGCCCAGTGAGTAAGATAAATAAAGTACAGAACCTAATGCTAAAACTAAGTGACAGTTTCTTGCACTGTTACTGCCATATTCTTCATCAGAACAAACTTGTGTCTCTCCTGCTTTACAAATAATTTACAGCCTGTTACACTGATTGTGAATGTGGTGATGCTTAAAGCACAACCATATTGGCAATGAGCAAAACAGTTCCTGCACTTGACTACCAAATACCCAAACACTCAAAACAACTCTCTGCTGCTTACTTCAAAGCAGTCTTTTTGAAAAGGGAAAAAAGAATGCCAGGTACCCCAGGAAATATATAAATCTATTTTTCATCAATCACCTGCATCTATCAGTCCTGTAGATACAGCATTTTGGTGGCAAGATCCTGTAAACGAATAATGATTATAAGGCCACATGGCTGCAGCCCCTCTTTGATTCCAGATAGTCTCCAGCCTGTTGATTGCAGCCTGGCTCACTGCAGCTGCTTTCTGAAAAGCCTGGTGCTTATGCTCTACTAAGGTAGTTCAGCAATTTTCTTGGAACCCAAGCAGTTCTCTTGGAAGACTATTGTAGGTATTGTTACCCAACAGTATATGGCAGAGGGTACATTTTAAAAGAAATTATGTGAAAACAAATGTACAAATGTTATTTCAATTCTACATGCCCACTCAGACATTTAGTGGTTGACTGACTGCTAAATCCCTCACTTTCCTAAAATACCAGGTAAAATGCAAGTATGTAAACGTAAGACTTGTGATATCCATGTAGGGAAACAAATACTATTAATTTTTCAGAAATTGTGATGAAAAATTGTGGTTTGTAAAATTTGTAGCAGTATATTTCAATTTGACCTAAACAGAACAGAAGTATATTTCCAGTCAACTCATAGAATACACTCTTGCTGATAGCATTTTATTATCCAACTTATTTTTGTATTATTTGGGAACTCCAACACCAATGTTTTTCACAAAGATGTTGAAATGCTTTGACCAGAGAACAGATTATTTTTACCTTACACTAAAATTGCTGTTTATTGACAAGCAAATCAAGTAGTAATGTGCAATTCTCTGGTATTCAAGCAGAAATTTCTTTAGAAAAGAAGTCTAAGTTATTGCACAGAAAAATAATCCTCAGTGAATGCATAGGACACCAGCACAAAGAATGGCAAATTGTAGTTTGCCAGGAACAAAGCAAAGCTCCATAAAATGCATAGCACATTCCATTACAGGTAAGATAGATGAGAAGAAGACATATTCCGTATTTTATAGCTGCTTGCCAGATAAGATATTTCTCTCTTTCTTTTGATGACTGCCCTTTGAGTTGTTCAGAAAACGCTTATTTTGGCTGCTGTATGGCGTGCAAGCAGCAGCAACTAACTTTCCCTCAAGGATCTCTTAAGGCTGCAGCATTTACTCTGGTGTAAATTTTTCCTGACATGGAGGGAATGGTATGCCAGTGTTATTGCCAAAGGAAAGGGGTATGTGCATGCCATTCATCAGCCCTTATGTGAAGCCAGCAGAGATTTTCTGTGCTTTCTCAAGTACAGTTTCATGGTTCTAGATTTGGTAAACACCTCTGCTTGTAAACTACTTACCTCTGGTGGCTGCTAGGCGTGTCCTCACCACAAGCACCTCCTGTGATGGGTGAAAGAGTTAAAGGTCTCCAAAGGTCTCTAACTCCTTTCCTCTGCTAGGGCTACTCTCTAAGATGCTTTTGTCTCTTAAATCCTTTTTGCACAGCTGAGAAACAACAGACTTCTAGTGTCAGAGTCATGTTCCCTTTTCCTCCCCTCTATATTCTGTGTTTTCTTATTAAAAGGAAATAAAATGGTTCGGAAATTTATTCCAGACACAAGATTTTTTCCTTAATATATATTTCTGATGCAGCCTCATGCTGGGTTCTTTACATTAAACACATTTGGTTATTCAAGTTTACTTTTGAAAACAGCCTGCTTTGTTTTCTGGTCTTAGTTGTTTTGTTTCAGGTTTTTTTTTTCTTTTTTTCTTTTAAAACCATGAGTTTATTTTTTGTACTTCTTGTCTTTTTAAAGAATGCAGGCCTTTTCTTCCAACTCCTCTTGTTTATTTAGTGCTTCATGGAAACACACTGATCTTCACAGTCAGAAGCCCATTGTCAGCCTCCTTGGGTTGCCTCTGGCACTGTGACTCTTAAAATTATGGTTTCCATCCATTAAGAGGTAACTTAGTTTTGGTTTGGATTGGCCTCATTCAGCTTTATCTGCCTAAAGTTAAAGTATATATGCCAAGCTAATTATATGGGTTCCTTCTAAACTTAGTGGAGAAAAGGGGGTCTCCAGAGGTTACTCGCCTCAACTCTGTCACCCTGTGTGACTCTCTCTGTTGGCAGAGTGCATGGATGATGAGCTTTGAGTGGACACTCCCTGCCCACGTGTGTTTCATATTTCCAAGCTGACCTCCACAAGGAAAGGGAGAGAAGCCTGTTTTGTCATAATGTCCTCAACACACGTACTGCATTACATGGTTGGTGCCTGGCCTAAGTTGTTTGTTTTAACTCGGCTTAAATCTCTCTCCTTGCTGCCATTTACTAAACTTAGAATTTCAGCAGTTTTTTGGGTATAAAATTGTTCACATGCTCCTGGTAAAAGAAAAGAGTGATAAAAAAATGGATTGTTTTGTGCCGATGCAAACCCAAATACAAACAGCTCTAATCACTCCTCTGATTCTCCTTTAAGCATCTAATTTTCCTGTAAAAGCTGCTCAGGGCCATAGGTTTTTTGTTGGCTAAAGGCTAAACACTTTTACTACTGTTTTTCGTTCTCAAGACCAGAAGTACTGCATACTTCTTTTGCAGTTTCACTCTTCTTGATTCCCTTCATATTATTAGAGGTTCTCTCTTGGGATCAGCAAAATAATATGTGAAGAGTATTAGTGATATGGCAGCTTGCTTCAGGGTTATCTTTAGATATCTGAGTTGAACTTTACAAGTGAGGTACTAAATCTGCCTTGAGACTATCAATACAAGAACGAGTGAAAATGTAGGCTTTACAAATAGACTGTACTCCTTTTGTTCTAGGATAGGAGGAGAAACTGAACCAAGTGTTGAAGTTGTTGTCACACAGCTGGCTTTACTGGGCTCATACCAGTGCAACAGCCAACAGAGTAAGGCTACATATGTTTTATTTAAAATACTCCTATCACAAGGTGTGCAGATAGCAGGGTAAGGCACAAAAGGAGGTACAAAGGACTGCTCATTTTTGCATATGACCATCCTGAGTGGTGATGGAAATAGTCATGCTATTAGAGTCTTTGACTGGAGTATGTAATAATAATTTTAACAGCTTAGAGAAATGACAATACAGTAATATTGTATATGCCAATCAAAGAAATCAAACCTCTGATATTTATTATGTGCTCTGTAGTACCTTTTGCATGGTTTGTGTTTCATCAATGGGTTAGTAAAACTTCAGTTTAATAATTATATTCCATTATTGAGGTCCACAAGCACCCCAGTTGTTTTCAGGGAGGAAAGCCAACCTTCACTAACATTTTTGCAAGGAGCTAAGTACTGTTATCCTCCTAAGGCAGACTGAGTAAGTCTGAAAGTTTTACAAGAACAGGATGAGATCTGTACCTTTAAAAATCTGTGTAGCTTTTTTTTTCTATTTTTTTCTTTTTTTTTTTTTTAACAGTAAAAATCAATACATAAAACAATGTTTAATCTTCAAAACTATAATGCTTAGGTTATAGGGACACTAATAATTTCTTTTGGCAAAGTTAAAGTATTGCATGTTTTTCATACTCTGTTTTGGGGGGATTTGCATATATGAAAATGCCTAATAATACCTTTGTCTTCTTAAGCTGTCTGTTTTAAAAATTTCAGTCTGTTTTCAAAATAAAAATGCAAACAACCCTTTGGTGTAGTTTGTACAGAAAGGAATGTGCTGTTTTTTTCATATTTTTTTTTCCTTCAATTACCTTGACTTGCCCAATAAGTTTTAGTGTTTTGTTACTAATAACTAATGAAGAACAGGTAACAAAAGCCACAGCAGCATCTTGTATTCATTAAGAACTGGATCAAGCTAACTTGCACATTGCATGAAGCATGCCATCATATATAGAAAGCAAGAAGTGTCTGGGGCAGCATACACTATTAATTAGAGCTGAAGCTGGACTTCTGTTGTGGCAATCATGACTTTCATGTCCTATTACTTTCATGTTCTAAAAATACTATGCCTGACTTGATGTTTTATGATTTATGTGAACGGGGGGACATTAGATACATTTTGTGAGTGGGTGGATAATTGACACATTTTGTTAGTGGCTGCAAGCCTAAATTCCCCTCACTAAAGGAATGGAGATGTTCAGCAAGGGCATGGGGACGTAAAGAGTAACATAAATGTCTTCCACTTGAGAGAGTTCGTGGGGTGCAGCAGTCCATTTTGGGAACTTGAACTCAGTAGGACAAAGCCAGAACGGCTTCCACATCCCAAATATCCAAACATTTCTGGATATTTTGTAACATCTTTGTTTTGTATTTCTGAGGACTGTTGGTGTCCCTGGTGTAGGAGCAGCATACCATTCCCATCCTCACATGTGGACTTTGGCTGGTATGGCAATCATTTACCCCATTTAGGAATTTCTGCCTACTCCTTGTTTTCACTACAGAAATTCTCTTCAGCCATTTCACACTTACACTGTGAGAGTGGTCAGAGTACAGTAACAAGATTGATCTGGTTTAGGGAACTAATTAAATCTGTCTTGTAATGAATTTAGTTATGATCAAGCTCATAATTTTCTTTTTGAGTAGTGATAACAAGGTATGCAACAATGCTGCTGTTGCAATGCTTTCAATGTTTGGATCCTTCTGTTCAGAAGTGATAAGAAAACTTAAATGTGAGACTTTGCTATTTCCTCTCTTTGCATGGATTGGTGCAGAAACTTGGTGATGCACAGAAGGAGAAAAGGGTTAGAAGATGCTCTTCTGACAGGAGCTCCATCAGAGATCAGTAGGTAAATAGGATGCAATCAAACGTCTTCTTTGAATCATGCATGAACAGATAAAACACTTATGTGGGTTCTTCAAGCCAAATAATTGTATTTTGTGCTGAAGCATAAGGGGAACACAAACATAGATACATGCTGCCTTTTACATGGCATCCAGTTACAAGTAGCTGAAGGGCAACAAACTCCTAAACTGTTGGAACATGATCCTGGTGACATTGATTTGGTCTTGAGGTAGTTTCAAGTAAAGGTAATCACAAGGAAAACTCCCTGGTCAGACTATTTGCATCCTTTTTGTTGTCACACACAGGCACTGTAAAATTAATTTGTCTTATTGTTATAAAATCACATTACTGATCTAAGGAATTTGAATATTTTTATTCCTGTAATTTGAACTACTATGTTATGGAAATAAAATATGGAATAAAATGGAATGGTGTTGATTGGCTATTTCTCCATGTAGCTCATTTTCTTTTCAGGTGGGTGCAGACTCTTCTGTTCTAATGCAGTGAAGTCATCTACAAATCATCTGCTCTGAAAATCCATCAAGAGACATGGTTTAATGACATCATCCTCAACTCAACAGTGGGAGCAGAGGACACTTAGAATTGCATAAAATGCTAGTGTTAAGCTTGAAATTTTCTGTACTAGTAAAATCAAACAATTGAGAGATCAGACAAATTAATAATACCTTCTCAGACCTTTCCTCCTCAATGAAACTAAAAGTGTGAATGGACTTAAACCACCGCAGGGATTTAATAGAAATGCTTAATATATATAAACATAAAAAAATATGTTGATGAACTTATAATGATTTGTGAGATTTAGCTTTTGGCCAACCTGTAAAGAATTTTTAATTATATTTTTTCTTGGTTGCTTCAAGGTGTCTACTTAAATTCCTGACATCCTTGTTCAGCTGCTTTCTGAAATGTCCAAAATTTTTCAGGGCTATAATCTTCTTTGACTGAAGACAGTCTGAAGAGGGCTGATGTTCCAGGGAACATGTGTTTTGAATTGAAGAACAACGATACAGTTTTGTTTGCACTTGCACTCATAAATAATGAATCTTTTTCTGACCACAAGTAAAATTGTTTAAATTAGTCTCCTGATTCAGTAATTGATCTGAAGCGTATGCTGTGTCAGAGCTATCAATATACTGATGACTGCATGCATCTCAGAGAGCTCCAGTAGTGTTTATGAAGGACACTATAAAAATATAAAAGGGGTTAGAAATGAGCTTTGTGGATTATCTTCAGTTAATGGCACAGCAAATGTCATTTTATGGACCTAATTTACTGAACATTTATAATGCTGCAGTTGAAGTAAATCATTTTAATGGCAAGATTTATGTGAATAACACTAGCACTAATTTTACCAATGGAATTTATAAAATCCATTTAGTTCTTCTAAAGAGGCACTAAATGGATGTTATGGCTTGGCTTTAGACTGCCACTATCATGGGATCAGGGCAGGCCTGCTCTTTCTTTCTCCCTTGTGTTTGTGCATAGTGAAAGCCAGAAGATGAATTCAGCAATAACACTTCAGTGAGTCAGAATAGTGCTGAGTGATCAACCCACTTTTTGTGGGTGTCCTCAGCTAAGGGCAACTGATTAAAGTTATGCCAAAGCAATTCTGAGAAGAGATGCTTGGAGACTGTACCTCCTGCACAATATTCTCCCTGTATTAAGCAGCTTTTATCTTCAGATAGCTAAGCTGATGTGAAGTTTCTTTGTCCTTTAGGGATATGGAATGCTACTGGGAGACAAAGATGCTAGGGGTGAAGAAGCCTTAATGCCCTTGCCCATTTTGGCCATGAAATTATTATCTGCTGGTATTAAATGTAAAATAAACTACAGTATCTAAGGTGTGAAGATGTCCAGGATGACTGAAGGTCCTTTCTCTTCTCAAGAGTTAATCAGAAACACTCATGGCAAGTAAGATTCACTGAGACAGCAAGAATTTATTTAGCAGGGGAGGCTTGCAAACAATGTGTCCTCAAGAGATGGAGCAGTAACACTGCAGAACCTTCTGTCTCCATCGGGATGACAGAGGTAGTTCCTGCTTTTTCAGGAACAAATGCAAAAGTCATATATTTTTAACCTTAGATTTCCAAATTCACAGTCATTTACTGTAAATAACTTGTTTGATCTCAAGGCAAAATGAGTTTAATATAAGTAATCGAAGAACCTATGAACTAATCAAGCTGGGAAAAGAAAGTGAGCAAACAAGAAATTAAGAAATGTTGTTTCTGTTTTTAGATACATGGAAATTACTTAGGCACTGTCATAGTAGGGAACACATAAATAGAAGATAGATACATAGACAGACAGACAGACAGATAGGTAGGTAGATAGATAGATAGATAGATAGATAGATAGATAGATAGATAGATAGATAGATAGATAGATAGATAGATAGACAGATAGATAACCAGGCAGCCAATGGAAGAAAAATGAGTAAACACTGTAATGTTTGCTAATCAGGTGTCTAGCATGAACATACAAGCTGATCAAATAATGCATAATTATCAGCTTAAAAATTATTGCATAGAGCATTTGATTACTCATGGAAAGTTATGGGCTAGGCTGAGTGTGAGATTTTATGCATGTCTGCTGGAACTGGTTGTTTATGATGTGGCATTCTTTAATGGTAAAATGAAAAACAGCACAGTTCTGTGCCAGGACATGAGAGGGTCATAGGGGGAATGAATATTTATGAAGCAAAATAAATATGAAGATGGAACTTCCCTCTCCTTTTCCCATCCCCCACTACTGATTTTTTTTCCTATATATAACCTATGACATGTAATTTACATTGGCTTATATATACCCTGGGACATCTCATTTCTGTGTTTAGCTCTGATTATGGTATGGTGTTGCAGGTACCCTCTTTGAGAAGTGGGTGCTATTGAAGGTGTTATTTGTCCTTTATTGCTTTAAGAATATTAATGTATTCCTTAAATGCTGCAATAATCCAGTTTTGCAGGGCTATGGTTCTATTATATCCACCTATTTTAAGGAAATGTAGATACCTGTTCCCATTCAAATATCTTACCATAGGATTTACCTGTATTCCATGTTGTGGTGTGTAATGTATTTACTCTCAGGGAAGGGAGGGTTTTCTCCTCATCTTGCAAGTGAGGACCAAAGAAAGAGGCAACTAATCATTTCAGAAGAAGACTGAAGAGGTGGTAGGATGAGACACCAAAGAGAAATGTCTTACTTTCATGGCCTGCGCATAAAGTACTAAGGTGGATTTTGGAACTTTTCAATGTTTTCTTGTATGCTCTCTTTGGTACTTATCCACCTGCTTGCATAGGTGGCACTTAGCATTCTCCCTTAGTTTGTCAAGATGTAATTTGGGTAGATTTTATGCCAAGTAGATTTTATGACCTTTAATTTTAGACACATAATTGAAGACTATTATTGTAAGATAATAATAATTATTATTATTATTTAGACACATTAATTGAAGCCTAACATAGTTTAGTGCACTGAAATTGCCTCCATAGAAAATGGAGAAGAACATGTTCTTCTGGAAAATGGTGGAGCCCTCCCAAGTTTTAATTTAACTGCTAAGATGATAATCTCCTTTCCACCAGAGAGAGGTCTGCACTGAGGAGCTCCCAGGGTAGGGACTTCTCTTGGGTGACTGAAGTAGAATGGATGCATGCAAGTGAAGTTTCTTAATAGTGAGACAAAACTTTGATGTCCTGCAGAGCCTCCTGGGATCATGATGCATTCTAGCAACAATTATCAAAGAGAACTGCTCTAAGGAGATGTGGGTAAAGTGAAAACAGAGAGACTGCTAACACTTATTTTTACTCAGTCATTAAGCAGGTACTGTGCAATTTTTTCCAGAAACACCTCTTTCCAAGATGTCTGTTTTTCAGTCCTGGGCACAGACAGTTGCCAACTTATCAAATAATGAGGTGTTTTTTGTAGTGTGCACAAATGAAGATGAGAAAAACGCATTCCTTGTAAATATATTCTCAGAGGAAAAAAAAAACCCACCAGAATTCTGGATGAGACATGACACATGAAAGCACTCAATCTGACTCATCTTATCACTAACTCATCATCACCTTACTCAATAAAAACTGAGCTGCTCAAAAATTGTGTTGAAAAATATTTTTTTTTTCCCCAGGGAGGAACAATATTTCAAGTGACAGAGAGGGAACACAGTAGACAGCAAAGAATTCAATATAGATAAAATACTATGGTTTTGTTCTAGTTTTTTTCCTCACTATGACTGGTTTCTTTATTTTTCTGAATTCTTTATGGACTGTGTTCTACAGGTGAAAAAATGGCCCAAACAAAAAAAGCTTTAAGAAGCAAAGTGAATTTCTAAGACAACCTGGAATGAAGAGTGAACATTCAAACAACTGAGAGGAAGCATATCCCTCCTTTGAACTCTGGAGGAGTATGAACTGGCAATACTTTCTTTCTGACTGTTCCTCACAATTAAGTACAGTGCTGATGAAAACTCAGCAAGGAGATCAACGATGTGATCTGGAAAGAGATTGAACCCATAATGGAACAATCAAGAGCAAATGCTTTCTGAACATGGGGCTTTCACAGGGATCAAAATAATTGCTTCAACAGTCTGTTTATTTACTAGGGAAGGTACTTGAATTTATTACCCTACTGAGAACAAAGAGCCAGCACTGGTACCTGGTTGTTTTATTTCCACAACTCTACTATCATCATCAATAGCTGAGACAAGTTCCTCTACAGAAAAAAAAAAAAAAAGGGCCTGCCTGCTTGCCCACAGCTGGGTGGCTTGAAACAAGAAAATTATGGTGTAACATTTTCTTCTTGTCTCCAGCTCTTTTCCATGGAAGAAATTAGCCCATCTGCTCTGCCCACTTCCTTATGTTCCCTAACTTCCTTAGAAAGAGCACCAGAAATCCTCCTTTGAGATGTTGCAGTGTAGGATCTCAGTTTGTGTGATCTTGCTGAGAAAAACTATAGCTGAGAATTTTCAAAGGCAAGGTAGTTCAGTTATGTCACACAGATGAATTTTATTGACAGGAAATGGGATCCTAATACAAAGTTTTGTTTGCGTTTTGTATGTTCTGTATTACCTTGCTTCTTGGGATTGAGGGATAATAGATACTTGGCTCTGCTTCCTTGTGCAATTTACAAAATATAGATAATTTTCTGACCTGAAATTGAGAGGACACCACTGTCCATCTAATTCTGTGTTTAGATGCTTATGAGCAGTGGGCATGGGTCACAGGGATACACAGATTGAATCTCTAATCCAAGAGACCACTTGAGGACTTTTTTTTTTTAACATGGGAACAAAACTTTTGGAATTAAGAGTCTTACTGCATGGGTTCAGAGATCATAATCAACATAAAGGAGCTTAGGGATGCATCCACTCATTACAACAGCATCAGGCAGCCAGAGCCTCCTGGTGAATCTTGCTCATTGTTTCAAATTCTATTTATATATTTCAAAGTGTAGCGAATGGAAAGATCATAAAATCATGGTGACTGTTCATAGAATTTAGGGAAAACAAAATAAGCAGTCACAGACCCTCAGTTAAAAGAATGAAAAAAAATCCACAGTTTTTCTCCAACAAGAGATGTATTCCCATGAGGTACATTCTTGGTATAATTCATATCATATAAAATGAATAAATACAAGGAAAAACCACAACATGAAGAAAAAAGAAAAAAAAAAGGAATAGGAATGACTCATTCTCTAGCAAAGAATAATCATAAGAAAAATTAGTATCTGCAGGACCTGTCTGCAGAGCCTCTTCTACTACTTGGTTACAATAAAAAAAAATCCATCTTTTAAAAGAAACCAATTTCTTTTAATAATAAAAAATATACTCAGAGACCACCCATAACTTATTAGGGTTTATCTAATTAGTACTCAAGGTTTATGTCAAGATAAAAATTAGGTTTTCCTTATAACTTACACTTATTCTGCCTAGCTACAGCTTTTATAGTTCTTATTTTATTTACTCACCTAACTCTAAGCCATTTACTCACTCTATATATGCCCAGTGTTTGAAATGAGCTTCTGAGTGCCATCGAACATAAAAACAAGTCTGATGTAGCTGAATGGTCACAGGCATGTCATGATATCTGTGGAGTATTTTGTAATTTTTCTGCCCATTCTATTGCATCCACACAGCAACTAAGCACCTTGGTGTTAAATCAGCTCTGACTAATGAAGTCCTTGTCTGCCATGGGGTCTTCCTTAATTGGATACATGAGTTATGTTTTATTTATTTGTCCTTTGTTTCTCCGAGTTTCCTTTTCAGCACCTCTTTTCTCAGAGGGTCCTAATGATTCTTGAAAATTCTCATAGTGGTAAGTTTCTATCAGGACACAGCTCTATTGTTCCAGAGCCTTGCCATGTTCCCTCCAGTGTGACTGAACAGCTATGTCAGGTGGTCTCTGGGAGTGGTTGGCGGGGTCTTGGCTTTTTGTGGTCCTTTTCTCACTCTGCTTTTGGCAGCAATTACTTAGGGTAAAAGAGAATATCTTTTGTCCTGTTATTCCTGCAAGTATAGATGTATGACAGGGCACAGCCAGCTGAAAGTAGACCCTGTAAAGACGTTCTTGGGGGTCTCTCACACTTCCCCATGCTTAGGAAATGTGCACCAGTATATTGATTTGCTTTTTGGTACAGTGGGGCCATATCTCAGATCTCTGGTGATACTGATGCCTCAAGTTTTAGCTTTTATATTTTTTAGATTCTGTGCTGTTTTGGTGGGTAGTTTTAGGTTTCTTATTAAGTGTTACTAAGTTCTCTTCACAGAGTAGATAGACAAAACAATTCCTTCTCTAGCTTGATTAACCTTGATAACCAAGGACAACTTTCAAGCCCAAGAACAAAAACAATGATGAAGTGAGAAGAAAAAACAAGGAGGATGGAGCTTCATAACCTGAAGCTCTGGTTGGACAACTGACTCTAATATGCCAATGGACCAGAACTTATAAAAGTGTGAGACCTTGTTATAGGGTGTCCATTTTGTGATCATTTTGGCTGCATCCTGGGTGTGGTCTGGTTGGACTTGTGTGGTTGAGGTGTGCCCATTGAGGCCTTTTAATAAGTACCTACTTCATCCTTTTGCCCTGTCTAGTCTCTGTTCCAGGTCAGCCTCCAGAAGACATCAATACCATTGTGAGCATATTTTCGTGCTCACCACAAAATCAGACTTTTAGCAAAGCAGTCAATTAATAATTGACATAAACAACAACATTTCTGTCTAGAATCAATGAGAATAACCTATCAAAACACAGATATTGTATTCAGTTGAAGGTGTTGAGTAATTTTGACCTCTATCAATGTAATGTTTTTATATATTTGGCTGTTGTGATCTTTCCTATTATGTTTTCCGTAACATTCAGGAGTCTATGTGAGGAAAGTAGTAATCTAGAAAGGACATTTCAGAGAAAGTGAGAATGAACTCTTTCCTAAGTGCTTCAAACATCCAAGAACATCTTTAATATATAACATGGAAGTCATTATTTTGGATATTTGCAGAGAGAGAACATTTGTAATATCATACACACCTTTGGTCTCTGAGAAAACAAATAAGTGCAAGAACACATGATATAGCCACAGTTCCAACCCTTTCAGTTTCTATATTTTTGTGCCTCCATGGGATACTTATGTTGCAGTCTTGAATGCATTAAGTGTTATTTATGCAGTCACATAACTTGAACTCTGGGCCAGGCAGAGATTAATTGATTTCTAATGGAAAAATGTGTGCCTGATGCTCTCATCATCTCAACCCATCCTTTCCAGCCTAGTGAGTAGTAATCATTTTTTATCTGAAAGTTAAATCTGGAACATTAATTACCCTTGTTGGTACAAATGGTGCAAGAATAATGCTTCCTTTTCACCTGCATCATAGGATAAAATTTCTGATTATTTTTGTTTGGTTTGTGGTGGATCTTTTCACTAGGCAACTTCTAATTTTAAAAATCAGTCTTGTGAAGAGCTGTCTTTGTTGCAGACAGGCTGTGTTCTGCTGCTATTGTGTTTTCTGCTAGGGTATGTACCAGAGGTTCATACATCCAGCCAATAAACAGAATAAGTATCTTAGGTTTGTCAGGAGCAGACTGACTAGAATGTGTGTCCGTTTTTAGAGAGTTAGTAGTGAGTATGCCATATGTTCTGCCAGCAGCTTACCCCTGTGAGGCTGTGCATCTCCTGCCTCCTTCACAAGGCCATTTAGAAGTGGGATACATCCAGCTCAGGGCTTTTCTTAAGCCTTTCCCAGCATGTTTAAGATCTTCATATCTGGTGTATTGCTATTCTGCCTCTTCACTGTATGGCTGGCCAGACTGGACTGAGCTGCAGTGGGATAATGTTTTGGTCCAGTATGACAGTGTTTTGTTGACATACCTTTATCATGACATGGATTTGACAGAAAAATGCCCTGAATTTGTCCTGCTGGACCACTTCTCACAGCTGTAATATGTTGTATAAGAAATGAAAATATCTTCACTTTGCTCTCCAGTTTAATTTTGCTGTTTAGAAATTCGGGGCAGGAGCCAGCTGTTCTAACACACCTGTAGTGTATAGTTTCTGCCAGTGAAAACAACAAATGGACAGTGCCTCACTTCTGGTTATATTCAGAATGTGTCTTACTCTGGGGACAGACACAGAGCTTCTGAGTCACTTACACTGACATGTAATGCTTGTAATCTTTGAAGGTTACACCAAGTCCTTCTGATGTGTTCTTAGGCAAAATACTACTTCTCTGACAGTGACCAAAAAATGAGTGCTCTTGGCGTCTCTACCACTGTTCTTGTGATGCAGATCTGTCTGAAAACAAATAACCATCTCTCCTCCATCTTTTAAGGCAAAACCACCAAGAGTCAGACTTCACCTCCTGAGGATGTCTTGTGATTTTAGAGAAACTAAAATCATATTTTATTTCTATGAAAACTGTGACTGCATTTCATGAAAAGATGTGGTCGTGGTACATAGCTGTGAAGTGAGAGATATGTTTGAGGAATCTGCTTTCAAAAAATGTTTGCCATATAGGATGAAAAGGAAGCACCTTGCCTTTTACTGCATCCATTCCAACCTGGTTCAGTTTTGCCTGCACCTATGTGCAAGGTTGCAAGTCCTAGGATGGTGTGTGCTTTTTCTCCAGCTTTCCTTATACTGAGTGCAATCCCAGTCCCAAAGCTCCAAGTTTTCTTGTTAGAAAAAATGTTCCAACTTTTTAAATAGCTATTGTTCAAAAGATGTTTCTACCCATCTGACATTTCAGTAATTGCCCACCCTGTTTACAGACATGCCAAGCACAGTTCAGAGGCAGATTTTGAAGAAGTATTCTACTGTCATTGTTCCTAGTAAATTCATAGATTTAATTGAACCTATCTTTAGAGCACACATTTTGTTTCCCAATAAAGTATTCTTTTTTGTGACCTCCTAATTAATAAGATTAAGGGAATTTAGCCCAGGAAACTGACAAAAGGCAGCAGTCTAGGACCCTCACTGAATATTAATATCCATCTTGTAGCAAAAGCAGAACACTTGTTTGTGTATATTGGAGCCCCACTGGTTTAGGTCTTTACTAGAAGAACAACAAAGAAGAGAAAAAAATAACAAATTACAGCTGAAACAAATCATCAGCATTGCTGTTTTCAAATTACTATATTTCTGGGGAATTTCAGTCAGTTACATGAAAAAGAAGACACCAGTTTCAATGGAGCTTTGATAGTCAGGTTATGTTAATAATGGGAACTCATGTAAAATGCATAAGGTATACCTTACAGATGAAGAAGATTGCTAATAATTATTCTGTATGCTAAGAGTGTAGCTCTTTCTGAACTGATACATAAAGACTCCTTTACATCCCAGTCTAATTACTTATAGACAGTTGAGCACAAAATTACTTTCATCTGTTTGAACATGTGGAAGGAAGGAGATTAGAGAAGTACCTTTCAAAACAGCTGGTTGGCATGTTAAAGAAGAAAACCTACTGGTTCTTCGGTTCTGACTGAAAAGTGCATTTCTTTATAATTAGACCTATTAAAGTAAATGTCATGCAGGGGGATTCTCAGAGGAGGTGACTAGGGTGCACAGCATGAAAAATCAGTTGCTCTCTTATGGCTGCTCTAGAAACTGGAAGTTTTCAAAGACAGGGAAAGATAGGACTAGGTGTTTTGACACCTTGTGTTTTTCCCTGACCATTTTGTGATTTCTTTTGGTGCACTGGCTCCCATGAAATAGGGGTGGGAGTTCCTGAGGTGATAAATGTCTGTGTGCAGTCACCACGCTGACCTTTCTTGATCCTTTTCTCTTGCTTTCCTTAAAGAAGAAGTCAGTGTGAGTGGTGTGGAAAATAATGTCTTAAAGAGGAAAAATTACATGGAGTGACATCAGAATCGCAGAATAATTTTTGTTGGAGCCTTTGAAGTTCTTCTGGTCCATCCCTCCAACCCTCCAAAAGGTTGTTTATGTCCTTGTCCTGTCAAGTTTTGACCATCTTGGAGAACATCTTAAGATCAAGTCTCAAGAACAAGGGAACAGTTTAATCTGGTATTCTATCCCTGACAGTCACAAATGAGTATTGTTTAGGTTAATGAGAAAGTCTGAAGAAATCGTTCCTGTTGCATGCCTTGAGTTTTGGGTTTGTTTTATGCATTATCTGGCATCTGTGGCATGTGGGTTGGTCAGTCTTTTCATCATAGGTATTAACTCTTTAGGATGGATATGACAGAGATAGTCCATAGGCAGATTCTGCATTCAGTCCAGGTTCTCTTGTATTTTTTCCCTAGATAAATTTTTGCATGCATAAAGACAGAAAATTATAAATAAGATTTTACAAGAGGCTGCATCAAATAAACAAGAGCCTTAATATGTACTACTGCCCTTTATCATTAGAGAAGATCCAGAAAGATGCCTGCTCTTTGTGTCCATCTGGATATGCTGGTAGTTGGACACTGTGGTCTCTCAGCTGGCAGTACTTGAGCAGGTAATAATGAAGTTTCCCCATGTAGCGGCTCACAAATCCCAGCTCCTTCTGAATTTACCTTGCTTCCCACCAAGGCCTTTCTTTGGTGAGGCTATTTTGCTGCTGTTTAAGGAAGGATATCCTGGCCTCTCCTGAGCTCCTATCAAGAGACTTAGGTTCTTTTTTGAGAAAGAAAAGATAATATAATACATTTTTCAAAAGATGACTAGCCCTTTCATTGGTGAAGTTATTGAAGAGGACACAGAGCCTGCTGGATGCTTCCTACTAGACCTCTAGGGCAGCACAGGAAAATGACTGTCTCATGCAGCCCTGAGTCTTCACAGGGATCTGCACCACACAGCAACCACTGAGTGCTTGGATAGAAATAAAAATAACTGTGACAACACCAGTCATGCTAAGTCATGAATGAGTTGGCCTTTTTCTTTTTTTTAAATTTGTTTTGGACTTGAACCAACTTTGAATTCTTTATGGAAAGAAGATACTTCTGATTAAAAGATACATCTTGATTTAAAGGACAGCTAGTGTGTTGTACTCATAATACATGGCTACCAGGAGCACTACTGATTGCTGGTAATTTAATTCCTATAACAGACTAGAGAAAGCTTATTACCTGGCAGCCAGTATTCAATCACTATTTTCTGAAATAAATAGCCTATCAGACAGTTAATGATAAAAAACCAAACATGATGGTCTTAACTTTGTATATTTTTAAATGTAATATACTGTGCTAACAAAGACATCCTAAATACTGACTTCCTGCTAATCCTTCTCAATGGCTTTTCTCTGTGTTTGTGGCATGGTTTATTTAAGTAAATGGTACTGTTACATTAATTTTAAAATCTGATGTATCACTAAATAAGATAATAGAGCATGAAATGCACTAAAATACTGTCTTCTATGTTATACTTGTGAGGCTCATGGTTGGTTTTTACTGTGCTGTAGAAAAAGAAGCATCTTAAAATAAGTAAGTACCACCAGTTGTATATTTTCTTTCTTTCATTATCATTGTTCTTGGAACCATAAAAAACATAGAAGAGCAAAGGCTATAGAAACACTCAAGGATCTTGGCTGCACAGGATTAAATACTGTAAAATGAAATAATTCTTCCCATTTCTCCAACAACCCAAACCCATGTATCCTTCCACAGAAAACTTGGTGTTTTAGTTTTGCAAAATGTAATAAGTGGATAAGCAGTGAGGTTGAAAAGGGAAGTAGAAGGGAAGAATCTCACTCATTTTAATTAATTAATAAACCAAATTATAAAAAATCTGTGGAAAATACATCAGTCCTTTCAGTTATCTGTCTTTTACTGATATAGATTGAAATCTGCTGTGACATGGGTTATAGATCAAATATAGAGTTGGCTGTGAATTTCCAGTGTGACATTGTAAACAAACTTTTTTTAAATCAAAACATAATTTTTGATAAAATTTTGGAATTGTTCAGTATGCTATAAGTAGGAAGTGACATATTATGATATTTAGATGGGGAATTAGAATAGCTCAAACGAAAACATTTTATTCACCCGAGAGATGCAAGGTGATGTATTTCAGAATCAAATGAACACTGTGTCTGCCTAAGATACCCCATAGAAGCAGAGGAGCAGGTTTTTGCTGTAGCTTACACTTCTATGCTCTTCTAATTGGGATTTTTATCTTGATGAGTTTTCTACAATGTATCATTGCACATTCTCATTGCCTAAGAAATATGTTAAATTGAAACACAGGGTAAATTAATCTACAGATCAGTCCAAGATGTCTTGCTTGGGATTTGGAGGAAGCTAACTTTCCAATGAAAAACAGAACAGGTTTTGAATGTACTACATCAAATAAGTACATAATTGATAAAATTATGTATACACTTTTGATAATATATGGTATACATTTTTTCCTCTGCAATAAGGCAATGTACATACCCTGCATTGAATTTGAAATTATCCAAGTTAAAAATGAGGACTGAAATCAACTTCTTGCATATTTATAACCAGTTTTAAAAAATGAGAGAAAAGAGAGGAAAAATTAGTGAAAATTGGCTCAGAGATGGGAGTATAAGGTTTGAGAAAACTTGTATGCAGGGATAATAATGACAAGGTAATGGGGTGTTTCCATACAAATATTCTGAGGTTGTGGAGATTAAGGAGTCTGTCCCCTTTTACCTTCACCTTCTTTTGTAGAATCTATTTTGGCTGTAATGTAATGTACTAATAAACACTAAAGGCATTTTAGAATAAATCAGGTCATAGCTTCTGCTTCCTTTTGAGTGTCCATCTGAAATAATTAGCTGCAGAAAAGTATATACATAAATATATATATAACACTTTTGGAAGAAATGGCACAGCTGCTGCCAGCTATGCCCTCTGGCACTCCGAGAGGCAGAAGCTCCTCCTGGGTTTTGCAGTATGCTCTGAAGTGGAGCTGTGTTTTAATTGCTCCATCCATCCCTATTAAGGGACAGGCAGAAAAGGGAAAAAAAAATCTAATGAGAAAACAGATATTGTATATACATTACTAAATACCTGTGGTTAAAAGAATATGAAGGTTGCTAAATGAAGCACTGAAAAACCAGGAAATATATGACTCCTGCTGTAATGTTAATTTAACTTCTTCAGCCAACACCATTATGCTACAGGGTTCCAGGGTCTCCTGCTTCACCTAATGAACGACTGACTGGTCCTTCTGACTTTTCTACTCTTCACAGGTGGTATGGAGATCCAAGCCTTATTTATCTTATAAAATACAAACCCTGTTCTAAGTACAGGGTTATTAATTTCCTCACTGTTTTTCATTTAGCCCTCCTACTGCATTCAGTTAATGGTACTCATGGTACTTATGATTATAATATACAATGTCTTCAAGAACATTCAATAATGGGTTTCTACAAAATCCTGGGAGGTGGCCATTGATCATTATTATTTGTTATATGCGTTGTTATGCACACAATATTGTTTGTGAGCAAAGAAAAAGCATACTTTATATATAAAGCCAAGAATTTATTGTTGTCATGTTGAAAATATTTTCAGTATAATCCAAGAATCATTTGTGCATATTTCATTTCAGGAAAGAATATTTTAATACAGAAAGGCTCATTAATAATGACAATGTAGTTAAAAACATTATACACATGCTTAGTTTCCACCCCTTTTTCCGTTATTATGCTCAACATTTTCCTTCTCCTCTTGCTCCCAAGTTTGGTTGTTTCATTCTGCTCTTAAGCATGTTGGGGCAATGTAGACTTGTCAGCTTCTAGGCATTCACTTGAGGAAATATGATGTTCATCTTAGTGGCATCCTCTTTCTCAAAGAAGGACTTTATATATGATTGCTAACAAATGCATATTTGGTCATTTTCACGGGTCTGCAGCTTTAAGTTATGTCCAAATTTGCTGGATATGTGCTAGATGTTATGTTTTTATTCTCAGTTATACCTAAACCCAGTTTTGATCATCCCCAGGTGTGCATTTCTTTGACTTTAAGTTAGTTTCTTACAGCTGTGGGTCTTGAATAACAAGTCTGCTTGCACATTTCTTATCACCTAATCATGGAGGTATTCCTCTACACTGCATCCTCTCTCCACTTCTCTACTGTCTTACCAGGCCTGGATTTCTACAAACCACATCATTATATATACTGGAGTTGTAAGATCATACTGCTATACCAAATAAAGATAAACAAAAGTAAAATAAATCAGCCAGAGGTACCTGTTACATTAGACAACTTGATGTTAAATCAAAGGAAGTAAAGTTGCCATCTGGTCAAGAAAAACCCAGGGCCAGACAGGGAAAGCCTGGCAAGGTTCAGTCCTGAGGTCTGGGAAGCAGTGCAAATCTGATAGCTTGCTACCAGCAAGAGCTATACCATATTACAGGGACTGAAATTACAATGTGCATCCTGAGAAATAGTCTAATTAGAAATAAAATGCTACATTTCTTTAACAGTTACTTGAAGTCATTGACAGTTGTGTTTTTTTAAACTTCAAGGAGTGTTAATTGACTGAAAGTACTTTCAGTTCCTAATTAGATCATTACAATCATGCTGTAAACAAAGGCTGTGATGAGCAGACACATGCTGAGTTAGAATGTTATGTCTAGTAGAAATGGTCACATTAGAGCATTTTGGAGTTAGGTTGCAGCTCCGCTCAAAGCCCAGAAATTCAGAGTAAGTTTAAATGGTATTGGCTGTTTTGAGCTGCTCTGGGAATGCAAAGCAGCCATAAACTTGACTTAAATGGCCAGTAAAGTGGGTTTTACTGCTGCTTTGTGTCACTGAATTGCTCCAAAGCAGCTGGAATATCCCATGAATCTGGCCCCAGATGTTTATGTGGCGTTTATTCAAACTATTCTAACCTCTTTGACATGAAATCTGCTGGAAAACTCATGAGAATAAGTTCTACCTCCTTCTTCTGATCTCAACCAGAAATGCCAAATGGATGGTCAGCTTTTAGTTTCTCTACTCTTTTCATTTGGTGAATACTGCAAATGGAAAAAAAAAAAAAAACAACCACCAGAACTTCAGAATTTCTCCTCAAATGTTATTTAATTTGAATTCTAGGAAGATCCACTGTGTTTGGGGGGTTGTGACATCACCTTACTTACACCTAAATTGGGACTGTTGTTGATATAAATATATATGTATATATACATACACACATGCATTACAGACCTCATCTTCTATCATGTGGTCTTTCACCTAATGGTTCATATTTTCAGATGGGTTGCAGATAACTTGGTTTATAAATTTGCTGCCTATTCTTTTTCCATTCTAGTTACTAGGTTATCTATTGCTGTATTCCAACAGGTAGTTTTGTGTGGGATTGGTTTCCCAGGAGCTCAGGCATTTACAGCTGAGTTTAGTAACTTCTCATTCTCTTTATAGGTAATGATGCAAGAGGTGCTACTACATTGTCTCATTCATCTGGACACTTAATCTATGAGTTCAAATCAAAGTTAGAATTATTTTATAACAATGCAAAAGTGCTTTCACTTTTAGTGAAATTTACAGTACCTTCATTCACACTAAATCCAGACTCCTACTAGATTGACTCACTCGAGTCAGGGAATGCCCTGTGGAGTAAGGTACTTCTTGGTATGAGTAAAACTGTAACAGTCTGTCACATTCAGGTACCAGCTCCCTTCTGGGTCTGTTCTGCTTTTAAAATGAAATTCAAGTAGCGAGAAAATGATAGTTGATCTGTATTCTGCATAAGAACACAGATTTCTGGGATGTTCAGGATAATTTTTATCAGGAAACTTATGTCATCTTTTCTCCTTATCAGAGGCCAGTCCAGCTTTTCATAAGATGTAAATAATGTAAAATTATATAAAAATATTTCTGGCTTGAGTAATTTGAAGCACAGCCAAGCAAAACACTAGGGGTTGCATTGGAAGGAATGTCTTTTATTTTTGGGCAGCACAAATGAAGTAGCTGACCTAACAGAAAACATCTCTAATATATTTGGTTAAAATTTCCTAACTTTTGTCAAACATTAATAAAAATATCGAACTTAAAGTTTACACTTTATAACACCGTTGAAGAAACATGCTGCATTCTTCAAATTAGAGATACACTAACAGATAGAGAAAGGACTTCTTTCTATGGCCAAGGTGAAGTCTAAAGAAAATATTGATTATACACAAGGTTTTATACACCAGTATTCAAAAAGAGTTAAAGAGGAATTTTCTCCAACAGGAATGTTCATTCTAATCCTCTTTTTATCCTGTGTTTAGTTGCTTTATTTTATTTAATGTATTTTTCAATAATAAGGGCTTTGTATATGTTACATAGTGAAGCTTTTAAATATCTACATGAAAAGCATGACCTTAAAAAGGAGGCAGGAGGGACAGAATAGGTGAATTGTTAACAGATGAATAATTGGTTTTGAGAAATGTCAACAGAGCCTGCTTGTCTACACTACAGCCATTTCAGGAGAGGTAAATAGAGGTAGGCTTTTTGCTGCAATTATATGTGTGACATTCAGAGGGATTCTTCCAATGACTCACATGCCTGAGATTACTTGGTCTACAGTGGGTTGGGGCCAAATTTGAATCCAATAGCACACTGCATGTTGACTAGGTTACTAGTCAAGGAATATGTTTATTTAAAATAAAAGTAGCTCCAAATTAGGTGCCAGTTATTTTCTTAGTCTATGTGGTGGACCAGTAGATAAGACCTTCCAATAAAAGGAAAAAAACCATATGGTTTTATGAATATTTAGCACCCAGTTGATAATAGGACGGTTAAAGGCATTCAACATTTGTGAATTTTGGTTTGGAGGATCTTGTTATGAGTAGGGTTGAAAAGACTCCACATTCCTGAAGCACAGAATTCACTTGGCAAGCAGCCAGGCTGGACAGAGAGTGGGAGAGGATGTGGCATGTCTGTATACAGTTATACAGTGGAAGGAGTGTTAGGATTCATGGTGTCCTTGACAGAGTCATTGCCTGATACTGCACTCCACTGTGCTTTTTCTCTCAGATTGAATAACTCAGCTTTTTTTCTGCTGCAGGGTCCTTCTGTATAACAGAGTTTTTACGCATACATGAAGCAGTAATCCAGTGGCTCACTATCACTCTATTAGTATTCCATTGATTATTGTTTTATTGAGAAACTGGACATTACTATTAGGACTTCTGTCCTATTTTTCCACTTGCAGATTAACTTGTGACCTAAATTGATGCAAGCTGCAGAGATCATCTTGTCTAGCTGAAGTACCTGTCACATGCCTTTTAGATAAGAGACTTTATTTTAAAACAGGCATCAGGAGAAATTGTTTGACATGATTTAAAAGTCTGCCAGTGCTCCTTGCTAATTTCCCCAAAGTGTCACTAATATCTGAGTTCAGACAAAAAAGTCTAGGGTTGCAGAATCAGGTGTTGCATTGTGCCTTTACCAAATATCCTCACAGACACCAGCGTGCTCTGCTCCATGCTTATATTTGCTCTCTTTCCTCTCATCACCCAGTTCAATGCCCACCATCATTGCAAACCAGCAGTGTCCCATTTATCCCTCTTCTACATCTACATTAGGCAAAGCAGAGATACTTCAAAAATGTCTTTTGACTATCAAATTAGGCCTCAAATCTCATGAGAACTCCAATTTCAAGATTACACATGTTCAATATAAGGTCCCACTTGTAGGATTAAACTTTCTAGGAAGCAGACATCAAACAGCATGATATGAGAGATTTTCCTCACTCAGGACACATAGGTCATGTGTCAGGACTATCACTCACATTTGTACTTTTGTTACATATCTTTGTTCTGTAAAAGTAGGCAGGTATGTTTAGTATCTTTTGTCAAACATTCGTTTGACAAAACTACATTATTTTTATGTAGTACTTGACACAGAATCTTTCCATTACTTCTCTACCTCTGTTAGGAACCAACAATTGGTATACACAAGCAAGAAACTGACAGCTTTTTTGCTGCAATTACTGAGATTTTGCAACTGTGCAACCAATGCACCTTTTGCCTTTATACCAAATATTTCTGTCTGAGGGCACTATAGGATGAGTACTTTAACTCATCCTATATTGAAGTGTCAGCTTTGTTTTTTAATTTCTTATTGGTCAGAGTCTAATTGCTGTAGCTATTTATATTGTGTTATGTTAGCTGCTGCCATGTAAGAGTCCAGTTAGAGAAAACAGAATTATAAAATATCCTACCCATTTAGTACTAGTGATAAGATGCCATCTAGTTTTGCACTTTTGAATCTATTTGCCATGTTCTTCAATTAATTCATTGATGCTTCTTGGGGATTCATCCCCCAAGATCCTCTATTACTTTTACATAACTAGACTAGGCACATGATGTTTTTCCTGGTATGATTCCCTTTTGTTTCTCAAACACGTCTCTTTGCTTGATGTTGGCAGTGCGATATGTTTGATGGGGTGGAATTTATAAACATTATCCTTTAGATCTTGCACAACTGGATGAAACCAATAGTTCATTCCTTTTTTCCTTACAGAAGTATTTCCAAGGCTAAAAACCTTTCATAGTATTTCTAGCTTTCTGTTTCCTAGAAAAATAAAAAAAATTGAAAATACAAGCTGCTACTGAAACAGCTTGTATTCTACTTCTCTTTCACCAGTATTCATTATTTATCATTGTCTTCACAAAATTAGGCCAGCATGTTGCCATATTTGGACACGATTTTAAAGTAGCATTGAACGTTAAAAAGAGGAGCATTATAAAATAAACCATGTTTGAAACTACATCCTTTTGGTTTCTGGGTTTGAAAAAGTGTCAAGAAAAATAAAGGTGGTCTGGGTAACATTGGAAATAGATTGAAGATTCTGGATTATTAGGTAGTCCTAGGTAAAACAGTTATTTTTATGTTCACCTTAAGCTCCTCCTGCAAATAACCAAGCTACATCTTGTGTTCAAATTTGTGGGTTTTTAGAGGAAAGAGATGCAATTGCATCTCCGCACATAAAAAAGTGCAGAAGACAGAGTAGCTGTATAACTTTGTTCATGTTGGTAAGTGAACTGAGTGCGAGGTAGGCAAAGTTACGCAAGTATCTAGGGGTATGTTTTAACAGGTTGGGAATCTGTGAGTCATCCTCACTCCACATCAAATTGAGGTGTGCACAGCTCTTCCCCACACATCTGTATCAGCCTATTTTTGATGGAAAAAGAAATGGGCAAGAGATTTCCCATTTAATACCCCCTCCCCCAAACATAAATAATGTGTGTTTTCTATATAACAATTCTGAACATTTATTGGCACTTAATAACTTGATATTAGCCAGTTTATTCCCCACAGAGTGACACAAGAGAGGTATCACAGAGTCAGTTAAGCATATATGTGTTTTAGCCCTGAGCTAAAGTCTTGAGCAACAAACAGAACTCGCAGGTACTCAAGTGTTCCTTGGTTATTATCATGGTTATTCTTTCGGAGTGTTATGGAAATCTGAGCTGCACTATTGTTCAGAGTCTCCATGGAACACAGTTGTACTTCACAGAGTTGTTTAAAGGATTCTGCATGAATTAAAGTGAACCTCAAAAATTGCCACAAATAATTGACTGATCATCCCTCAGGGACGCTGGAAATATCTCTGGGGAACTGTCCAGCAAAAATTTCTCCGCTGAACACTGCTTTATATGGTGTCCATCTCAGAGCTGGTGCTGACAGAAAAGAGCAGGATGAGAACTGGCCATAGGTGTGCTGAGGGAGAGAGTGTAACATCCTGCTCTGGGCTGTGCCTTTCCCTCTGCCTGATCCTGCAGGAAGCATTTGTTTTTTGGGTCAAGCAATTTCTTAAAGAGGATTAAGAAGGGAATAGATAGACGAGGAAATTCAGAAATTTAACTAATGGGACCCACTGCCTTCCTACAAAACGAAAAACTGGTATTGATGTATGCTGGACTGAACATCGAAAAAATGGGAAGGCCACTGGAAATAGGAAAGATGGGAAGATCATAAGCTTGGCACCAAACTCAAATATTAAAACTGCCTCTGTCCATTATTCCCCTAGTCTTCTTTGATCAGGGAGCTCTCCCTCAAAAATTCTTTCTTAAGTTTTTAGTGAAAGCTTATGTGAAAGGGGTGCATGCATCTGTGTGTCGACCGAAGCATAATAATTTTGAATGGACTCTTCAATATTATTCAAACTTCTGTGAGAGTTCTGTGCACACAGTTGAGAATTTTGCTACAAAACATATATTCTGCTTTCTTACATAGAGATGTATGTAGTGGAAAATGTCTTTTTATCCGGGGCTCCCTTTGATAGTATGTTTACTTTTCCATTCATTCGCTGTTTTACTTCTACTGCTGTTTGACCCTATCTGTGTTCCCCTGCTTAATAATCTGCTAAATGCTTCTGTCTACTGCATCACTTGCAATGAGACCCTTCAGTAACATCCTGTTAGACACCTTGCATGAATACCTAGAGATGAACAACAGAGTTAGCTGAAAGAGCACACAGGCAATTCCAAGACAGAAGTGATGTGTGACAAACTGTCTCCACTCTGCTTACATAATTGTCTGGATTTTGATTTAAGTTTCCCCTGCTGCCAGAAATGAATTATGCCATAGAATTTGTGCTCTTCCTATTTGAACTCTGGATTGTCATTAGTGATGATTTGTGCCAGATATCATTAAAATTATGCATAAAAATATAAATGATCTGCAAAGCAATTACAAGCTTACAGTTCCAGACCATTTTTTGGTCAGCCCAAGCTCTCTGTGTTTTGAATGATATTTTTGCATACAGAAAAAAAAAAAAAAATCCCTGTTTTGAATCACTGATTCCTTGAAATTATTTTCCAAATCCTTTTTTAAAATTATTTATTTTTAATTAAAAAATGGACAAGTTATTTAGGAGCTCAGTGAATACTAAGTGAATGTTGTGTCCAAGCATCTTAGTAAATATGGGCTTGAGAGCAACTGAAGTTGAGTGCACTTGAAATATGTAGCTCTTACTGGAAATGGGAATAGCCAGTACTTCAAAACATAGCAAACCTGAACTGCTTGTTGATATGTTTTATTTCTATGACGTATTTAATTCAGTAGAAATATGATTGCTAGAACTGATTTAAACAGGTATCATGTGGGCAGATATTATACAAATTTCTCTACACAAGATCTGCTAATGCATCTCAGTTTGAATTTGTAAATCTGCCAAGTTTCACTCATTCAGAGAGAGGCTTCCTCATTTGGGATTAATTTTAAGACTCTTAAAAAGTGTCTCCACTTGTGATGAAACATTTTGCTGTGTGTGAATGAGATGTATAAAACCTCATTCTAAAGGCCAAATTCATCTCTGGTGTAACTTCCAGGGAATTCCACAATGCTTTGAAATCTTCTTCATTCAGATGATCATAGCTCAAAAAGCGTGAACACTTCTTCAACTTGATCCCTGTGCATTTTGCACTGAGTGCCAGTCATATAGTGGTTCTCTGAAATGTTCATTTGGAGTGAGAGATGAGGTAGTCACAGATCATTTTCATTTTAGCCTAAGCCAGGATGAGGTGAATTTGACATACAGCTTAGCTATTCATAAATAAGAATAATATTCACTTAAAAACATATAGAAACATACTTAAAATAGTAAAACTTCCCATTTTTCTTTGTTCCTTTCTCCAAAAGAAGCATATTAAGAAAGCACTGAAACCAAGTAGCTAGTGAAAGGAGCTGCCACTGGTGTAAAGCCAATATATGTACATATATATCATAACTAAGACATCCACCTGCTTTTTTGAACACAATAAGTGATCACAGCAAATACCAAACTAAAAACAAAAAATCAAAAACAAAAGCCCCAAACAAGTCATATTTGCTGATAATATTATTCAAGACTAAAGATTCCTTTTGTCTTCCGTGTGATACTAAAATCTCTCAGGCTGATAAAATCAGCAAGGACAGGGCAATTGTCATTGCTCATTTTATGACCTGCGGCGTTGCTCCAGTGCCTCAGACTGCCTTGGCACCATTAGTCCCTTGACTGCTTCTGCTGATCTTAAAGAGGCTTTTGTTGGTAATCAGTACAGACTCTGGAATCCCAGGACAACACTGCTAGTTATGCTGAGCTAAAATCATAAGGAGTGCAAGCAATAACAAGCACCAAGGCCTGTGCTGACCCTTAGCAGCTGTTTATATCCAATCATAACTGAGCAAATGACTTTCCAAACGAAAAGGCATGTTTTTGGAACTGATAATAAATCAATCTTTAAAGAATGAGAAATACTTATTAGTTTTATTCTCTGCTAGGTTGTAAAAAAACCAAATAAGAACCCCTGCCTTAGAGCCAGACGGCTTTCACATATATAGAGAGATTTAAAGGGGTTGCACATCAAAAGAGGGCATTTTTAATAGTGCTCACATGACAGAAGAACACTACTGCATTTCTGAAAGTGATACACTCCAGCTTAATGAAAGGTAACTTACAGAAAAGCAACTAAATTGCCACCAAATCTCTGGCAATTAGTAAAAATAAAACTTTTAAGTTCTTAACGGGGCAAAGGAATAATAAATAACATAATTCTAACAGTGTGAATTTCAGTGTGAAGGATAATGTACTAAAGCTGTTCTTACTTCAAAAAGTTTGATGGTAATTAATAACAGAAGAGATTTTTATAGCTGTAGGCATGAGAAGGTAACAGTGCCTGCATGAAGGGAGAGAGGACATGCTGCTTCAGTGCCAAAACCCCAGTGCTGGTCCTGCTCCCTGCCCTTCTGGGAAGTCTTGGTGAGAATTTGGTTCCTGTGCCTGGCCCAGCAGCAGGGCTGCAGATGGGCTCCAAAGTGTCCATCCTGAGCTTGTGCCCCAAGGCTCATTCTGGTGGGTGAGGAAGTGGGGGCACAGTCACATGTGACACCCTGATGGTGGTAACCCTTTCATGCTGGACATTATATTTAATATTTGCAGAAATAGCTACTTTTCTCCTCTTTCTCTTCCTCTGCACTAGCTCTGTAATTTAATGGAGCTTATCAGGAACAGAATGGAGGCAGGATTCATCTCTCTGAATTTGGTGTTTACATCTGAGCTGGCCAGCTCTTCTGAGAACAATTTGTCTCACCCTCAAGATGACAACATGCTCAAATGAGCTGCATAATAGAAGCGTCTTTTGCTGACCTTAAAGGGAGCTGGTGACACCTATCCCAGGCAGAGAGGTCCGTATGGCAGGCAGCTTAGGTGAAAAAAAAAAAAAAATCTCTAAAAGCCATCCTCATATTTTCCTTTTGTTGGTTATGAATCCTGGGTCAGGAAAAGGTTGAGACTATTAGACCAAGATGAGCAATATCATGTTTGTAGCCATGGTGTTGTTTTGAACTTTTGCAGACAACTACCACACCCCTCTGATGTTTTCTTCATAACATACCAACTGCTGTGAGATTGGCACAACAGTGTAATATTAATAGAAAAAATCTGGTTTGAATAACCTTAAAGTCAATGTTGTAAATCTAATAAGTACTTGGATACTGGCGTGCTAGTCCCCATCTGCAGGATTTAAAAATCTGAAATTCATTTAAGTCTTATAATTAATAAACAAAAATCCTCAGACATTATTAGTTACACTATATTTTTATGATGTTATCCCTAAAAGGATATTAAAGTGCTTTGAAAGTGGCCAGATCCCCTACTATAATATTACAAGAGGAATGTTTTTCATCACCATTCTACAGAGAAACCAAAGAAATTAGTGATACAGGCCAAATTTGAAATGCTTGGATATTTCCTAAGGACCGTTCTTGTGCAGATTGTAGGACACGAAAAGATGAGAGATAGCATGGCAGTAGTACAGAAAGAGCAATCTAGTCTATAGGTTCAATGCTGGGGACAAGAATGTATGGCCCAGGTTGTAGCTGAAGTCTGCACCAAAAAGCTGCTTCAGGGATGCATTAGCAGGTGCTTTCAAAGAGTCATTTAGCAAAGCAGCCACGAAATGTGAGCTGGCCTGAACTGGCTGGTGGCAGAGGTGAGGCAGAGGTAGGGAGCAACATGGGAGACTCCAGTGGAGACAGTGAGGAGAGTGGACACATTTGCTTTCTTCTTGGCACAATTTGCTATAGCCACTGCCAGGTGCCCAGTAATAATTAGGATATGCTGATTGGCAAATGAAGTATGCTAATGATCAGATGAAGCAGATGCTAATAAGATTAGCAGGAGGAGAGTTTCTCTGCCAGCTGAGTAGCAAAAAACAATAAGAAGGTGAGAGTATGGGGAGGTGCCCAGCTGACCTTTCAGAAGGCCTTTGTTCCCAAAAGCAAGGTAGTAATTTAGAGGGGGGTGTGTGTGGGAGATGTTGTGCCCTGCAGTAACCTGCATCCCTCTCATCAGGACACCCTCTACAGAATAAAGGTGTTGTCTCTGACAGGGATCTGGCAGCACCTCTCATCTGCCCAAGGTAACTGGCTAGTAAAAGTCAGATGAGTGGTAGCCATAGGAATGTTTGGTATTCCAGTTAAACTATTCAGGAAACACAAGGGGTCATGTGGTTTGTTCCAATGATTTGTGCTATTGTACACATGCAATGTAGGGACTCAACCCTCCCAACATAAAAACATTAATGGTCAGGTCACAAATAGGTATTTTCTAAGAACTTCCCAAAATTTATTGGGAATTAGACTAGATATCCTTGTGGGTGGCCAAAGACAGATTTGAGAGATGTAAATAGATTAAGCAAGTGAGAGGTACTGCTACACTGTCATTTGACTTTGACAATACCTGTTTATATTTTCTTCCTCAAAAAGTCCCAAAATAGTCTGTGAGGCCCAACAGCTTATCTTTGGGTTTATTAAAAAAGCCCAAACACACAGAGGATTTTCCTATTTGGATATTTTCCTACATTTTAGAAGAATAATTAACAGCAAAACTGCAGTTTTACTGTAGGACCGCTGGAGTCAGGCCTTTGGATCATTGAGGACTTGGGAGGCTACTGGTGGAGTTCATGTTCTAAATCTCTCTTATCATTTCTGAATGCATCTGCATATTTTATTGCATAAAATTTCTGTTTTCACCTTTGGATTTCACTTCCAGAAGTTCCTAAGGTCTTATTAAAGACTTTGATGCTTGGTTAGACCATTCAGGCCTAACATAGCAACATTCTGAAAGTGCATTCAGATACTTCTGCCTAATTCCAGAACCATCCAAAACCTCTAGGAACCTCCTTGTTTTAATGGAAAGGTTTTCAGAGCCCAGAATCATACTTTTCTATGTTTTCAGATCTGACTTGCTCTTGTCACAATCATCAGTTGCTATCATGCTCTGCTTCACCCTAACCAGATGCCAGAAAATGTTATTTTCCTGTCTCTGTTCCCTTGAAAATTCAAGATGTTTTATAGAAATCTTAACCTTACAGCTCTCTTGAAGAGAGCTTTTAACACAACAAGTGGTAGCTACTGCTTTCTTTGCAAAACCAGCTGAATAGAGGAAAAGGTAGGAATCTGATTTTGAAATAGTGTTTACCTGAGAACCAATAAAATTTGACAATCCTCTTCTTTTGCCTATAGGAACACCTATTTCTTGGAAAAATACCCCAGTCACCAAATTATGAAGTTTGAGAAAGCAGTCTTCATTCCAACTCTTGAACAAAATTGTAATTTTAAAAGTGAGAAGGAATAAATTGGCACTGGAGTCATAAAGAATTTCTATGCCTTGAAAGACACTCCAACAGGTTTCAACGCCTTTGTGCAGACTTTACAGCAGACAGCCTTTAGCAGCTGTAGATACATTTGTATGTAAAGCAGCCTTTAGCAGCCTTTAGCAGCTGTAGATACATTTGTGAGTTCTGCATCCCATCACTTTATTCAGTGCCCAAAAATTAAACTCTGATGCCAAAGAAGACCATTACTGATTTTAATCTCAAATATTTAAAGAGTGCAAGAGCTGTTGCAGGCTGTTAGCCTTAGCTGTTTTGCAAGCCCACCTTTTGGGATGGAGTAGTATGTATGTTTCTTACATGCTTCCCTCTGGGATCTATATCAGATTTTAAACTATCCTGGTGAGGACCATGGATTGACAAATGTTCTTGAAGTGCTTCCTCTGTTAAGTTTCTGCCAGAACTGATTCTATCTAAATAAGAAAATCCAAGAGTAGGTGCTAGCAGTTACTGAGTTCTTCAGGAGGAGCTGATAACTTGTAACCTCTTTTCAGCTGAGGAGTTGGAAAGTCTTACAAGATATATATGATTGCTAATGGTCCAGGGGACAGTGACAACTTCAGTGGGATAAGTAAGATTTAAACTAGTGAAGCAGCAGTGGGACTGTAGAACACATCTTTCTACTTATGATTTTAAATGTGATTTTGGTTCACTTACTAATGTTTCACCTTTTGTTTTCCCTCTATTGTGTTTGTAAAAATTGAGCAGTTGGAAAACTACTTTCTGGATGTGTCAGGAGATCGACAAAAAGTGAGGCTCTAGATGATCTAAATATAAAAATTCAGTGGGTTAGTTTTAATAAAAAATATTAAGAATTGAAATATGTTTCATGTCATGCAGACCTTGATTTTGAATAGTGTGGGGGTTTTTTGGAAGTTTTATTATATTGATCAGTTAAAGTGGCAACGGATGCTTCCTGTGAGTTATAAAAGTGCATTTGTCTGCTCTTACTGAGAAGGGGCTCACCATCAGGGTTTGACAGGGCAGAATGGTGTGATGAAGTGGCTCTGGAGGAGAGGAGGAGGGGCTGAGCACTCCACAGTAATGCTCTCACCCCGAGACCAAGCTCAAGCTGCCCATCCAGGGATGATGGCACTGTCTCTTGTGACAAAGCCGGTACCACAAAGAGTGCTGCAAGCTGTATTTTTCTTTCTTCAGACACTGATCCTGCTTGCTACCTGGGGCAGAAGGGCTCACAAATATGGATATGGAGGTGGACTAAAAGAGGCTTAAACCACTTTCAGGGAGTTCATTAAACTTTTCAGGGAGTCACTGGCAAAGTGAAAAAGAATATAATTTACTCAGACTTCTTTACTTTATGCTGTGGGTCTTTATTCTCATTCCCATCATATCTAGTAATATGGTAATATGGTAATAAACACTGTTCTCTGTTCCATTCAGCTATGATCTTTTTCTTGTAAATAAATGAATTATGTGAATGAGCTTGAAGACAAATTCTAAAATATTAAAAGCTGTCCTTCTTCTCAAATCTAACTCTTATGTTAGTTGTTTACATACATAATTTAATAACATGAACATATTTTTTATATATTATTCTGACAGTAGTAAATGAAACCAGATTCAGGAAAAATATTCTGGTACATGGAATCTCAAAATACACATTTGTATTGGTAAGGTACTAGTGTATATTTTGTAGGGCTTATATTGCTACTCGTTGTGGTTAGTGGTTAGCATGACTATCATGTTTTTGCAGTATTACGTATCTGAGAAAATGTAATTTTTTTCTATTCCTTTTAAAATCAAATTACAATGTGACATTCAATAAAATATCTTTTGTGCAGCTAATAAAAATGAGATCCCATCTCACTGCTTTGACAAATAAACCGCACAAGTCAAAATACTGCCTCTGATACAGTTTATAGCTTAAGCTTTCATGTCAGCCTTTCCTATAAAAAAGCTCCATTATTTATTAATAGCCTTCTATGTCTTAAAAGTTTCTTTTTCTTGTGTGGAGAAAAAATCATTTGCCTTTTAATGGGGTGTCAGATTTGTTTTCCAAACCTTCTAAAAGGTTATCGTTGTTACATATGGACAAGTGCTTTTTTCAGAATCAATGTAAACTCTGTTACCAGGGTAATTTACTGCAGTCCCCTGGTAGCTGTACGGAAAACTTAATTTCACCATTTTGCAAAGTGGAGGGGTGGGACTCTTTCCTTGTGGTTAACTATTTTCACATGGAGTGAAAAGAAAATGCATGCTTCTAGCACATACTAAATAACTGATGGTCTCTTACCCTCTGTTTGAGTTCAGGGCACTCTGGCAGTCTGGTAGGGTTCATGGCATAGAAGGATGACTGACTCAATTAGATATACCATAAAAACTTTTGGCAATTAACTTCCAACTAACCAAAACCTAGTCCTGATACTAGGAGTGGATAATAAAAGCTTGTTAAGTTTCTGTCCCTTACCTGCAGACATATACACACAAATATCTGAGCCACATTTTTGATGACGGGGAAGTCTTTACAGAGGGAAGAATATTCTATGAAAGATCCAGAGGTGTCAGCTTTGAGTGTGTCTTGAAGTCTGAGTTGAGAAATGACATGAAACACAAGCAAATATCAAGTTCAGGACTGTGCATTTAATTAGAGCCTGAATTAGCAGCTGCAGTATTTTATTTTGAAAAACGCAATAATAGCAGTATTTTTTCTCTAATAAACACTACCTAAAACCCCCTCCAAACCCAGAAAGCAATAGAAACTACTTATGACCTCAACAATGTTTTTAGATTAATTTAATTACCTTTTACTAGTAATTTCTATTAAGTTGTCTAATTACCTAATATATTTGGAGGTGCTGCCTACATCTGCATGCTGAAAAGCGTGTTTCACAAAAGGCAGGAGCTCTTTAAATGCAAAAATTCATCATTTTTCCACCCCCTTTTGTGACTGTTCACCAGACTGAAGACAGTTTCCTAAATCTGCACTGTGCTTAAGAGGAAACAAGCTGGTGATTTCTGCTACCAAACCAAACTGAGAAACAGATGACTCTATAACTACTGAATTTTGAAGCTCACACTTGTTCTGCACAAGTGAAGGATAGGCATCAATTGGCATAATAAAATAGCTCTTTTCATAAGGTAGAATGGAAAGGGGAATATAGATGATGGACAAATCTCATGCCACTTCAGATGTTAAGAATCCCATGTTCATGCACTGATAGATCCCAGATGGAATTTTCCATGGCATGTTGCGCACATACTGTCCATGGAGGATCATGAAAATTCAGAGACTTCCATTCATCAATTCAATTTTAGAACAACTGTCTAATATATTAAGTGGGGAGAAAAAAGTCCAAAATCAAGCAGTCTGAACTTGAACTATGAACTTTAATAAATAGTATGATAGACATTGATACATTTGTGGATGAGATTACATAGCATCCATTGCCTGGGAAATGAGGCACTAAATTCAGTGACCCACTGTGTCCTATGGCATGTATTTTATGAGGAGTTCTCCCATAGGAAGCTTTCAGTAAAGTGTCATTTTTGTATTAAATAAAGGCTTTGTCAGACTGTCCCGGATCACTTTCAAATTTGAGTTTTTGAAAAGAGATGTGGGATCCAACATCCTCTACACTTGTTTGGCTGTGCTCTGAAAAATATCACCCACTTACATGCTGAGAGCTTCTGAAAAACTTGCTGATGTTCACTTTTCAGCAGGCTCAGTCTGTAACTCTTCTCACTTAGAAAATCCTAAATGTAAGGCAGATTTGTGTGTATAATTACTTTGGAACTCTGATTTCCAATACCAGGAACACATTTTTGGCAGTATGTTTGCCCCACCATCTTCACAGCCATGCGTTTGCAAGACACCATCACAGATTATTTATTAGTGCCACTGACAGAAGAAGGAAAGATCCACCACATGTCATTTCTCCAGCTCTTCTCTGGAAGCTTGGCTTCTGGTCTCTGTTTCTTTCATGATATATGAAACTACAAAACTGCAACTACAATACTGCAGAGCAGAGGTATTCCATGGAGTTAAAACTAATCTTGGTAGTGTAGCTGAATAAGTGTAGACGTGGTAGAGGAAAGTTTGAATTATGTGCATTCACAGATAAACTTTACTTCATCCAGCTCTTGTTGAGGCTGCTTGTAAGTTCATATCTTGCATTATAACCTGAGTTTGCTGAAAGAAAAACTTATGACTGTGCATTAGGCCTCAGAGTATGAAGCTGCATTTTAGTAAAAAAGCAGAATTTTGGTGTGTGAAGGCTGGTTGACCCTGCTTGGTGTTGTTGAAGCAACAAGGTGATGATGCAACACTGTGTCCTTCAGTTGTTAGACAAAACATCTGGGACCACTACAGACCCTGGCTCTTCCTTGTGGACTTAGATATCCTAAGTGCGTAAGAACTTGGCATAAAACAAAAACCAAATCAAGCCTCTTTCCACATGGTGTCATTGCACCATTCAGCTATGACATGGAGGGGCTCAAAGTTTCCTTCCTTGAATAATTTTATAGGCAATTTGTTGTTGGAGTCTGGACTTGTTGCTCTTCCTTACAATCATGTGAGCTTACATGTGACTGTGACAAGACCAGAAAAAGAAAAGTGTTCACCAGTTGCTTCTTCTCACAGTTTAGGCACTACTGCAAAACTAAAGGCTACCGTGGGACAGAGATACTGAAGAGTAAATCTTTCTCTGGACCAGAGCTATCACCTAGGCACTCCAGTCCTGCCCAGGAGCTGTGAATGGAAGAAGCATGCTTTGTTCGCCCATGGCCC
Organism: Certhia americana; assembly: GCA_018697195.1. Lineage (NCBI taxonomy): Eukaryota > Metazoa > Chordata > Aves > Passeriformes > Certhiidae > Certhia > Certhia americana. The sequence goes on along the minus strand of CM031857.1, from coordinate 82,837,547 downwards.
CTGCCTGTTCAGAATGATGGTACAGTAGGACATTCTGTATGTTGATGGAAATTTTCAAATAATTTAGTCTCTGAAGCAAAATTATTTTCCACTGAATATTAACAAACAGATGTTTTACAAAACTGAATAATATGTTCAAGAACACAGATTTTCAGATGTTGGCAAAAGATGAGTTCCCAGCCGAGATGGTACTTGCTAACAAATACTGCATTGCTCTACCAAAGCAGAGGGCTTGTCTGTCATACTGCTGTAATCATTATTTAAACATAGTGAACTTTTGTTTGTTTGTTTGTTTGTTTTTTGCTTAGAAACTCTTTATCTTTAGAAATGATCCTTAAAATTCTAAATATTACTACTACTTCTTTTGTCACACTGTGGCAGTCACACAACATGAAATATTCTTGCTTGGACTACTAGAATTTGGCAAAGTTACAATATCTGAAAATTAGATTTTATAATAGGAAGTATTAAATGACTATAACTCACTAAGCAGCTCTATCTACATAAGCTCAAAAATATAGATGTAAAAGCAGGAAAGGTGTCAAATACAGCACTGTGTTTCCATGAGATTGGACTTTTTTATCTGAGCTCACATTGGGGCAATGAAGTCATTGGAAGGTCAAATGACCCACCCAAGGACACTGACTGGCAGCCAGAGACTGAGTCACTATCACTGCTCATGGAAGTTCCCGTCTCTGAGCGAAGTACAAGGTAAGTGACACAAAGGTACATCTTCTCTCAGTTTCCATTATGTTTCTAATCTCTCTTCGCTACAGTAATGAATGATAATGAGTTGCAATCTTTTCTCTGTGTTGTTCTTGCTGCTGCATCGGTGACACTTATTGTTACAATAAAGATATAAGTGGAGAAAAAAATTGTGCTAAGTGATATTATGAATAACTAAACCTAAATAACTTACAAAAAGAACAGCAGTTACAATAACTTGTTAGAAAGGATCATCTTATTCAATGTGTCCATGTCAGGCAGGTCACTCTCTCCTTCATCTGGAATTGAAAATACTGTGTAAAAAGTAGACATGATTCAGTAAGTTCTATTTTATATAAGCAAATCTTACTAACAGAAGGATGGGCAAGGACAGGTACATAATTGACCTGATGATATTTTCTACACAAAGCCAGAAACTCAGTTAACCTGGCACTGAGGATCAAGCTCCTGCTATGCAGGTGCACTTTGGTGCTATAATATTAAGCATTTCAGACTCCCAGGGAGCCAGTTTTCAAAAGTGCTTATTACTCAGGTCAGGTTGTTTGGAAGAACTCAGCAAAACTTTTTCAAAAGGCAACAGATTTTCAACCCTGCTCTGCACTCAGTGTCACCTGCTGGGCAGATGGTGATCTGTGGGTTTGGTTGGGTGCTGCAGCCTGCATCAAGGTCTGCTTGAGAACACTGTGCCCTTTGGATGAGAAGAAAGGAAGTCAGAAGGAAGTGGGAAAGAGACTTCAACTGCCCTGTCTCTTTTTCTTGCTCTCCATCCTTCTCTTGACCCCCATGTCTTTTTCCTCTGATACTGTACTTGCATCTCCAACACAGTTCCAACCAGAAAGAAACAGCAGCTCTGAGCTGGAGCTGGAAAATACCATGGCAGAAGAATGTGGATTAGAGACAGTTTTGAGTAAAGGTGGATAAAGAGACTGCAGTCAGCAAAGCTGATCCCCCCGGTCTTAATCTTGAGGCATGTCCCATGCCTGTGTTGTAACAGTATTAGCCAAGTTGGCAGCTGGTGAAAATTCAATAGCAATAGAATCCTTTGTGTATTTTAGCAGGAGAATATTCCATATGTTTGATGCTATTACCTTAATTATCTTATACAATGCTAATACTCTTGCTTTTCCTTGGTCTCCTGCAATCCTATACTTTGTATTTTTTCAGCCAGCTGTATGAGTATGTGCATATGCATGTGGTTCTTCATCATTAGTTTATACTATATCAGATCAATTTTTTCTACCATCCCAAATTTATGATTTACATTGTCATCATTCCTCTAATATCTTATTTTGGTAAGTCATCTACTGTTTTCCTTTCTATGTATCATTTCATTCCTACATGACCACAAGTATAGAGCCACTGATAAGCATGACAAGTCCTGTAAGGAATCATGAGTCTGAATGGTTGCTTAGAAGGCCTGGAGGTAAAGGAAAGGAGTTGCCAAAAAACTCATATGGTAGGGGAGTCTGCACTGTCTGTAAACCTTGGAAGTGCCAAAGTATGTGATGTGTTGAGTTGCTTATGTTTATGCAACTCCTCCCATCTGTGCTGTCACTAAAACCGCCTCTTCCTAACAAAAGCCCACTAACTTGCAGGTCTCACATTTTACCACGACTTTGGTTTAGTTGTTGGGCTAGCTCCTCCTGTGAATTGTCATTTCTGCTGGAGAACGGAGGGAGAGATATTATATTGAAATAGCATTTTTTATGTTAACTACTCATTTTCCTGGTCTCACTTGAGAATATCAGTTAAAAAGCTTATTATCTGTTTAAAAGAACAGTTTATTACAGTAACTACTTTTCTTCTACCATTTGGGTTAATAAAAATGTTTAAAATATATCTAAGATAAACCTTTAGTTTGATTGAGTCTGGTTTACGAAGTAAGATTTTTCAGTGTCTCATGGTAATTGAATTTAGCACTTTTAGTTTAAAGCACTTTTAGTTGAAAGCTTTGAAACCCAGTCCCTCTCTCTGTCCATCATGTTATAAAGGTTTAACTCTTATGAAACACCTTTAAAAATCTTTGTTGGTTTTGGTGGTGCCATTCATATCAGGGAGAAACGCAACAAAGTGTCTATGCTGGTGAATCCTGACCCTTAAGAAAAGTGCCACAGTGAGGGTAGAATTGCTGTTTTCCACACTTGAAATTCTTATTACCTCTGTTCTCCTGTGGTGTATCAAGTGTTTAAAACTTTAGAGAAAACGATCATGAAGGTTCTGCTTTCTTGGAGGACAGCTTCTGTACTTAGGATAGTAAGCAGCAAGCAGAACTGCCTAAATAATCAATTAATTTAATTTTTATTGTCTCTGTGGATAATCTGTGTAGCAGCTTTTGGGTTTCTTGAAGAAGTTTGTTATTCTAAGTAGATTCATGCTACCCTGAAATATTTCTGGTCCTATAGATTTGTTTTGAGTATTTGATACATGAGGTTGGACCTTTGCTGGTTAATTTATCAGCTACATCACACAATATTGTCTCTGTTTCCATCTGGAATGAGCATAATTCTTCAAATTGCATATCTGCTGGGAATACAATGTTTCTGAATTCACAGTTTGTATTCTATGAGTATACTGTAATATTCATTTAACATTAATTTTCCATGAATGTTTCATGTAGCTTGTACTGGTTAATAACATGAAGAGACTTTATGTATCCAAAACACTTCTTGTGGTGTATTCAGGGAATTTATAAAGCTGTTTTTACTACCCTTCACTAGTAGTTTGCAAACAGAATTTTTCAAGTTGTTTCCAAACTCCTCTCTTGGAACCTGTTCTGCATCCTTCACATAAGGTCACCATAATTTGGGTCTGAAAGTTCGCACTTAAACTGAAATGTCTTTTGAAGGTTGATGCAAAAAGGGCACTTAACACACATTCTCCTCTATTTTAGCATTGGCCCAGCTAGGATCAATAATTAGATTATTTGCTTATTTTAACAAAAAATTATGAGAATAATAAGTCATGGATTTTTTTTAATCCTCTTGCACTTTCCAGGGAGGACTTCTGTTTTTCTTCCAACATGTTGGGTATGTTCATTTAGCTTCTACTAATATTACACATTAAGAGCTATAAAATAAACAATTTCTTCTGTGTCTGCACATAGATCCTAAATTTTTTTTTCCCTCTCTTTCTCCCTTCCCTTACAGGAATTTTTCCCTTTCCTGTGGTCATACTGGTACAAAGGGCTCAAGAAGGAGAGCTTTCCTTTCGGATTAAATGTAAGCAGCACTGGCTGCTGGATGTTGGGATGGCAATGCTGGAAGTGGCTGTACATCACCCTGCCTCTCTATCAGCCCTTGGTACCAGGCAAGGGCCCTGAGATATAGCACATCTGTGAGATGGGGTAGGTTGAACCCCCCATTTTATATGCAACCCCAGGACCCCCAGTGGTAGTTTTTGACTATATTCTGAGGGATAGGGATCTTTTAGGGGTACAACCTTCCAGACACATGGCTTTGATGGGGTGTCACCAGCCATCTGAAATAGCCCTTATGGAAATGCCATTAGAGCATGGTAGTTAGGCAAATGTAAAGAGTCACTGAAGTACCTGTGGAAGTGCACTATGGGGAGCTGGATAATCATAAGTATTACAGCACTTGCAGGTTTTAATCATGATATTGTAAAGATAATTTCAATAGGGCTGAACATTATTCATTTTTTGGGGAAGTCTGGTGGTTGAAGAAATCCTAAATCACAGCATTTGCTTCCTGCTTGATGCTGATTTGGGCCAGTTCCAGCCCACAGAGTTCCTTTTCCATTGTGTCATTTAATTATGCATTTACCCACACTTCTCAGCTAGTAAGAGCCTTGATATATGGCCTCTTAATCTAATACTCATCTATTAAAAACTACACTCAGTATTTTAAAGTGTTAGACAACAGATGGAATTGACAGTTTTAATAGGTAGCAACTAACATCATCTCCCAGTCTACACCTCTGTATTGGATTTTAAGCAACTGATATCACTGTGGACATGTGCAGATATGGAGCTTGCATTTAAAGGCAGAAATTCAATCAATAGCCTGTCTCTCAACAGAGCTTACTAGATTATATCAGTTAGAAGTGACCATCTGGCCTAATCTTGGGAGTTCTGAGATATCATGTAGATCTTTTTCACTAATGTCATTTTTATTTGGTTAACATTAATAAACTGTAGCAAACATTGCAAATCTTGCAATCTGAAGCTGTAACTCAATTTTTGCCTTTTACATGAGACAAGTCAAACATCTGCTTCTCTAGGGGAAACGTGTGTGAGAGCCAGCAAAAGAAAGATGTGATTGCTCTGAAGATTTTACTGTCTTTCTAGGTGTTGTGAAATGATGGAAAGTGGCAGTCTTTTTTATTTACTAAAAGAAGAGTGTGTTACTAAAGGGTATCCAACAACTAATGTGATTATTTCTATGAATACAAAATATGGAGGGCAATATGTAGATAGCATTCTGGGGGGTTAAACTTTCAGCATATTCTATGACTGTGATAAAAGAAGAATATACATTACATATTCATCTGCCAGATTTATGCTACAAATAAAGTCTAACTTTTAATCTGGTACAGTCAATATATATCAAATATCTGTGAAGAGTCGTTTAATGCTGTCACAGCCAGAATGCATAAACTCTGAAAAGCCTTTTTTAATACCAGAGTAAAGAACATTCTCTTCTGGTTCTTCACTCCTTTAAATTTAATTTCAAATTCTATTTTGTGTTTGGCTGAACACCAGCACTATTAGAAGTTCAGAAATGTTCTGTTCATAAAAAAGGAAAATAAATGTCAGTGTCCTGGGTCTAATTATAGCTTTGTACTCATAAGTGGCACAATAGTGATTCAATTATGAGAATTATTGTCATTGGATTCTGATCTTGAAAAATAAAAATCAGGAGTGATTTCTAAATGGATCTCGTGTAATCAAACCCCTTGAAATTCTGGAGACTCTTCTTTTTTGTCTTTCTTTCATTGTTGATCAAGTGAAATTTTTAAAATTTCAAACAGTAGACAGGCACATAATGAAAACCCATAGGCAGGGAGGGGGGTAATCAAGACAGGCAACATTGCTAAAAAGAAACAATGCCGGAAGAAATTGGGAGAGAATAAAAAAAGAATATTTGGGAGCTTCACTAGAGCAGCACCCCGCAGGGCATCCTATTGTAGGGTGCCGGGGACCCAGAAACCAAAGACATATGTCTTCTTGACATTGGTAGTCAGAAGAGTAATAAACTGGGAAAATTATTTCAGCCTAGTTGCCCTCGTTTCTCCATCTGAAAATGATGAGAATGATTGCTACTTGCCTTTATTTCCAGAAACTCTTGTACCATTTAATGCCTTCTAAGTGTCCAGGCTGTGTTGCTATCACAAAGTTTTCCACTTACAAAATGGAACCAGCTGACTTTGAGGAAAAAAACCCCAAAATCTACTCTGCCTCCCCGCTACATGACAATCCCCTTAAATTCCTAAAATAATGGTAAAGAGTAAAATTTCAGAGCAGTAGTTGTAAAAATATTTCAAAACTGCAGTGAAAATAGAATCTGGAGAAGCTGCACAATCATGGAATAATACCCCTTACAAGTTAAATACCTTTTTTGGAAGCACAACATTTTGATTAAAGACTACCCTTGAAATATCTTGGATGCAACATTTTATTTTTCAAAATTTTTTTTCAAAATTTATTTTCCTGATTGGTAAAAGCTGAAAATCTAAAGTTGGTTTTCAGTTCCTGGATTTTTGTAATTTTTTTTTTTTTTTTTTGGCAGCCTTCCCTCTAAAATTCTTATTCAAAGTATGTTAAAAATATTGTTTCTTTCAAAATACATCACAGGCAATGTTAACATTTCCAGCCAGATCTAACAAGGGAATGGAGTTTTGCATAGCAAAGAGAGTCCCGAGACATCTTTTCATTTTTTTGCTACCAGTGAATCCAGCAGAATCCTGAAATTGACACTGGCTGGCTCTGCTCTTCAGTGAAGGTAAAAATTTTGCAGTGTTTATTAACAAAAAAACTACTGAATACTTTTGCAGGAAGAAACTCCACATTTACCCATTGCTAGTAGTTTATTGAACAGGAGCAGAACACAGCCATTGGCTCCTTTTACTCTAGCAGGCTATGCACATACAGTACTTTTTTAAACTTTCTGTTTCTCACTGTAGTTAATAAATCAGGATGCAGATGAGAGATTCATAGTTAATTTTCAGTAGCTAGCACAGCATGTCTCAGCCTATAAAGTCCTGGAAGTCTTGGGCTGTGAATTCCTTGATACTGACAAGCCAAACAGCTTAGAAATTATAATTATAAGTTACAAGTGTCTTAAGGGTTGTTCTTCTGACATAAAACTAATTTCATGTTTTTATTCATAATGTGAAATAGACGAGAGGATGGGGCCTTATTTAGATTGAGCTCTCAGATATCACAGGCTCTGTGTCCTGATTATAATGGGAAAAGATCACTTACTTCGTTCCTTGTAGCTAGTTGACTCTTTCGGTGTGGGTTTTTTTTGACAATCAGGCTGGCAGAAAAGTGGGATTTCTTTCACTATTCATTCCAGCTTTGTTTGTAGGCAGACATCTACTGGTGACTGTTGTTTTTTCCTTAATTGTAGTCATACCAAAGTGTATCAGGTTCTCTCCTGGTGAACTGGTTCTAGCTTGACACCTCCTTTTGCATGAGTGACAAGTGTCCTCGTGACTCCCTGAACAGAGAAGTGAGAAGGTGACATCTGGAAGGAGCCACAGAGAAAGAAGCTTCTGAGGGTGAGGAGAGCTCCTGTCACCCTGAAAGAAAGCACAATGCTCTGGAGACAAGAGCTCACCACACAAAGCTCCTCCAGGGCTTCAAAGGTTGAGGGTATTTGAGGGGCATGCTAAGTGTGTTCTGGCACCCCAAAGCTCATTACAGCTGTGTCCCCAAAGCCAATACCAGTCACATTTTGGCACACATGCTGAGACTGGCAGCTTCTAGGTGGCCCAGGGTGAACCAAAGCACAAACATGGCATGGGGCTAAAGCTGAATCCTTCCACAAACATCTGTATAGAGGAAAACATGTCAAGCTAGATGGAGGAAGGCAGGCCAAGGGCTATAAGACACTAGTGAGACAGAGAATGGGTTTCTGTTGACTGAGCCTTCCTTCCCTGCCTCAGGAAACTGATTTGGCTCGTGTTAACTGCTGGAGATTAAGAGTTTCTCTATTGCAGTAGTTGAGTTGTGCTGGCCTTTAATTCTTAAAGGAGCTGTGGTAGTTTCAATCTCAATTTTGCACATGTAACTGAGGATTTGCATTAATTGGAAGTCCAGTAAATCCCACATGGACATGCAATGTCAGCATTGGTAAATTCAGATATTGAACAGATAATAAAATTTTAGCTAGGATAGATGAAGTTCCTCATATTCCTCTCAGAAAATTCCATGCATTTATCATGGATTCAGTCAGATCTTTCTTCAGAGAGATTTGAAGTCAGAATTATCACATAAGGATGTTGTGTGGTTATGCAGAGAGAAAATTAGGAGGGCTAAAGCCCAATGAGAACTTAATCTGGCTACTGCTGTAAAAGACAAAAAAATAGTTTTTACAAATATGTCAGTAAACAAAAGGTCAAGGTTCCAACATATGAGAAGCAAAGAAGGGACTCAGTGTATTCATGGGTTTTCTCATGCTGTGAGAGGTTAGTGGGAAATTTTTCACACAGCTTGAAGAGTAGGAATTCTTTCTTTTTTATTTTTTTTTGTCTCTCTGCATGGAATAAGTAGTTTAAAGAACCTCATCATAGTTTCTGCAGTCATCCAAGATTGATTTAAAGAGGTCCTCTGGACATGGATTTTTCTGACATAAGGCCTCCACCACAGAAAGACAGAATTATAGTTATCTGCAGTATTTACTGGTGTGTGGTACTGAAATAAGATGTGATCAAACTGGTTGCTACATTCATCTCTTTGGACAAGAAGTATTTGGAATGCCTCTTTTGACATCCATTTATGCTGTCCCTTTATATTGTCCATTATTATTATTATTATTATTATTACTACTATATTATTATTATTATTTCAAAATAAATTATTATCAGTAATAAAATTTTGCTTTATCACAGCATTAAAAGTTGTTCATTATCTTGGGTGGTCTTCTGTGTTACCTTTCACTTTTTCATTTTGGTCAGGTTTCTCTTGTCCTTGTGGGACTCGCTTGGATTAGACTGTGATGCATGTCTTGCTGGGCTGAGCCAGATTGTGGATGATAAATACCAAAGAGAAACAACCTGCAGCTGCTGGAAAATGCACTACAACCTCTGTGATTGCAAAGACAAAACTCTAGAAGGTCAACTGATAGACGGGTTTCCAGGATGTTCAGAAGGTAGATTTCTGTAAGGCAAATGAAAATCAATTGCAGGGTGTGTTTGAAAGGTGAGATTTGGTTAGTTCATTACACAGAGAGATTGGTTGGAAGAGAGTTCTCCATCTAAATTGGTTTTTGCTCCCAGCAACTTGCTTTCATATCCTGGACTGCTGATCCTTGCTGGGCCTATTTGCATTAATACATCTGGAACTTCTGCTTAATAATAGTAACAAGTGAAAAATCTCTGGGAAGCTTATACTGATCCCTACTTCCTTGAAGAACATGTTTCAAAAATACAAAATAGCTATTCTTATTATCTAAATTCTAAGAAAGAGAAAAGTGAAATTTTTTTCAAAAGAATAAGTGCCAAGCCAATGGACAATATTAATTTAATTTAATTATACTCATGGCTTACATGATTTTTGAAAAGTGAAGAAGGAAAAGAGAAGGGAAAGAGAAAGGGAAAGGGAAAGAGAAAGGGAAAGGGAAAGGGGGATGGGCAGGGAATTTCAGGCAAGGCAAGGCAAGGCAAGGCAAGACAAGGCAAGACAAGGCAAGACAAGGCAAGGAAAAGAGAAAAGGGAAAAGGGAAAAGGGAAAAGGGAAAAGGGAAAAGGGGAGAGGAAGTCTAAGCTTTCCTACAGGGAAAGAACAGTAAAGGGGAAAAAATGTAATGATAATTCCTTGGTTTAGCTTCCTTAGTCTGAAGCAGTGAGAATGGAAAAAAATTGTGTGCAAGCTGGGAACACAGGTGACTGTGTTGCATGGAGAGGGATAATTGAGAAAGAAAAATGTTACATAGAGGGAAATGGAAGTAGAAAAAGAGAGGAAATGATAGGGAGGAGCTTCAATAAACATATGAGGAAGAGAGGGGAAACAAAGGACAAGAGATATGCCTGATGAAAGACTGCAGTTCTGAAAGCCTTATAATTAAGAAATTTGCTCATGAATTCAGGCACCAAATAAAAGACTGATCTTCACCTTCACCTTAAAATCACTATATCACATCTCTAGGATGTCCCACAATACATCCAGAAGTGTGTTTAAGTTCTTTGGTTATATTCAACCCAATATGATTCCACTAAGGTGAAGTTTAACATTCCCCATAATAATGTGCCTGACAGTTCAACTTGATATATATGAACGAAACAAGTCTCCACTACTAATAAATGCTAAAAGTGTAGGATTTTTGGTGGAGAGTAAGGAAAAATATACACTGTATAGCATTAATTACATATCTCTCAAGCATGAAATTCTGATATATTATGACTTTTAAAAAATATATGACAATAATATATTGCATACATTTCAGAAGAAAATTATGTCTTTACCTTGAAAATCTACTTTCTCTGACAAGCTGATGTAATCATTTTAGTGAAGGACGAGCACTGCAGAGAGAAAACCTGCAAGTATTTGAAGGTTAGAAACGATGAACAAAAGGCTGAGGGTTTACTTTGCATGCAAATAAGTAATTCATCACAAATCCATAAACCAATTAGTAATGAACTAATGATATTGCTTAACAACTGTATTTTTGATTAACATATAAATAATTTAGGTGAGCATTTCTCTGGTCATGCCAGTTTCTGCTATTATTTACTAGCCTTGTCATGGCTGCTCTTAGATCACATGCCCCTTATAAAACATTTCCCAATCTATTGCAAGGACCAGTTTGTTTTAATGCATTCAGTTAACACTGCTGGAGCTATTAACAAGCTTATTAGCATAATCCATTGTGATATATCATTGTATAAAAGTTCAGCTCCACAACTGAATGGGACTGGGAAATGGCTTTGAAGATTTTATGATACAATAACTATCCATTTGATAAGCAATTAAAAAGATATTCTGAGACACTAAGAGAGAAGACAATGACAACATGAGGAAAAGAGGAGGGGTTTGAGAGCAGAAGCTGCTGCCTGGTGTGAGAACCATGTGAGTTGTGTTGCTTCTGCTCCTTAGAAATTGCACACTGCTGCTGGGCTCTAAAACTCCAGTAACAAGTTGGGTCTGATTTTGTCTTTTTAAGCAAAGAAAAAAAAAAAGAACAAAGCAGTTTAAGGTTCAATATCTTCTGCTGTCTTACCCATGATCAATTTCTTGATCTCTCAAAAGAACTTTTTAATACATAGCTGAACATCTGATTATATGTTTTCTCTTTGCTTCTAAATTTCAAGTTCCTTTTCTTAGCTGTTTGCATTATCCTTAGTGAACTTCTGCAGAAAGAAAAAGAATAAAGTTACTGAACACATTACCACACATTATTGTTCAGAACTTGCTCTGTATAATATAGCTGTACAGAGCTTTTAAAAATGAAAATGTTAGTATCTCTATTGTGAAAAAAGTAGCTTTTCAAGATAGTGTTGCTATCTCTCATATGCAACAGCTCCAATATGCTAGTACTTTGTTCAGCTCGGTTCTGATTCTCCAGAGGTTATTTGACCAAAATGTCCATTGTCTATATAATAAGAAATATTCATGATATCGTTCACCTAACACAGAATTTTCTTACTAGGTTATTTCAATAACTTGCATATATTATTTTTTTCTTTCTCCTGATAAGGAATGGAATGGAAAGCTGGTTTCTGAAGGCAGCATGATCTACTATTTTGCTCAGAAAATGGAAATTTAGTTTCCATTCTTACTATTATATCCAGTTGCTTACACCAATCTTTTAGGATTGGGTTTGCTTTTTTTAAAACTGGTTTAAAAATATAAAGCTTTAGAGAGTCCTGTGTTATTTTTGCATGGAAAGCATTTACATCTTAAATGAAAGGTGTTACATGGAATGTGATATCTAAGGATATAAGTTTTAAATAATTTTTCTTAAATCCCAAATCAAGTTGCTTTAAGAGAGGAGCACTATATTTTTAACTGCTTGAAATCTGATATATCTTTAAACAGTCTTAAGAGTTGTAAGACAAGAGAAAGCACACCCAGACTGAACCATTTCCTGCTTAATAATACTCCCTGCAAACAGAGCTTTTGAAGGCAGACACATGAGAAAGAGTCCGGTATCCTTGGGAAAGCAGGTCAGAGAGATGCTCCCACCCACTGCAGACTTGTGGCCAACCACATTTACAAGCTACCTCAGAATAGGAAGGACTAGAGTTTTCTTTGGTATTTTCTTTGAAGTCATCTTTCTAGGACACATTTTTAAAGCTATTTTTGTGGTTGAAAGTCTATATTTTGGGGAGTGAAAATTTAGACCAGAAATTGGCATGGTTTTAGTAAAATGTGGCTATATTTCTGTTGTCTAAAGAACAAACACTGTAAGAAAATGTTCTTGCTGTTCAGGTGTCATAATCAGTCACACTTCCTCAGAGGAAGTAGAAGTAATTGTGGTAGATGGAATAGTGTTTTGCATTTAATGAATACAGAGAACACTCAAGGAAAAAAGCCCAACAGGTAATGAATGCTACGCTTCCTCTTCTGATGAGGGTGATCAAAGTTGCTGAAGTAAAGGAGAATTAGCTGACTCTTTATCAAGTTATGGTTATTGATAAGTGCTGGGAGAGCTTCTTAGAGTTGATCAGAGGTTGTTGAGGAAGAGCTGGCCTGAGACTGCTCTACTTGCATTGTTTTGCAGCACTTTTGCATCATCTGAGAATTAGGAAAGCACAATGGTGAACTAAATCCACCTTTGTCTGCTAGCTTGAAGTCTGGCATCCTCTGAGCCTCTCTGAAACCTGAGGACTCAGGCCTTATATATCTATTTGTTTGCCAAGAGATTGGATGATATATAGGGTGTCATAATTTTAAAGCGGGTTCAGACTCAAAACTGTGGGTTTCATTTGAGTGTGATGTGAAGTATCGTATACCTCTGGCCAAGGATCTGCAGCTCATTTAATAGATAAATTGAGATGAGAAAAATGGCACAATTTAAATATCAGCTATCAACAGGAACAGGGGAGGGGGAGAGATAGAGATAGAGAGAGAGAGAGAGAGAGAGAGAGAGAGAGAGAGAGAGAGAGAAGGAGCCCAGCTTCTTTTATTACAGCCTTAGTGCATCAACAACAGGTAGCAGTATTACATATTCCCTTTCCACTTTAAAGCTTTGGTAATTTCCTTCCTCGTGTCGGGGCGATTTTATTCATTGTTTCCTTGCCGCAGTGATTGATGTTCTGAGCTGCTAATCTCTCTGAGTGATAACTATTTTCATGTAAGTCCATGAGTCTATGACACAGGCTGCTCGGCCAGGGCTACTGCTGACTACTTATTTTGTGCCTCATTTACATTTCAATCTTGGCCTCATGAATGTAAAACCTAGGCTGCAAATTAATAACAGGAAGAATATTAGACCGCTCCAGAGTGGGGGAACAATGCAAATCCACCAGAGCACAAGGCTTTACCATTGTGTTCCGTGAGGGACTCATTTATTGGCCGGCAGTGAATGACATTACAGAGAATGGCATATCCAGAGTGACACAAATTTATTTCTGTCCCCAGCGCTCCAGTATATTTTCATAGAATCAGGGGGCTATTTGTCTAGGGACAATTTAGTTTCCATGAAAAATTTAAATGGTTTCTGTGGAGATAGTGGAGTGAAATTTAATTTGTTTCTCATTTACTACAGCAGGTATGAAAAGGAGAAAAATTGGATGTCTGATGGGCTGAAATTGGTGCTGTCCCTCCCCACTATCCCCAAAAGGCCTGTGGGCCTATATCATAGAGATTGAGCAAGACTACCTCATCCCTCCCCTTAGAGAATGGTAACCTTAAACCAACTTACAGAAAACCTTTGGGGAGGCTGCCAATCACCCTGAAAACAACATTTCCATCGATCCCCTGTCTGTGTGATTTATGGCTTCATTTTACGGTAATTGAGAATTAGTGAGAAGATTAGCAAGGCTCAACACTTCACCTTGATATGCACACTAAGCACTGTAATTTGTCACTAAGGGATGTCGGACACTTTTTTAGTTACACAGGGTTCCCATCTAATTGAATTTGGAGATAACATGGAAATTAATTTGACACAGGAAAATTTTGAATACAGCCATTTCCTCTATTGTAATGCACAATACTGGGCTGCATTCAGGGGCAGCTATATTGATCCTGATCACTTTCAATTGTGGCCAGCTGAAGGATGGAATACACTAAATCTTATTTAAGCTCATATGAAAGCAGTTCATCTGCAGCAATCTGTGGCAGATAAAGAATATTACCTTTCATTTTGTCTGACTGCATCAAGACGAAGTTTTGAAAATTTACTTCTTGCAGCAAACATACCAAATGTCTAAAGTCAACAGTTACAATTCAATTACAGACCAGCTCTTGTGGGCTGTTTACAGGGTAATTTGCTACTTAGGCAGCAAATGAAAATACTAACTATACTCTCCATGCATAGAGAAGTTACAGCACATGGAGAAGCCCCAAGGAAAGACAATAAGAAAAGATTCCAAACTTCTCAGCAATTTAAAGCCCTGCACATTGGATTAGTCTTGTTATAGCTTGAGTGGCTCCATACACAATCATTTTTTGTTTGTTACTGAGCCAAGTTTATTTTATCTTGGAGGCTTAGCGTCAGAGTCACAAAGATGGGACATGGTACAGACTCTCCATATCTGAGAGATGCTCTGCCACAGGACTTACCTCCATTTATATTTCTATATGATTCCAATTTTATTTCCCACAGACCTTTTCTATGCTGTACTTTATCCTTCAAATAAGGACTTTTGTTTCAACAAACTGCTTAGAGAGATTATTTTTGGAGAAAGGTGCTCCCTGCTGAGAAGAGTGGAAGCAGATCTTGGCACTTTATGCCAGAGGGTGCGTGGCTGGGATATTTATGGACATTCTTTACCAGACCATCTGGCTTGTTTTGTTCATATCTGTTTTAGTGATAATTGGCCTGAGATGAGCTGTAATCAAGATATATTATTCATTACCTATTATTATTACATGATGGATTTTAATCTGATCATCATTACATCGCTGTTTGGAAAGACTTTTGAAAGGTTTAATCGCAATAGTTTAAAGATGTTATTTATGCAGCCCTGTTCTGTAGTTGTGGGAACATACTTGGTTCTCTGAACATTGAGGACATTCCTCAGTGCACAGGCATCAAGAGATGGTACTTAATGGTCAGAGATATGTAGAAGTGGTCAATAGGTCTAACCTGGAGTTCTCAAAATGTGCTCATACAACTTGGAAGAAATGCTATGCTGAAAGCATAGCAATGAAAAATGATGAATTCCCTGGAATTACTGATGGCACATGACATTTGTTGTCAGCACTTTTACATCCCTTCAGTACTTCAGTCTCCTGTAGCTATGTTATTTGGTCTCAAGAGTTTATCTGCAGGTAGTCTTGTGCAGGAGATGATGAGTACCAGAACCGCAAGAGGTCAAACTATTATAAATTACTTTGTGATTTTTACTCATTTTATAGCTGAAAAAAATTGTTTCTGAAACCAGTAATTTGATGAATCTTATTACCAATGTGCATACTGCATATGTAATTTTCTTATCACACTTTTATGAGTTTTCACCAGTGTAATATTAATGGGTGTTAACATGGCAGAATTATCACTACCATAATAAGCTTAAAGGAATTTGGATCATTTTAGCCAGAATTTGCATTCATATTTGGATGCCTTCTGGACTATATTAGAGACACAGATTTGTCCAATACAATGAAAAATGTATTAACATAATAAAAAACTTAGTAATACAATAAAGTATCAAGACACGATTTTTATGTCAAGTTATAGCATCTAGAGAAAAAAATGGCCTTTTCTTCCTCCCTGAATAGAAAGAAGTAAACTATGATGTCATAGTTTTTAATGTTTTTTACACCAGAGTTTTTTCACTGCCTGAAAATTTACTCACTTAAAGGTCTGTCAATTCCAAGACAAATTAGAGAATTTGTATTATTATGTCATAGTTCCACAGATGTTTGTGACTTTCCCGTTTAGGGCTGAAAAGCTGTAGTCACTTTTTTTTTCCTCTAAAAGATAAGATAAGATAAGATAAGATAAGATAAGATAAGATAAGATAAGAGAAGAGAAGAGAAGAGAAGAGAAGAGAAGAGAAGAGAAGAGAA
>CM031857.1:82799846-82813544 GCA_018697195.1 Certhia americana | reverse complement strand
CGAAACTCTTCCTCTCCTCTCCTATCAACTTCCCTCTTCCCTCGAACTCTCCTCTCCTCCTCCTCTTGCCTCAAACCATCTCCTCTCCTCGAACTCTCCTCGAACTCTCCTCTCCCTCGAACTTCATCCTCGACTCTCCTCGAACTCTCCTCTCCTTTGCTCTTTGCAGGCCTTCTTTGCTGTATTCTGCCATGAGGACAAAAGATATGATAAAATAATAATTTGATCCAGATTTATATGCCTGTTTAGGCCTAAAATTAAAAGACTCATAAATAATTTTCTCTTGTCAAAGTCATAGTTTTAGATTTGAAGTTGTTAACCTTGCTGTTTAATCCCTGATTTATACTGACATGGTTAAATCCCTGGCTTATAGTGAATGCTTCCATATTAAAAGATAATAAAGGTGTACCAAAAATCTTTCCCAATAATAAGTTTTATTAGGTACATCAGGTGTTGCTGAAGCATGGATATACAGTAGTGTAGGTACATTGCAAACAGCATCTTATAGTATCAGACAAAGAGAACCTTTTACAAACCCCATGTCTCTAATTTCATTTTAGAAAATTAGATACTAAGAATTTTGCATAAGATAACTGTATTACTGGGATGCAATTTGGCCCAGGTTTCTAGCTTTAGTGCATGTGGCTCCTTAATAAAAAGTGTCAGTTAAAATGAAAATACAGCTTGGGTAATTAAATTTAATTGGATCTTGTCACTTTAAATCCTCTTCGTTTTTGAGTGTTTCTACAGAATTGCAGCTTCTGGTTTGCTAATTTCTTTATTGCAAGCTGTGCTCTGAACCTGACTGTCCTATAATAAAGTGGGACCTTGTTTTTGTAGAGGGTTTTGAACCATGACTGTAATAACAAACAAAAGGAAGGTGAGAATTGATTTATTGCCAAAAGAAAATCTCTCCTTTATTTCTTACGTCTTCAGATAGTGAAAAATCATGGTTCTGATTTTATTAACTATTTAATTTTCTTGCCAGTTGATCACCATTTTGCACAAGCTCTCATGAGTATTATGGTATGATGCTACGCCTGTGACAGGTAGCAGCAGCAATTATCATACTTTTTTATATTGGAGCTGTTTGGGCAAGCAATAGGGATTAGGTGAATTGCAGTATTCATATGTAGGTCAAGCAGGGTGCAGGCAGCGACAATGCAAATGATGTGTACTGCCTGCCAATAGCCACTGTGCAGATTTGCAGGGATCACCTTCTCCAGGGGTGAGAGGTAATTCAGTTTCTTTATTACACATTGCACATGCACAGCATCCAAAGGCAAGGAAGATTTAAGTGTAGGTGATGAAGCAAAAAAAAAAAAAAAAATTGGCTGTACCAACAGGCACATCATAAAAATGGTAAGTCTGTCACAAATTGTACAACTGCTAACATCCACATTTCAAATTAAAGCCAGTAGAATGAATTTGTACACTCAAGTTTTATGTGGGCAATGCAGTATCATCGCATCCTTGTTGAGAAGACAGGTCACTTAACGCCAACATCTCAGAAGGATTAAAGATGTAAGACCATCCTTCACAGCACAGTAGTGGTCCCCTGATTCTCTGCTAAAACATATGGATATGATGTAATTACCTTTTGCAAAGTGCTGGCGACACAACTTTCTCAAACAGAACTGCCACGCCAGTGTAGTCTCTACTGTTTATAACCTTTTCCAGCGGTGTGTCCCACATCTCACCAATACTCCTGGGACAAAATCTCTGCAATCAGACTCAGAAGGCTCTGTTCAGTTGCCCGCCCATGGGTGCCCAGGGTATTTGAGGTGCCTGAGGTTGTATGACATTTCTGCACAGGGCTTTCAGGATAAGATTCAGAGCTCAGATGAGGATCTGTCTTCACAGATTGGTGTCTACATGGGCAACATGTTACTAAGTGTGTATTTTAACTAATTAAGTGTTATCATTTTGTTCATATGTCCACAATCATCTGGTGTCATCTGGGATGCCCTAGTTTACCCCAGCTTACTGCTACCTGCTGGTCCAGAAGGGCGTAAGGATCGCATATCCCTGTCTTATATTTATTACATCTCTTTTGTTAATCCAGGAGAGTTCAGCCAGCATTAATTACCTACTTATATTTAAGCAACTAAATATAGGCCTAGAGATCCTATAGCTCCCTTGTGCTACAAAGGGTGCTTACACAGTGACCTGTGAGTGGGCACCTAAATTTAAATATCTGTAGTTTGAAGCTATACAACAACCATTTTCAGACCAGCTCCTCATTTAGGCAAAGCTCACACCTACCCTAGGAGCATCCTGGGAACACCTGAAGCATGGACACACACCTCTTCACGTGTCCAGTCTCCCTCTCTGTTGTGTGGCAGCCAGCTTGCTCCTCTGAGCAGCACTTGGTTGGGGCTCACATTCCCTCGTTCCTTTCTCATTCATCTGCTGTTTGTGCCCTAGGTAAGTCGCCTTGTACCAGCCCATCATGACTTCCCAGGGAGGTAGCACTCTCCTCACCTGCATGCATGGCTGCATTAGAGTGTGGGAGCTGAAGGAGGTAACTGGGGGAAGGAACAACTCACTCTTTCGGAAATAGGTGACAATCACCATTTATAGAAGATCTGCTTTTTCCATTCATTACAGTGGAACCTGTATGACTAGTTTGTAGAATTAATCTGAATTTTAGATTTTCAGATTGATGGGACTAAGATGATGTACATCCCGTATCATCTGTGTCTCTATATCTTATTAATGGAGCCACAGAATTTCTATCTCCTTAAAGTCGTACAGTTAGATCAAGGCAGTAATAAAACACCCCAGTAATTAATTACAGGGATTAGACTCACTATAAGAAAATGTCCTGGCTTGCTGTCACTGAAAATAGTGTCCAAACATCACATCACTCTCAAAGACGTCAGAATAAATTATTTCACACCACTTTCTGGATTTTTACAGTGTTTTATAATGTTGTTAAGGCAGCACTTAAGAAAAGACACCCTTGTTTTCATCTGTACCTTTTTTTTAATCACTTTTTTAGGGCTTCTATAAAGCAATCCACTACAAAGATCTGTTTAAAGAGATTACATGTTTTATTTATACACAGAACTGATGGATAAAAATAATATAGGATTTCTTACAATCACCACTTAACCACTGTTATTCATTTGGCCGTAGTAAGTCTGCTAGTAAGACTGGCTACTTGTTTTTTTTGTCACATTTGGGCCTTGGGATCCAGACTGAAATTGCAATTAATTTTGCAGATGAAATATTATATTCTAATTTATAAGAATGATAGAGCAATATATGGTTCTTGTGTTTGGTATATGATATCAGACACAGAGAATGGACTGTACAAACACAGCTTGCATTATTGACTTTCTTTTTCTTTTCTTTCTTGATTTTCAAAATATTGAATCATTCACAATGGTATGGCATTTTAAAAGTATTCAAGTTTCTGAGGCAAATGATGGTAAGGGATTAATTTGTGCAATTTTACTTTCCCTCCTGCCAAAAAGAGACAGACACTTGAATTCCAATTAACTTTCATCAGGTTTTAAGCTCCAAGTTTATTTGGTAGTGCTTGGAAAGTGCTGTCTTGTATTTTTAAAATTTGGAAAACATTTCAGCTGGCTCCACTTCCTTTTCTGATGTAATAAATTTTACCAGACTTCACTGACACTTGCTGGGTATCTGTTTCACCTTGTTTATGGTTGAATATGTAGTGTCTACTGAAAATAGCAAATTAGCTTCTAAAAAAGGAAAAATACTTTACCCCATACCAGAAGTGTGGCTATACAGATTAATCTGCATTAATAGCTACAGTACTGGAATTAATGCTGTCTGATTAATAGACATTGCCTGTTTTAGTGAGCAATGTTTATTTTTCTGTAGTGATTAATGGCTCCTTAAGAGTACATGATTACAAATTTACAGATTGTTGTTATGCCTGTATCTCTACCTCTTTTATTTTTAAGGGTTTACAACAATCTCCTGCTAGATTTTTCCAACATAGTGAGAGTAATTACTTTAAATTTATGGATTTCCTATTCGATCACTTTTGTCCTAAATTAGAAACAATCTGAATGACAGTTTAAAAATCATGATAACAAATCTTACTTGACCTCTTCATCATCACACTTTAATACCGACTCTTAAATGAACATTTTTAGCATCTGATTGTTCAGCACTCGCAGGCATTATGGTGAAACATTCAATTTCAGGAAAAGTCTCTGTAGGGAGCAGGGGGAACTGAATACATATATGCAAGAGATTATGCAATGCACTGTCTGAGATCTCAGGGGACACTTGGTGACCCAGGTGTTTTTTTCTGGCCTTATGTTTTCATTTGGGCAAGCATCCTCTTTTGGGTCCAGCAATGCTGGGTGTTACAATTTGTACAGCTCTTGCCACTGCTTTTCTGTAGAACAGCTCCTGGATTCTGCCAAGCAGGAATTCATGTGACAATCCACATTTTGCTGCAGGTTGTGTTTGCTTGAACAGACGGTTGTAGCATTTATAAGCTAGTCCCAATGACCTTGCCTATAGTGAGGGAGGTAGGGAGGTAGGGAGGGAGAGCAAGCAGTTTGCTGGAAGTGCTAGCCATTTCAGGCTGAAAGGAGTAACCACCGGCATTCTTCACTCCTGAACACTATTTTTTAAACTTTTAAATTATAATAAAATTAACTCCCATTCGTGTAATTAGTGTCACTGACTTTTGTGAGACTGTGAGAGTATCACTTAAAGGATCTGTAGTTTTCCTTAAAAAAGTTTCACAAGCTTGAGAGAAACTAGATCAGGTACTAGTTACTTCCTGATCTCCTTGATAGCTCTGATACTGGTAGAAAGAGTCTCCCTGCAGGTTCCCAGTGCACTATTGCAGGACAAAGTAAATTTGCTCTACTGCTCCCATAGGTGCACCTGTTTTCACAGCTTGAAAATGTACCTAGCAGCCTCAATGCCAGCACCTGCTGTTGAGAGTAATATTACCCAGGACTGAGAGCTGTACTTGAGTAGCTCATGATCTGCATGTTGCACAAGTGCTATAGGTTGTTCCCCACTTTGTGAGCCAACACAAAAGCAAACTGTACTTGCTCCTCTCAGATCACCTAAAGGCAAATGTCACTGTGTCCCACCAGCAATTCCCTGAGTCAGGTTGTCTGTTATTCTTTATCAAGGTTGAATCCAGTGGCAGCTGCCAAATGTAATTGGCAGGATGCACTTGCTGCATGCCAAAAGGACTAAGAGCCCGGCTATGCTATATTGACATGGCTGGTGAAGGCATGGAACCCAGCTGGTTCTGTGCTGAGAAAAAAACTCAGTTCTTAGACACCAGACTCTGAACAAGAGAGCAATATTTTGAACATCCCAGCTGTAGGAAAAGCTCCAGTCAACCTTTGCCTTTTATAGTCAACTAATAGATCTGTTGTTTAACAAATCTGCAGGAATCAAGACTCTGTTAGCTGTATTGTTCACCAAATTATATCTTTCTGCATTACCCCTCCACCACAAGAAACTTGTGTGTAAGTCACAAGTGATGACCATATGTACTTTTGTAACCTATTTTCTCTAAAAATTAGAGAACCTAAATTCTCTAAAACCCAGCATTACGGGGAGTATTTTTGCACATTGGATGCCTCTTTTTATGGTCCTTTTCTCCTTCTAACCACCTAAATGACATTGATTGGGTTAATGACCTCGTGGTCAGCCACCTGGAGGAGTTTCATATGTCTGTGTTTCTTCCCTGGCCCAACGGGGCCATGTCAAGTAATACTACAGATGAAGTGCTTAAAGAGAGATAGGTTCATGGTACTCTCAAGTGGCCACGCAAACCCAGAAACCAAGACCTTTGTTCATCCTTTGACCCCTAAACTCTGGTTTACCAGCATCAGAGACTGGTAATAAAGAAAATGGATTCCAATGTGGTAATCTGGAGAGTAAGGACAAAATACTGAAAAATAAAGGAGATGTTGATGCTACACAGAATTCCCAATATTTTCAAAGCAGTTGCAGAACATGGCACACAGGGTGAGTGGCTTTTGGCTTATCTACCTGGGTGGAGCTGCATAGACCAGCCTAGCGTCCTGATCTGTGCTGACACAGACCCCAAGTGCAGGTTTGCACCTCCTTAGCTGTGTGTCTGAGTAAAGGACTATGTTATGGCTTGGTCCCTCCTGGGGGAGCTCCAGAAAGAGACTGGGCTTCTCCAGAGGAGCAGCCACTGTCTGGACATCTCCTGCACTGGCTGAGCCCACCTACATCTTCTCTGAGCTTCCTGCTCAGATCTGCTATTGTTGGGGCTGCTCATATGCAGCTGTACAATTTAGAGGGCTTTTCTCAGGTACGGATTCATCAGCTCCCTTTAAAATAAGGCAGCACTAAAGGTTTTGCCTTCTAAGTGACTTGCACCCCTTGATAAGATAATGTACTGGAAATGTATGTCACTGTGATATTTTGGAATGGATAAATAATGTATGACTCTGGCAAATGAAAGTTTTGAACTCGAAAGGAATCACTGGCATTTTTTAAATAATTTAGGAAGTGCTCATAAAAGAGAAAAATGAGGAAAAGGCCTTTAATAAATGTCACTTTTTTTGGCATCATAACCTCTTTAGAATGACTGGTATTTTTATGAACTTCATGTGGATATAAATGTATTTAAATGTGGAAATACCTTCTTTCTCTGCAAAATTTGAAACCATTACTTAGGAGAGAAGAAACTCTCATTGAAGTTTAAAGAGGACCTACTCATTGGCTACTGGAAAATTATTGGCCAGTATTGGCAGTGATTATTTGCTCATGCAGAAACACAAGTACTTGCTAATTTACTGAGCAGTTAATAGAATCCAAGACAGGACTAAGTGACTTCTCAGTTGTATGCTTTGTTCTTTCATTCATGCCATACTTGTTCTCATGCCAAAAAGTGACAATGCTGACTAATGTTTTATAGAAAAATTCAAGATCCTTTGATATCTCTATCAAAAACTGTTAACATGGGCCAACTCAGATGGTTAAAGAGATTGGAATACTTACATAAAACCCCCACAGAGTTTCTTGTTCCTGAGATAAACTGTTTGAATATGGTTTTATAGAAGTTGTTTATCTCTTGCTTTGAAAAGGTTCTCTTGGGTGCCTATGCTTAGTGACTTCTTCCTCCCTGAACACATTTGTATGCAAGTAACTTTGGGATTGAAAGTGTGAAGTTTAAGGGTCAGTGGTGGAAGCAATACAAGGGAGTTTGTCATATCTTCCACAAGACTCTGTTTCAGTTTAGTCTGGTTCAATTAAATTTTGTTTTGTTTGTTTGGTTTATAGTTGTTTTTGTTATCAAATCATAGCACTATTTTGGGCCTTTACAATATCATCCATAAAATCCAATAGCAGTTTCCCAGACTGTCTGATTCTGAATAGCCTAAATTATTTTTCCTCCCCTTTTCTGGGAATTTCTGTTTGCATTGTAGTTAGAAATCCATGTGTTTGGTTCACATGGACTCTATAAATGAATGATGGGGAAAAAATAATACGTGCATTTTATTTTCTGTAGTAATTTTAGTCCATTAATGCTTGGTAAGGTAATATACTATTATTTCCCAAACATCTTCTTTAATATCACTCCAGTGAGTGAAATATGTAGGGCATCTCATTTTGTTGTTGATGGCACTAATAGATGTCTGGTTTTTTTTCCAGAGATGATTTTATTTGATGCTGTGTAACTGTTCCACAGCCCTCTTTTTGCTAAGAACATTGAAAGATTGCGATATGGCTCTTTTTATCTCTTTGACCATGGTCAGGAAAGATTAGAATCCTGGATAAAGCTTGTGAATTAAGGAAATGTTCTCTGAGTGATGGCTGAAGAACTGCTGTGTCTGCCTGGGGTGTCAGTGATCATGGCAGATTAGTGATTTATCCGAGATCTGATAGCATTGCATTTGAATCATCTCACATGAAGGTATCAGGCACAGTTCTCCAGAAATGCTTTTGTAGACTCACATTGTCTTGTCTCCCTGTTCAATGCATGTACATGTTGGTGTAGGACATAGATGCCTTGATTGTGGGGTTGGCAGTATGCTAAATTCAACTTGCTACAAATCAACATTTGAATTGAACAAGCCAGTTCTGTCAGATGTCTTAAACAGTGCTTGGATGAAACTGGAACACGGAACAAGAGTTACCTGGCATAATTTTGTCATAATGTATCTCTTGTCTCAAGAAAAACCCAAACATTATGAATGCGATTAATGGCTTGACATTTTTATTGATGCTTTTTGTAATGTAAATTTAGATATATTGATTAAAGAACTCAGCTTTGATGCAACATCTTTTGAATTCAATAGAAAGATTCCCAATGGTTTAAAAGACTTCCCACCAGTTTAAATAACTACCAAATCCTGTTTAAAAAACAATCTATTGATTTCAGTAGCTGTTGTACAGTATCTCCTATATAATTAAAAACCTTGTTTGAAAGGAGAGTTCCTGTATTGGAAGTTTTTTTCAGAATGGCAATGTAATAATTTTCTGATCTGTTTAAGAAATGAGTTGAGGGGTATTGCAAATTTTATGAACATAGAAATAATGACCTAATAAGGGGCAATATTTTAATTTTGTGCATTATTGATTTAATTTACATGTATCAGATCATTAAATTTTCTATGACTGGTGTCTGAAAGACACTGCATACACTTTTGCATATATAAATATTTAGTCATGTACATATGTGCATATATATGTCTGTGTGCAAATGAAACCTCTAACAATATCAACAATTTAAGTGCATTTCTCCATAAAGCAAGCTTACATCTAATCAATGTTTTGGTCCATGACATCTTATTTATTCTCTTTTTCATTTCATTCAATAATATTCATGGCACAAATGCTGTTGAAGTCAGCAGCATTTTCCCCAATGTATATTAGTAAAAGTATTGCCAGGATGTGGCCTGTTCACTTGAATTTAGTCCTCTTTCCTTTAACATAACCTATCCAGTACTAAGTGTTCCCTATCTTTCACTTTTCTAAGCAGAAAAGTTTCTTTCTAAAGAAAATAATGAGCAGTTAATGAACACTTTGACTTTAAATCTCATTAAACACCTCATAACCAAATAATAGAAAAAATGATGTTGCTATCTTAATCTAAATACATAAATCATCTCCAAAAATTATTTTTCATGAAACATATTCGTCTTCAAATTTTTTTTCCATTTTTTTTCTTTAAGCCTACATACATATATACACATCTATTACTGATGCAGGTAAGCTACAACTCTTTTTGAATGTGAAATTGAACTAGCAGCCTTTGATCTGAACTACAGGCTGATCTGAATTCAAGAAAAGGCTGCTGCTAAGCCACATTCCCATTCAATCCATTAAACCATTCACTTCCATGCTCCTCATCACACTGACTCCTAATTTGACAATGACAAAGAGCTCCACGGTGATTTTAAATTTCATAATTTTAATCTGTCAAGTCTGACATTTAATTAGTGCCCTTCTAACCTGTGCCCGCTCACTTGAAGGTTACTGTTGGTTTTCCTTTAGAAATTTTTCCTCTGGAAGAGTGGATTAATAAATATGTACATAACTGGCAGGGATAAAGACAATACACACACAATGGTCTATTAGTTCCAAATCTAGACAGATGAGGTTAATAATATTTTAAAGTGCTGCTTTATTGTATTAAGAGTGATTAAGCCCTTGGCTCAACCCTGTATGAGTTGTTCATTCAAAACATAAAATATACGGTCTATTAAGCAAAGTCTAGTGAGAATGGTTACCCAAACTACAGCAGTACTGTGTTCAAAAGGCATACTGCAGGAGTGCAGAATATCTGAGGTATAATTTCATGATTTAGCAAACAAAATGGAACATTCTAGGCTCACTAAACAGACTAATTAGATTTCGATCACCAGTCTGTCATTGAGAACCCACCTTATAGACTAAAATCTGGTGCAATTTAATGTTTTGGTATTTAGTTTTCTGGAGGACTGAATTCAAATGTAACTTAGGTCACTTGTTAAAAATGAGTTTACTGTTCTTAGATCAGCCCCACGAGGACTTAAATCCCAATCACAGAAATATGCCACCATTTGTTAGTGCTAGCAGAGTGGTCAGTCAAGGTCCTCGGGGAACAAACCTCAGCCGAGCTCTCCAGCACCAGACGTGGCTGCTAGTCTGTAATGTATGATGTTCATTATATTGTCACTAAATATTGAACATCTACAAGTGAAGATAGGAATAAAAGAACATCCTTTCTTAGGGCAGGCATTAGCCAAAGAACAGATCAGAGAGTGCAGAGATATCATGAGCCTCTGGTTCTCAGCTGGGCCTCCCCTATTCTGCATGGTGCCACAATGCAAGCATTTCAGAAAATAATGAATCTACATAAATACTATTATTTTATTTACTAAAGAAGCAACCACCATGATGAAGTATCTTATCTGGAAATTCAGATTCCTACTAGTGCAATTTAGCATTATTGAGTCTTCTCCAGGCTTTTTTTCTTTTTCCAGAAGGTAGGGAATAAACAAATAACACAAACTAGTTTTATTTGAATAGTAGTATTCTCATAACCAAATTGGATAGAGGTTTAAATCCCACTACTTTTTCCCAGGTTCCTCTCTCAGAGTAGCCTTGCTATGGTAAAGTGTTGCTGAAGAGTTGCCAAATTGCCTATGAGCAACCTTAAAAAATCAAAGTAACAGGAAAAATTACTCACTTTTGGCTTTATATAGTACATTGATTTAGATGTACAGTTGATATACACCACTATCCCATGATTAACTTCTCCCTCTGGATGCTGTTCTTCCATTGTAGCAAGTGCAGGAAACATATAATTCTGAAAAAATTCTGTACATTTCCTGAATTAACATTTTTAGTTAAACAGAAACAAAAATGTATAATAAACCCCAGTACATTTTGCCTAAACATTTTCAGGGAAAATTTAGGGGAGATCAATGTTGGATTTCAAATGAAAAGATAACTGGTGATCATTGTGGCACAAACATATGACATAAGTCTGGAATTTACTGCCATCCATTTCTCACTCTCTTCATTTGGCTCACCAATTCTTTGAGAACATTGCCAGGCTCTATATGCTGTCACTCTCCAATAGATATCTGCATTTTTCTGGGTCTATCAATGCTGCTATAGAATGGAAGTGTTAATGCCCTACTCTCCTGCAAGCAAAACACTGGAAGGAGATTAAGAAACATTAGTGAAAATGGACTCAAATCTCCTTATTAATAACTGCAGATTCCCTTTTCCTGGTAGTCTTAGTAATATTTCAACATCTTTATGGGACTTTCCTGAAGAGTATGGTGGCAATGGTGTATAATATAGTGTGCTCTTCTTTATTAATGCTGTCATCTTCATCAGGATAAGTCACTGCAATTTTACATGCTTTTTTTGCATCTCAGCAGTAAATGGTGCTTTTCTACTGTCCTCAGGGATTGAGGCTCAGCTTGAACAAGGCCTTTTTTTGTTTCAGTATTGCTGAGCAACATGGTCAATTCTTTTAATGAATGTGTAACTATTTCAGATGAACTTTTGTCAGGAAATGTTCCTCACCTTCAGAAGCTCAAGTAAGTTAGGCACTTCCTCACACCAACTTTTAAGGGATTTTACCTCCCACATGCAAGAAGCAAGTTCAAATCTCTCTGAATGAGCATCTTGGTAAGTTTTATTGACAATTCTCCATTCATTTTCTTTATTTGTTTGGGTACAGATTTAAAAATGTTTCTGTTTTCTGTCCACTTGTGGAAAATGAGCATTTTTGAAATCTTGAAAAGTTTCCCTGGATAGGTAGTTTACAGAGTTCTTGTAGCACTTCTTTCTAAAAATTTCATTTTTCCAATTTCAGGTTTTCTAAATTAGGGCAGTATTTTACAGAAACAGTTCATCTTTTTTTACTGTTCTCAGATGTGACAGCTTATAAGAATGAATATATGATTCTGGTGTCCAAGTTAGGAGTTAACCATTTTGTCTGCAACCAAAATATGTTTTTAAGTCAGGAAAGGCTCCTTTCTATCACAATTTCTGCTGTTAGAACTGTAGCAACTTATTATGAGAGTTGGTGTGACTAATTATATAACATTATTAATCGAACACTGTTTAATATAATATGGCATAGGCATGGATTTGTTCCCAAAAATTGTGGCACATAGGCTATTACCAAGATCTTAATGTGTCCTTTACAGTTAGGGCTGAGAAAACACATATGCATCTGCTAAATTATTTGTGACAAATGGCTGTCACGAAATAGTGATAGCAATGACTAAAAATGGAGGCCAATGTATTTAAATAAATTCACTTGGTATATGTACATTTTTTGTATATGAGACAGCACACTGAAGACTACAGCTATTTTCACACTATTGGCCAGACACCAGTTTAACTCAATGCTTGTGAATAATAGAACAGCAGCAGCTATTTGTCTGAATGACTTTCATGTGAACAGAGATATTCCTGCTCAGCTCACAAGTCCTGACTACTCCTCACTCCCATGCAGCATTTTAATAAACGTATTATATATTATATATATATAAATATATCTGCTCACCAGATGTTCTGGAAGGGACAAACCTCACCAGACTGGTGTTTTAGAATCGAATTGATTCATTAAGACTGGAAAAGAACTCCAAGATCGTCAAGTTCAACCTCTGACCAAATACCACCAGACCAACTAAACCATAGCACTAAATGCCAAGTTCAGTCATTTGTTGAACACTTCCAGGGAGGGTGACTCCACTACTTCCCTGGGCATTCCATTTCAAAGTTTATCAAACCTTTCAGTGAAGAAATTCTTCCTGATGATTAACCTAACCCTGCCCTGGCATACCTTGAAGCCATTTCTTCTTATCCTGTTGCTGGTTTCCTGGGAGAAGAGGTTGACCCCCACCCAGCTACACCCTCTGTTCAGGTGGTTGTAGAGAGCAATAAGGTCACCCCTGAGCCTCCTTTTCTCAAGGTTAAACACCCCTATCTCCCTCAGCCACTCCTCATAGGACTCTCTGTTTAGACCCTTCAGCTTTGTTCTTCTCTGGACATGGTCCAGCACCTCAATGCCTTTCTTGCAGTGGGGGGCCCAGGATTGAACACAGCGTTTGAGGTGTGGCTTCACCAGAAACAAGTACAGCAGGATGGTCACTGCCCTGGTCCTGCTGGCCACACCACTGCTAATGCAGGCCAGGATGCCATTGACCTTCTTGGCCACCTGGGCACACACTGGTTCATGTTCAACCAGCTGTTGAACAGCACTTCTAAGCCCTTTTGTGCTGTGTTGCTTTCCAGCCACTCTTCCCTCAGCCTTCAGCAATGCTAAAGTGGTGTTGTTACCATCAAAGTACAGGACTTGGTATTAACATTACTGAACCTCATACCACTGGCTGCAACTCATCAATTCAGCCTGTCCAGATCCCTCTTTGGAGCCTTAAAATAAACAGAGACTTTGGGGTGTGAATTGGATGCAGTTTATACTCTAAGAGAATACAAACCTGTCACAGACTAAGCCAGGTTTTGAGATGGTGGGTCTCCAGTTAGACAGTTAGAAGTGAGGTCCACATTTCAGGCATTTCTACTGGCTCCCTCTTGACCCAACTGCTAGTCATCCATTTCTAAGAGCAGACAGGTGTTCTTTGGGATGAACATCCCAGAATCTTTTGTCTAGGTAGGGTGTTATTTTTAGGAGTAAAAACATGAAGGAAGGAAGGAAGGAAGGAAGGAAGGAAGGAAGGAAGGAAGGAA
>CM031857.1:82752511-82799836 GCA_018697195.1 Certhia americana | reverse complement strand
GAAGGAAGGAAGGAAGGAAGGAAGGAAGGAAGGAAGGAAGGAAGGAAGGAAGGAAGGAAGGAAGGAAGGAAGGAAGGAAGGAAGGAAGGAAGGAAGGAAGGAAGGAAGGAATGCCTGAAACTGCTAAGCTGAGAAGGAAGTTAAATCTGTGTCCCAAAAAAGCAGTTTCTAGCTTACTTCAGAAAAGAAAGAAAAGTGGCCTTGTCTCTCTGCTATCAGAGAATAATGGCAGGTGCTTATTCTTGCAAAGGATCCTGGTGTTGGGATTTTAGTAGGGAAACTTTTCTTTAATGTCCATTTTAGAGGATTAGCTCTGAAGAAGGGTGGAAATACAAATACTTCCCTCATTGTTTTCCATTGATTTGCTCTAACTCTGCTTCCTTTAGTTGTTGTTATTCGACAAGAAATGAACCACACATGCACAACAGCTCTTCTCAAAGAAGGGGAGAAAAAGAGGAAGTTTATTGTGAGACCCTGACTTATATACCATTGCAAAATGCCCAGTGATTGGAAAGAAAGGTTGCCACCTCTCTGACCCCACTGGTCAAACCAAAAGTCCATCATGTCTTGCTTACTCTAGAGAGGAATGTAAACAATCACTGTTTACAGAAACATGTGTGGAAAAACAGACTCCAAAAATCCAAGACAATCAGGAGGCTTGGAAAAACATGCAAGAGCAGGGCAACATTTACTGTCTGGAGTTATCCAGTCGCCAAGCACTGTGCTCTGCTTAGAGCTGAACTTTGTTTATCTTTCCAAAGCAGGTGCAGGTGGATGAGAAGTGATTAAAAGCAACACCCTGGACCATTTCAGTTGTCCAGGATACACTGATTTATTGGCAGGTTAAATGAAATGGAGTAGCAAAAGAATACAAGATTACATATGAGAAAACTTATGTCTTGCTCATGACGTCTTTGGCCCAGCTTCCATTTGCAAGGCAAGGAGAATTTCTCTGTTTTACTCAGAGATTCTTATCTTTTCATTTCTGCTCAGCCTCTCAGGCTGCTCGTTTTTTCTTCCCAATTACAGTAACCTTAATTTAGAATTGAGTTTATTTAAATGTCCTTGGCATGGGAGAATCCAAGAGATATTATAGTCTATTTACTTTCTAAATTATATTTCTTGAGAATTTATAGATTAATCCTGTGTCTCTTGTTTGTCATAGCATCACCTGGGCATTTTAAAAATTTTATCTCACTTCTGTTATTTTATTGTGTTCCATCCATGATAACCAGGAATCTGACTGAATTTACACCCCTTTATATTTAGAGATGTAAGAAAGGAAAATAAGGACACAATATGTAACCTACTAACTTAAATAAAATAAACTTACACATGCAAAATTTATGGTAACTGTGTTCCTACAGGAGTGTCTGAGTATCTCTGTGGAGAACTTTTATTTTATTAGAGATAGCTAAAACAATTATAGCTGGGCAAAAATAATGTAATTGATGACAGTATAGTTTGTGTAGTATTACACTGCTCTCTTATTTTTACATAGTTTTTGACTTTTTTCTTTTCTCTACAGACTATACTTTTATGTAAGGGTAAAATTTATATAAAGCTCACTTGGAAACCTGGACATTGTTTAGTTTTGTTTCTAAATCTGTGGCGCATGACTGTGTCTGTGGGATGTCAGCACATAGTTCACAAAATACTCCAGAAAACTCATTTTAGAAGTACAGATAGGAATTACCACATGTAATCAAGGCTACAAACAAAAGGAAAGTAGATTAAAGTGATAAAGAAACTAAAAATTTATCATAAATTTTATTTGTCTGTAGAAGAGTAGCAGGGGGGAAATATTGCATAAGGCAACCTGTGGACTTCTTCCACAAGGATCATGTTGGCTTCTATTTTTCTAAGACTCTTACAGTAGAAAGATACCTACACACATTTCCTCTGGAACAGAAAGAAAAGAGACTGTTTAAATCAGGCACTCAGATTAGATCTGTTCAGAGCTACCTAGAGACTGACATTCACATATATGTAACAAACTAAAATCAAATGAAAACTCACTGTGTTCCTATTACCATCCTTTATTCTTTACTCTGTACTGTTGGACACACTGTATAAACACTAGAAAGAATTTAAAATTTCAGTATCACTGTGGTCCATTAAAGCTGTCAAAAAAAAAAAAAATACATTTCTATTAAAATTTACCACTTAATTTTCCTGAAAGCTTTCCAGTGCCATCATCACACTGCAGAAGCACCACTAACAGTTAATCCTCCTACTGTCCACCTTTTTCTGTCTAAGTCACCCAGTGGTTGCTTATCAGAAAAATAAATAGACAAAGTCCTGTTGTGGAGGGGCCCAGAAATCATTGCCTGTGCAATTAAGAGGCTTTCCTTCAGTTAGCATTTGTGATTTCATAGAAAGAAGAATATGTACTTCCTTCAGGCTCGTCTGGATCTGATAGGGATATGTTCTTATGTTTCCTCTGGTTTCTTCCACTTTCATGGGTTTGTTTCAAATATTCTGAATGTACAGAATGTCAAGAGTACACACAGTCTACTCCAGCTGCCTTTTTCAAGGAGGCAGAAAACCTCAGAAATATTTTCAAAGTTAGTTTTACCTCTTTCTATTAGCTGTTTTAACCAGATTGTTTCCTGTTACATCATTTTAGTTTCAGAGTTTAATAAGAATTGGAATTCTGGTTTAAATGCCAGTACAGATTTGTCCTATATGAGCCAGCTAGTTTAAAAAAACTATTTTAAGCTTAATTAAGCTCAAAGAGTCACTACAGGAACTGGAAAGTCACTGAAGATTTCTTTTTCTTAACAGAATTTCTAAAAGTAATTCATGTTTCTGCATGTAATAAGACTAAAAATAGCTGCATAAATATTTCTACATTAATATGAATATCACTGCAGTTATTATGAAGCTCTTTTTCATGAAAGACTTGCTAAGAGTCAGCTGCAGTACTCTACAGAATCCTTATGTACTGCATGTAAGAAACACCATTACTGAAAGGTAATTTTATATATATATATATATAACATTTTAAGGGTATTTAGGCAAACACTGATAGAATTGTACAAAGATCTGCAACTAGAATTTTCAAAGAGAAACTGCCAATATCCAGTTTTAAGATACAGCCACAATTTGCATTCTTTCCTGAAAACATCAGCTAGACCAAAGTAACCAACATCCTCTGTAGAGTATTTTCCAGTGTTTGTTTTTTCTTTGAATTCTTAGTATATGAATGCAAAAAAGTATTTTCCAAAAATAACTTCACAAATGCTGAAACTGAGAGTTTTCTGAGGAATGAATGGAAGAAAGTCAGCTTTTATGACATGGCTTATGGATCTGATAACATTATCCATGCTCACCTCCACTTCTAAAAACAACATCCTTTCCTTCTTTCAAAATCAAACCTCAGTAAACCAGGAATACCTTGTGAAGTTCTTTCCCTGAAATAAAGATCATAATCATACCACATGGGTTTCTTGTATGAGGGCCCTTATTATTTCAGAATAAAGTCTTTTTCTTTGTCTACATCTCAAATATGCGCTTCCCTGTTCTACAATAAACTTTATGAAGGGTGTTTACAACTTGCAACTCCTAACTAATGCTGTGAAAAATCAGCATAAACATGGACTGACTCATAGATGCATTTTCTAAAATAAAATAGAAATACAAAGAAGAATACAGACATTAAAAGAGGCTTTTTAGATTCTTTAGAGAATGTGGTTTCTTATGTGGTTAGGAGTGCTATCTTCCTTGGGGGTTGAATGATCTTTTGGGTAACAGAAACATCCACATTTTCTTCAGTTAATAAAAAGGTTTAATTAATTAGAACAAGGAATCAACTTCTCTCCCTTAAACCAAAAACTGAACATTAAAAACATATGTTATTACTCTGTCCTCTTCATCATATGTATCCTATACAAAGGCACAATTATTTTTCTTTTAGGATTCTGCAGATTTGTAAAAATCTGACAATTCAAGCTATAGGAGCTCTAGAACAACTATTCTGATATCAATAATTAAGATTTCTCTTCACAAATTTTGTTACCTGCGAGGGTATTATGTTCTAAAAGGAAAAAATAAAGAATGTATGTCATGCATTTTCAATCCCAGAGAGATTTCAGGTAATCAAAAGAAGTGTTAGAGTTGCCTGGATCTTTTGGA
This sequence comes from Certhia americana, assembly GCA_018697195.1. Classification (NCBI taxonomy): domain Eukaryota; kingdom Metazoa; phylum Chordata; class Aves; order Passeriformes; family Certhiidae; genus Certhia; species Certhia americana. Next base: position 82,795,699 of record CM031857.1, on the reverse strand, counting down.
AAGCTGTACTTATACAGCCAAACCCTGGCTGACACTTTCCATGATTATAATTAGACTGTAATAGAAAAAAACATATTGCATAGTTGAAAATAGTTTAAGCAACTCTTACAGTTCTTGAAATTTTAAAACTTTTAAATTTTGTTTTAATTTATTTGACAAATGTCAAATTTGTCATTTGTCATTTATATTAAATTTGTCATTTAATTTAAATGACAAATGACAAATGCAGACAAACTTGAAAACCCAAAAAACATACAATTCTACTTTACTCAGAGCACCTTTATCTTTCTCTGCTTCTCCACGTGTTCTCTGAGAGAATAAAGAGCCCCAGTGATTTGTTGAGGCACCACTTCTGTCTATTCATGTTAGGTCATCCAGTTGGGGAAAAGAAACAATATCTTCCTAATTATCATTGGAGCATCTGAGTGCGTAAGCAGGTGAATGATTACAAACATCAAAACATGATTTGTGAATAATGAATTCCCTAAATGAGCATTTGCAGCAAACTGCTTGAAAAAAAAATGAGCTGCTATTTGTTTGCACAAGTGTGTTAAACATCTCTGAGCTGCAAACATATTCATAAGACTATTTTGGCTTTAGGAGAACTTTTAAGGAAGAAAAAGAGACTAGACTAGACTAGAATACATCTGTTGGGAGGGGCCTACAACGAACACCCAGTTCAACTGGCTATTTAAGGGCTCACAAAAAAAATTATTATAAGGGCATTGTCCAAATGTCTTTCAAGCACTGATGGGCTTGGGGCACCAATAACTTCTCTAGAAAGCCTGTTCCAGTGTTTTGCCACTGTCTCAGTAATGAAATATTTTCTAATATCCAGTCTAACCTCCCCTGGTGCAGTTTTGAACCATTCCCACATGTCCAGCTATTGCATCCTTAGGAGTAGAGGTCAGCACCTCACTTTCTACTTCTGATTCTCAGGAAGCTGTAGAGAAACTGAGGTCTCCCCTCAGCCTCCTTTTTTCTAAATTGGACAAAGCCAGAGTCAGCTGGTGCCTGGTCAGCAGTCAGCTGTAACCCCAGGCTCTGCAGCCCTCTGGGCTCTGCCCTTCAGCCAGGTCTTCACCCAGTGCATTGTGAACCTGCTCATCCCCCAGCCAGGCAGCTTGTCCATGCTGTGAGGAGCAATATCAAAAGCCTTCCTAGGATCCAGAAAAACTACATTCACTACCTTCCTTTCATCCATGAGGAGGGTGACTTTATCATGGAAGGATATCAAATTAGTTAAACAGGACTTTCCCACTGTGAATCCCTCTTGGCTGTGCCTGATGATTGTATTGGTCTTTAAATGCCTTTCAATGGTACCCAGTACAATCTTCTCTATATTTTTTCCAGGATCTGAGGTTAGACTAACAAGTCTGTGTTTCTCTTGGCCTTTCTTCATACCCTTTCTGTAAACTGGAATAACACTGACAAGCTGCCAGGCAGCAGGGATCTTCCCAGGTCTTTGGTAGATGGTCAAGAAAGGTTCTGCCTCAACATCTGCTGGCTTCTTCAGTACTCTGGGATGAATGCCATCATGCTCCATGGACTTGTGAACATTGAGCTCATGAAACTGGTCCCTTAAAATTTCAGGGTCCGCAACTGGAAATACACTATTAGACTCATGGACCTCTGATTCAGGGGATTGAACAGCCCGGTGTCTATCAGTACTATTGAAGACTGAGGCAAAAAAATAATTTGAATGCCTCTGCTTTTTCTTCATGGCTATTAGCCAGATGGCTAACAAGGACTTATCCACTGTTTTATTTAGACCTCAGATTTCATAGCTCTTGCCCATACCCAGCCTTCTTCTGGGAGAAGCAGTGTATGAAGAAAACTACAGTACTAAGAAGCACAGCTCCTTAATAGTATGCTGTCAACACTGCTCTAGTCACAAATCTAAAATATAGCACCTACAGGCTGCTATGAAGAAAAATAACTCCATCACAGCCAGATCCAGCATATTTATTTAGAAGCACCATACTAAGTAGGTTTTTTGGGATTTTCCTTTTTCAGGATATTATGTGACAGTGACTGCTTTACTGGGTCTGTCTCCTTTTACCAAGAAAATCCAACACAGGATTTGGGGGTTTAAGGGTTTTTTAAATTTGTTTTTAATGGGTATGCTTAGACTTCCATGGCTTGATGAAATAGCTTATCTTTGGAATTCAAAGAATTATGGGTGTGGCAATTCTTTTATGTCTTTGAAGTGATAGCTAATAGAATTAGATTGGCAGCATCCATGAAACTCTATGAAAATGTTTAATATTGTGCTGTGGGGGTGGGTCTTGACACTAAGGGAGAGAGTCCTAGAGACATTGGGCAGGTGACATGAGCCTGCATCTCTACAGCCTTTCTTAAGACACTTCCCAATGAAAGTCTGAAAATGAGGTGATTGCCTGGCACAATGTCAGCATAAAGAAAAAGATAAGCTAAGCAAGAAGGTAATGTCCTTCCCTCCTCCTACTCCCTGCAAAGAGTCTGGCATCTTTGCCCTCCCTTAGGGAGCCATTGGCAATCAGTTCCAATAATGAAGAAAGCATTGGCAATCAGTTCCAATAATGGCTCCATTATTAATGAGTATGTTTTCTTCCTACGATATGTTTCTTCCTTGATTCTGTCTGTAGGAGTCTTATTCTCCTTACCCCTTCGGCTAGCATTAATTTGTTCAGCTTTCTTTTTTTTTTTTTCCCTCTGCCCTTTCTTTTCCCTTCAAACCTTAATTAATTCTGTATATTCTAGTTTAATAATACTTACCTACCTCAGAGGGACATTTTGAAGCTTAATTAATTATTGTGCAGGTATTTTTTTTTTTAGTGGCATCTTTGAGCAATTCCTCTTTGCAGCTATTCTGGCAACTTCTTGCTCTTTCCCTACTTCTTTCATGGGCCTTGTAAACTCTTGTGCACAGAGAAGATTATTAAAATTTCCCTTGTATTCTTCCACATTGAGGAACCTTTCCTTGCAGCAAGGTCTGCTTGCTCTGGGTTCATTTGAAAGGGAACCTACATTAATCCTGCTTGTTTTCTTTCCCACACACTGAGTTTCAGAGCCATGGTCCTTGTCCTAAGCTGCTGAAGAAGTGCCACCCTAAACTGGAATGAGGCTCAAAGCTCTGCTGCCCTGGCAGATAGTACCTAAGTTGTGAAGAAACACACAAACCAGAGGGGAACGGAGGCATAATTTTTAACTTCTTCATCCCTTGTGACATGGTGATTTTAACCAGATGAAACAGACCTATGGTTCATTCTCATGGACAGCTACGAGCTGTGCATCATCCTTAATCTTCCCTCCACACCTTTCTCTACCCCTCAGCAGATAGTGAAACCACTTCACTCATGATCCTGTAAACTTCTCAGATTCCTATATATATTCATGTGACATTTTTGCCTTCACAGATATAATTTTGTCACACCTGCATATGCCACCACCCCACCACCCTCATGATGAACTTTTAGGCAGTTTGATAGCAGAACAAAATTTATTCTGTCACTGTAGAGAAAAAGGATGGCTGAAACATTTAACAATATTCCCAATCACAGAATCACAGAATTCACAGAATCACTAGGTTGGAAGTGACCTCCAAGATCCTTGAGTCTAACCCATGCCCTAACACCTCATGTAGACCATGGCACTGAGTGCCACATCCAGACTTTTTTTAAATACATCCAGGGATGGTGACTTCACCACCTCCACCGGCAAAGCATTCCAGTATTTTATCACTCCTTCCATGAAAAACTTTTTCCTAATATCCAGTCTCTATTTCCCTTGGCACAGCTTGAGACTGTGTCCTCTGGGTTCTGTCAGTTGCTGCCTGGCGAAAGAGACCAATTCCCACCTGACTACAGCCACCTTTCAGGAAGCTGTAGAGAGTGATAAGGTCACTCCTGCGTCTCCTTTTCTCCAGGATAAACACCCCCACCTCCCTCAGCCATTCCTCACAGGGCTTGTGTTCCCAGCCCCTCTCCAGCCTCATTGCCTCCTCTGGATGCACTCCAGTGTCTCAGCATCCTTCCCAAACTGAGGGGCCAGAGCTGGACACAGCACTCAAGGTGTGGCCTCAGCAGTGCCCAGTGCAGGGGCAGAATGACCTCCCTGCTCCTGCTGGCCACACCATTCCTGATCCAAGCCAGGATGGCATTGGCCTTCTTGGCCACCAGGGCACAGAGCTGGCTCATGTCCAGCTGTCTGTCACCAGCACCCCCAGGTCCCTTTGTGACTGAGCACTGTCCTGCCACACCAGCCCAGCCTGTAACACTGACGGGGATTATTGTGGCCAAAATGCAGGACCTGTCACTTGGACTTATTAAACTTCATCCTGTTGGATTCTTCCCATCTATCCAACCGTTTCAGGTCTCTATGCAGAGCTCTCCAACCTTCCAACGGATCAACACATGCTCCCAGCTTAGTGTCATCTGCAAATTTACTGTTGAAAGACCCAATACCGTCATCCATGTCATCAATAAAAATATTGAACAGAACAGGCCCCAGCCCAGACCCCTGAGAGACACCACTGGTATCTGCCAGCTGGATGCAGCACCACTCACCACCACTCTCTGGGTGCAATCATCCAGCTAGTTCCTAACCCAGAACAGAGTGCTCCTGTCCAAGCCATGGACCAACATCCTTCAATCATCCAATTGCCTTAGCAGCAGTTTAACAATGAGAGTGCTTGAGCCTTGAGATTAATAGACCCCTGGCTGTGACACAGAAAGGAAGAGATCACTAGTCTAAGACTTTATAATAAATTCTAAGTGAAACAACTTCTTACAATAATTAAAAAGTTCTACTGATATTTATTTTTAAAATATTAGCTAATTCTACACCTCCAGTTTCCTTTGATCTAAGACATCAAATTTCCACAGAACCACCCCAGCAGAAGAGGACATAACTCCACTAGCTGATTATATTCAAGAAAAAGAGAAAGAGGGAGGAAATCTTGTCTAAATGCTTTGAGTGACTTCACTAAAATCAGAGGGGATTTTTTTATAGGCAGCTTTGCTTTTCCATGTGTTTTTCAGATGCTGCCTTGAGTTTGTCACTTGATTCATGTCAGGTGGTTTAAGGACAGCAACTCAGACAAGAATTAGAAACAAACTATGTTATGACTTAAAAAAAAAATTCCTGGCTCTTGAATTAGCCTAGTGATTATGCCACGTTTGGAACACGTAGCACAAGCCATATTTCTGAAATAATGACAGATAGTAAAAGCAATAAATTTTAACTTATGTTTTAACCAAATTATTTTTTTGGCCTGAAGTGCATTCTGAATATTCTGTACAATTTTCATTGCCTGTACTACTTCTGAAATCAAAAAGAGAACTACAACGTGAATCCAAAGACTGAGTTTTGCATCTGGAGTTTTGATACCAAAATAACAAGTTTTTCTTAGAAAGCGTGGGTTTCAGATTAGCAAAAAAGTCTTTATAACACAGATATGAGACACCTTGAATCGCGTTTTGGTTTCCTGTGGGCATCCACTCCTCTTTCCCAAGCCCAGAACTGGAGGCAGTAGGGGGAGACACAAAAGCATCTTTGTAGTTTCACTGAAACCAATGGCCAAACTGTCTGATTTGAGTTCCCACATCAGTTGGTATGTAAATTCTCTGCCACAACAGAGTCAATTTTACTTGCAACTGCTCTTCTGTGAAGTTATTAAATGTTTATAGCTACAAATCAATTTAAAAAGAAAGAATGGATGCTTATTTGTATGTGCTAAATTTACTAATATCCTCTTTCCCATTCCTCCCAGTGTTGTGAGTATACGTTTTATCAGGTCTACTTTTACTTGAAACACATCTACCAAAACAATAATTAAATAATAATATTAGTTGACATGCTTAAAATTTCCTAACAGTTGTTGCAGACTGCTCCAAACTCTGAAGTGGCCATCAAGAAAAAAATTTACTGTGCTCCACACCATATGAGCATCTGTATTGAGTTTGCATGGCCTGGTTTTTGGTAGTGGGGCAGCGTGGGTGGGAGAGCTACAGGGGTGGCTTCTGTGAGAAGCTGCCAGAAGCTTCTTCCATGTCCTGCAGACCCAATCCCTCATGGCTCCAAAGATGGACATGCCTCTGGCCTAGTCTGGCCAATCAGAAATGGTGGTAACATATATAAGAAGAAAGAAAAATAAAAGTTGTTGTGCAGTTTTAATTATGGCCAGGGAAGAACAGGGTGAGAACGTGTGAGGAGAACAACTCTGCAGACACCAAGGCCAATGAAGGAGGGTGAGGAGGTGCCCCAGGCACTGGAGTCAGGATTCCTCTGCAGGCCACGGTGAAGCAGCTGTGCCTCTGCAGCCCATGGAGGTCCATGGGGATGCAGAAATCCATCTGTAGCCCGTGGAAGAGCCCCACACTGGAGCAGGTGGATGCCTGAGAGGAGGAGGCTGTAAACCTGTGGGAGACCCAAGGTGAGGGGCCCTGCTCCCATGCTGGAGCAGCCTGTCCTTGGATGACTGCACCCTTGGAACAGTGACACCCACTGCAGCAGTTTTGGGAGGACTGTTTGCCCATGGAATGGACTCATACTGCAGCAGTTCACAGGGAGGTGCTGCTCAGGAGATTGGAGCCACATTGGAGAAGGTCACAGAGAACTGTCTCCTGTGGGAGGGATCCCAGGGTGCAGAGAGGAATGACTCCTCTCCCTGAGCAGCGGGAGAAGCCATGGGAAGCCAACAGACCATAACCCCCATTCTCTCCCTCCTTGTGCCACTGGGGTAGAAGGCAGAGCTGGGAAAGAGGGAAGGGTAGGGGGAAGGTCTTTTTAAGGGCTTGTTTTACTTCTCATTATCCTGCTCTGATTTTGTTAGTAATCAATTCACTTTGTATCTCTAAGCTGAGTCTGTTTTGGCTGTGATGATGTTTGGTGAGTGATATCTTCTGGTCCTATTTCAACTCATGAGCCCTTTGTTACATTTTCTCTCTTCTGTCCACTGTGGGGGTTAATGAGAGATCACCTTTGGTGGGTGCCTGGCATCTGGCCAGAGTCAACCCACTACAGCTTCAAGACAGCACTTTTTTATCCAATTCTATCCTGCCACATTCCAGCTATCTCCTTCAACTCTTGCCCAGAGCTTGGCTAAGCCTCTGTCATCAATCCAGCAATCACCACTATGGCTTAATAAATGTACTGCTTGTGATAAAGTAATTTAAAAAAAAAAATATTGACAGAAAATAATTTACCTTTTACAGGCAGCATATTTCAATCACTGATTTGCTGTTAATCAGCCTAGTTATTTCTCCTCTGTTGGGCATTTGTACCATTTTTCATCATAGTTTTTCTTCAGTTCTCTATTCATCCTGCTTTATTAAAGAAAAAAATCAATGATCATAAAGCAATGTTACCTACAATATTTTCATTGTGTTACTATTTACCTTTCACATGTAAAGCAATTTTTAAAATGAAGAAAGGTAGTGATTTTTTCTTGCTTAATTTAGAATGTAGCAAAATTACATAAAAAGATGAAACCATGTGGGTACTTATTAAACTCCCCCACATTTGTGTAATTTAGACATTACATAATGTATGAAGGAGCACATCTCATATATACATATTTCAACAATAAACATTAATAACATGTTAATATATTTATGTCTATGCTTTTCCTTTAATCTACCAAAGGAAGCTGGAAGCAAAGTTCATATCACAGTTATTTTCATTAAAGCTACTCTATTTTAAGAAAGGCCTAAGCTTTCTTCAGTGGGTTATGAATATTTTACCTTTCAGCATACACATAAATATACAAATATATGTATTTCATATACCTGCTACTTAACAAATGTTCCTCATCTGGACAAGAAGATATTTCTAGGACATTTGGACTCATTATGACGAATGGAGCCATTGCAGAAGATCAGGTACAGGTCATGGAAAACAATGGACAAAGTTGGTAGGAAACTGATTTGAATTCTGCAGAGATGGATATAATAGCTTCTTCCTCAGTTACGTTTATATTTATTGCTTATACATTCTATATTTCTACAGTTATTATTGCAGCTATAGTCTATATTTTATAATGTAAAACCATGCTGAGACTGCTGATAATAGAATTTGATGTTTATATTGCAATGAAGCCTAGAGACTATTCCACTTTGCCCTTGCAATAAGCACCAGGCAAGTGCAAAAATGTCTGCAGACTAGAATTTAAAAATAACTGTGATATACCCAGCTTTGTTATCTGAACCCCACTCAAATCTCATCTGATTTTCCTGAATGCAAAATGTAATTTAAAGAGGAAAAGAGGAAAAAGAGACCAAAACCTGTGAGCCAAGGGTAAGAGGAGCAGAGAGTCTATATCCGTAGTGCCACGGAGTGGGGCCGGGCTGCCCAGTTTGTCACCTACATGAGAATCCCACAGCTGCTGACTGAACTAGTACTGCTGGCTGAGGTTTATTACAGAGACAAAATGATAACTAGCGAGGGTCAGATCAATGCCTGTTCTGCTATATCTGAAAGAACCTGGAGTCCTTTTATACAGAGTGTACAGTGTGAAAGCACAAGTTCTACCCCAACACCTCTAGAGTAACCAGTGAGCAGATGGGGAAAGAGGCTGGTCAAAGTTACTGCTTCACTAGGACACAGGCTAAGGCAACTTCCACCACAGAACACTTTTGAGAAATAACAAAATATCTATTAAGTATATTTTACATATCATTGATCTTATTTTGGAGTAGAGGAATGGATTATGGATTATTTCTTCTAACTCTATTATAAGAGTATTATTTTGGCAGTGTATTTAAAGTGTATTTGATGGTGTATTTAAATGGTAACTAAACCTTGGGCCAATTCATATAGTCATGGCAAGACCAAAATAATCAAGATTCAATAGTTTAAATAACAGAAATACATTGGCAGCACAAACAGGATGTGAGGCATGAGATTCAGCTGTTAGCTTGGGACTGATGGGCCAGTAGTGGGTGGGTGTTTGGGTTCACGGTAGGGCAATGCAATACAGCTTAATTAACCACGTGGTTTAATTGGCCAGCTGTAGGACAGGACCTGCTTATGGAGGCTGGTAGCTGACTTTGGGGAAGATTCATTCCAACCTCAATTATTCTGTGAAGTTATATCTCCTTCACTCCAGGAGGGCAGTGCACTGAGGGGCAGTGCTAGTGTGGGCACAGGCTGGTGTTGGGTACCAACACTGGGCTGAAAGATCCCTGCAAAGAGCTCTTTCACTGCTGTCATCCTCAGCAGACCAGCTGGCCACAGAAGCTGGGCCACTGTCAATGACCTCAGTCAGCAGGTCTGAACCAGTCACCCAGTCCACCTTTCCATGGGGAGAGAGTTGTCAGCCCTGCCACAGAGGGATGCCTGTCTCCCTGGGGCTGTCATCTGTTTCAGGCACAGTGCTCTGTGCCCAGGCAAGAGTCCCTTCAGTGGGCACTGCAGTGATGCCACATCCCTATGTCCACACTGCGACTGTTTGATTAAGGGCAACAGAGAAGGAACTAACCTAAGAGGTGGTTTTAGAGCTCACAATTTATTGAGCAACACCAGCTGGGCAAGTGGAGAGATGAGTACTGAAAAACCCTCAGGCTGCCTGCAGAAATGCAGTGTCTGGCCATGCACATCAGTCTGATCAGTTCTCCTAATTTCTCATGTGTGTATCTGGAAAACACCCATCATTAGAAAGAGTAGTAACAAGCAAATGATGACACGACACACAATTAAATCAGTGTTGATGTTATCAGAAAACCAGCTTGCTTAGGGAACAGATCATACCAGCTGGAAGACAACAACAGTTGTTCCCTCATGACAGAGTTAGAAGCAAATGCTGTATAAAAAGGCAATAAGAATTTGAAAGAAATCATTAAGATATGCTTGCATGACTGAAAGTATTCCAGATCCACAGAGAAAGAACACATATAAGTTTATTTATCTTAAGAAATGGATTAATGAAGACAAGAATCTCTATGAAGACCAATCAATAATTCCAGAAATAAACCATTTTAATCAGTCAATCATTATAGATAGTAGTAGCAGAATCTGACTCACGCCACATCTGACTCCTGTGGTGTGATATTCCTTAGCAATTGTAACATAAAAAAATCATCAAGGTGAAATAAGAAACCACAGCAATGAAGTGAATTCAGTTAGATAAGAATCAGTCATTCTAGACATGGCTACAAGTCAAATACTGGGAATAAAGGAGAATGTTGTTTACAAATTAAAGGTCATATTCACATTTTCTAAGGAAGTTGTTTTCCCACGCAGACCTGTATTAATACAGCAACCAGATCAGGGCTTGCTTTAAAGATAAATATAGCTAAACTTACAATTTGGTTAACTAAATCAAAATATGGATTTAATTTTATTTTCCTAGAGAGTTTCACTGAAATACCTGGGTATAGGCTTTTGCAATCAGAAGTTTAACCTTAGCTCTTCTATTTAGTTCCTCTGAATTTTGCACTTATTAAACTGTTCATATAGAAATTATACTTACAATGAAATAGCAATATATATTGCTATATATAACAAAATGCTTGCAAATTTGAAAACCACCAAATGTTGCAGTAGAGGTTTTGAAGTAAAATAGACTTATCAGCATGACTCATGAAAGCACCCCAAAAAATTAAGGTTTGGGGTAAAGCACACATAATGGACCCAACAGAGAAAATAAGAGAAAATTGAGGGAATAAACATATTTTCTAGAATTCATACAAGTTTATTCACAACTCTGTCTTAAGCACATATTTTTTTACGATAGTAATGTGCAACAGGCAATGAGAAACCATCTAATGAGGGAATCCTCTTGTTCTTTGAGGAAGCTCCATCTTATCCACCATCATAACACATATAAAAGCAGAAAAACACATGGTCAGAGATGTTAATAGGACATTTGTTTGTGAATTTTAAATTGAGGAGAATCATTCTTTTCCAAGTTGGACCATTACTGTATTTTTTAAAATTTTGAACTGTCAAAGATTTTGCAATCAAAATTCCTTAATACTGTTGAAATAAATTGAATTTAACCTCAAATTCTGCAAGAAGCAAGCCCCACTGTTACCCAAGTGTTATGCTTTTGAGGATGGCACAGGGGGATAGAAGGCAGCCATTGGTCAGAATATGGCCAAGCTGTACTGAGGCAGTACAGAAACCACCTGAGGTGCTGCCTCCAAGTCCCATTAACTTTGCAATATCACCCAAAATCTCAAAGTCCTGCTGAGCGCTTGTTGTGTTTGAACAAGGAGGTACCAATTCCCAAGAACATATTTCCCTATCTCCTTCCACAGGGAGCTTTGACCTTTCCTTTCAGACAATGAATTGGCTGCAATGTTTGATCATGTCATCTCTTGCCTGTATGCAAGCTGTACCACTAATTTGAATGTAAACCTACAGAAAAAGGCTAAAACTGATAAATCCTGTCTCATTTCCTCATGCCTGATGGCTTTGTTCAAATTTTTTTACTCACCAGTCATCTTCAGATGCCAGTTTTTTGTTCTAATCTTAATTTTCACAAGAATTTATGGTTCACTGGCTGCAACTAAAATCAAGTCTTAATTCCTGGGATAGTTCACAAAACTGAGGGTGGAGCATTTGAAGAACAGGGACGGCATGTTCCCCATTCCCAGCTGTCATAAGGGAAGAGCCCAGATGGATCCATAGCCCGTCTGTATTAAGCAATGCTGTGAAGCTTCCATATTTAAGTGAGACTTTTCCACAGGAAGCAGTTGTAGATCACCAGTATGGATTCCCATCAGCCTTGCCTGATTGGTCAGCACTCTTTAAGATGAACTTGAATCAAGGTCAAAAGTCCATGAGGAAAGAAGCTCAAGACTACTGTTCTTGATTTTATGTGAAAACCACAGATATTCCAGGAATAAATGACAAGGCAAATGATAAAATGGCAAGATTAGACCAAAAAAAATAAAAGAAAAAAAGAAGCCATTTGAAGTAATGCTTAATTCTTATTTGTTTGGAATGACAGTGAGTTTTTGACAAAAGTAGCCAAAATTCAGAACTTGTTTATAGATGAAAACCCTCTTTACATTTCCATGAAGAAGTCTGGTAGTATTTGGAGTTTTGGAAAAAGCTAAAAATTTTCTGCTAGAATGGAAAGCAGTTTAATCTTACCCAGGCCCAAAGCCTGAATGTTATGTAAGCTAATATTGATAGCTTAAACATTACTAGGGCATCAGAATCAAAGCTGCAAGAAATTCAGACCTGTATAGCTGCTGCTGAAATTTAATCTATGGATTCCATATTTGCCCAGTGTCAACAACAGCTACTCAGTTTTCAATGCTTTCACTCTATGCATGGGCAAGCGCATAAAAGATAGGAACCATGTGGCAAACCATAACCTAGCAATCTGTGCTGTAAAATGGGCAGAAAAAAAGCATTATACACCCCTGATTATTCTGTGATTGCACATAAAGATCTTACATATAAGATGACCATAAAATCTATGGCACAAGAAAGATACATATTTAGCCATGACCATCAGGTCTTTTGGAGTGTTTTGCTTTTAGCACAAATAACTTGTTCCAGTTTTCTGTTGCATAAAAGTGGAATATTATTATCTTAGTTCAAACAAACATCTACCACTACAGTTAGGTAGAAGGATAGGTAGTTACTAAGGTATAGCCATGCTATATACAGATAGATATATACACACTTAAATATACACACATTGCTATGTTTGCATGTATGGATATATTTGCATGTATTATATATATCTATGTAGAGAAATAAAGAGAGAGAGAGGGTGAGTGAGAATGAAGAAGAATACAAATATAGGAGAGAATTGTCAGTGTTTTTTATCACAGCATATTACCTTCTTGAAAGCAGAAGGAAGGATTTGTTCATGGGTACATTCATAGGAAGTGTTCAAGACAGTGATATTTCTGTCTAATTAAAATTTTCAGGCTTTAAAAGGAAATTCAGGGGGGAAGTTTGAACTTTGAACAGAGATTTGAATGAGCACCCAACTTCAGTTCTCTAAAATTTGTATTTCCCTTTGCTGGTTGCACTTATGCATTAAGAATGTTGATTTTTTTTGGCTCAGAAACTTTATTCCATCCTCTTGCTAGAGCCTTTATTGGAGGAATGCTCAAATTTTCTTGCTTCTGCTTGCATTTCTGTTTGCCCTGAATTTTGCATAGCAGATGTTTTGCTCCTCTTCATGTAATGATTGATTAATTGTGTAGTGATACCAAAGATAGCTGTCAAAATGTTAGACGGTATTAGTTTAGAAGCTTAAGAGAAACTGGACTTTTAGAGTTGTCCTGAATGACAGTGACTGGACTGAAATTAATGACTAAGTAGTTAATATCCTGAATGGCAGAGATATAACACGTCTAGAAATAATACCTTAGAGACACATTTCCATTACTACAATGAGAAATGCACCTAGAGGTCAAAAGTTTTAAAAATGAAAACTTCAAAGAACCTGTTTGGTACCTAAGGACATGGAATAATTTTCAAAGTTCTCATGAAATGATGGCTTGCTAAAACATTCTGATAATGCGAGAGAAAAATAATTCCTAACATCATTAGGAAATGAAGACTTGGGCCTATTCTTTTTAAACCTTGGATATATTATCCTATCACAGTCTACAAAATAACAAGATCATTATGGGCTGAACAGTGAATGTAAGAAAATAGTATTTTCCCATGGTACTTTTGCCACTTGGCCACAGGAGATTTTCCTGTCTCAGAGCCACATTGTATAGACAGAAGTAGTTGAACTGTGGAAATAATGATTCACAGATGTGTGAGAATTTGTTTCAGACACTGAGGAAGATACATGAAATGTGCCTTGTGAGACCTCTACTATCCTTTTCCCTAATGACATGAGTTAAACTTCTGAGTAGGTAGGATTTTCCCTGGCAGTGCTCTTAGTATAGGTCATATACTATTATTTTTCATCTGGCACATGTGATGAGAACACAAAGACTCCTTTATTGCTAAGGTTAAACTTCCTGTCTATTACTATAGCACCTACAAAGTGGGAGAAACTGCAGATTATTTCAAAGTCATACATTTATGATTTTTCAGATCAGAATACATAAGTGGAAAAGTCAGCTCAAGATCATGGTCTTTGCTGGCATTCTCCAAGGTCCACTATGCTAGCTGTTGTGCTGGTTATCCAGTTTGTAAATGTGCTGAAGAGAAATGGGACACTTCTACTTTCTTCTGAGCTGCATTTTGTTTGTTCTGGTGGTGCCTGAAGCTTGAACAACCTGCTTCAGGTTCTTTTGATTGCTGCTAGTGTTCAATTTAGTATTGCCGCTGGTAAGGTCACAGTACAATAATCCTAACAGTCTAGTTAGAATTAAAACAGGTTTTTAATCTAGTAATGTGATTGTTGACATAGTAATTGTTAGTGGCATTGAAAAGTAAATACATTCCTCTTCACCTCTTGCTTTCAGGTCAGAAAACAAAAGTAGTCTCTTCTTCTGCCCAAGTCCCCAGACCAATACTTCTCCAGCACCTCAACTTTCTGCAGTCACAAAACCCATCAGACACCTTTGAGAGCTGATAATTACCTAGGACATTCTCCTGGTGAGAGAAAAGTCTCTTCTTGACCTTTCACTGCCCACCTCCCATCTTCCCTCCCCCCCCCTCCTGCTACCTCTCTGAGATGATAAAAAACTTTAGTTTCCTCATTTTTATCACACCACAGTCAGTGCTTATCCATGTCCTGTCATTCCTTTCAGTGCTTCCATATTGTATAACATTTTTTTTTCCCTGTAAAAACTAACCATAGATAGGTAAGGGTACCTAGGAGTCTCTCCCTCACTGTTGCTGTGTAGCTGCTGGTTTACTTTCCTGTTAATCACATTCCTTCCTTAGCTATGTATTTCACTAGACTGACCATTGCCCATAATTTATAGAGGGACTTCTAGGGAAAAAAAAAAAATCTCTGTACTCAAATTAGATTGTCACTTTGCTATTTAGAAGCGCTGTGGGTGCAGTGTTTCCTCTAGGTGTTTCCTGCTGCCTCCACCAAGCTTCTTCCTTCTGTAAAGATACAGAATAGTGTGTGTGGGGGATGTGTTTAGGTTGCAGTTTATTAAATCCAAATGCAACTCTAAAAATCTGACCAGATGACTGCCAATCTATAAGCAGCTCTTTCTCTCTGCTGACTGAAGTGGGGGCTTAGGCAATTAGGTCAGATGAAGATGTCTACCCTGTCTAAATCGAGGACAGATAAATCCCATCAGTGTTACTCATGATAGATAGTTTTTACTTCACTGCCATTAAATAACATCTAAAAATATTTAAAAGAACCTTAATAAAAGGAGTTGGGAAGAAAAAAACCAACTGCTCTTAACGTTGTAATTGCATACTTCAGCATGTCTGGCAGATAAGGCATCTATTGTTTCTTTAATGCACGTGAGACACATAGCACATTTAATTACCCCGTATGTCAAAATTAATACAGATCCCAAAGCAGGCAGTGTCAATACATTTAGTTATATAGCAATTATAGTGCAGCCAGAGCCACTTAATGTACAGGATTGAAAACAGAAACTAAGCAAACATGAAAAAAGGAGAAAAAATCATGGATTAGGGCTTCAAAGAATAACCTTATAACCTTAGGAAAGCAGGAGTTGTTCATTAGTACTAGGCTGCAAGTCCAAATAAATATGTAACCTCTCCAAAGTGTTCAGACCAACCCCAGAGCCTGTTAGGCCTTGTTGTTTTAGAGACCTCAGAAAGGTGAAGGTGAGCTCTTGACACAATGCTTTTCATTTGAATTCGCTTCCTGCTCTCTCGTTTACTGGAGGTAACTTCCCTTGGTACCTCAGCTGGCTTTCTTCGCACAGAATGATTCTCTATTTGCATTTTGTTTCTAATACTGAATTCGCCTAACATGATTCAATCTTATTTTCCCAGTGGTACCATTAATATTTTAATTTAATCAGAATTTCAGGAACTTGTTTGCCATCCAGAGCAACTTGGTTACCTGTCAGCCTCCATCAGCTTGTCATATTAGAGGTGATTGTTCCTTGAATCTAATCTACTTTAAATGATTTCATTGGGTAGAGGTCTATAAATCATTTCAGAATGGGTCTGACAGATGAAGGCTTAGGTAAGTAAACAAATCAGGCTTGCTTTACTTTAGGCAGCAATGAACTTGGCTTTATCAACTTCTCATTGATTTCTGCACTGCAAAAGGTCAAAAAAATCTCTTTAACATAAGAACATTATTAATATAAGTACAGTATTACAACCAACCATAATTAAGATAAGTCCCAACATTCAGTGGTGAGGCTGACTTAAGAACATTGCAGACTGCATTTCAATAAAGCCTGTTATGCAGTTTGAATTGATGAATTAATTTCCAAAAGGTTTACTTTTGTCTTTCCAATCAAAACAGAAATTAACTAATTAAGCTATCCAGAGTCCCTCTGGATTTGGAGCCAAGATTGGAAAGGATAATATAAGGCTGCAGCTAGGAGTATAATGTACAGTGTATTATTTGAATCTTACAGTATCTTCACATTTACTTACCTAAATCATAGCTAAAAGCAAAAAAACCTGGTCCCTCTGAAATATGGCTAGGGAATCAGACATCACACTGGGCTTCACTTCAGACGTGCTGGGGCTGAGTTAATCAGTGACTGTCAGCACAAAGTTGGCAATGACAAGGTGATACAGAGAACAAGCTATGTTATGTAAGACCACCGTTTTATTGTGCTGGATTTCAAACAATGCTGGCATGTGTGGCCTGGAAGAGCTATGTCTCTTTCAGTGTGAGTAAGGAGGAAGGATCTGCTTCCCTGTGTATGATATCAATATGTGATAATTTGGGGAAAAAAAAAAAGAATGGGGGCAAAAATGACCCCCCCCCCTCATTTATTTAATTAATTGTGTACACAGTTAACTAAAATACAGATAGGAAAGGTAGAAGAAGACATCCTGGAATAATTTTAGATGCCTTTAAAAAGAGGGGAAATCAACATCTAGAAATTATGGCCTGCATAACTCCCTCCTTCCCCAGATGTATTCTACAAAAAACAGTGAATGCAGATTTCTGTTTCTGTTTAGCTTACAAAACTGCATTCAGACAAAATATACGTTTGGTAATAAGTTTAAGGAATGTTTTCCTTGGAAAAGCAGATTTGGCTGCGCTGACACCTTCCATCATATCACTGATCAATGGAAGTTAGAGAGTTACGCAGACAAACATGCCCATGGCAGTATGGCACATAGTTACAAAGTTTGAACTCACCAGAAAGGGGCAACACTCCTGAATTTTGCATGTCTCAAGGAGATGTGCAGGAGGTAAAAGGTAACAATTAATACGACCCTAGACATGAAGTAAAATTCCTTCATGTTGATCCCTAAAACACTTCAGAGAATTTAGTTTCATACTGGGCTGGCCTTTCTGTTTTGCAGACATATCCGCATGCAAAGCTGATTCAAAATTGTTATTAGGATTACAAAGGTCATGGATCATAACATGAGATTAAAATTAATGAAATTAATGAAAATTAGTGTCTGTAGCCAAAGAATTGATGAGACTGGTGTCACACCCACTTGCTTTGGCACCTCAGCACAAGTTATGAAGAAACTATGTACAGCTGAGATTACTGGGCAAATTTAAAGGAGATCATAATATGGCTTAAACACACTGCTCTAGTTTGTAGCAATTGTGTTAAATGCTAGCTCCAAAAGTTCTAAACCCATTTATAAGCTAGGAAGTGGTATTTCTTGGGAATGCTTCTTTTTGTCTCAGGCAAGAATATTGCATTACATTTTCTAGTTACGTCAGTGTGTATTTACAGGTCACCTTCCTGTGCAGTATCAAACAGCTGTTGTGCAGGCAGTGAATTGGGCAGCAGCTGGTGACAACACTTTGTCCTGCACTGGACAATGAGAGAGGCTGACATGTAGAAAGAGAACATGAATATTGGCCTGAAAGGACACATCTGTCTCAGCTGCCTAAAGTCTGGTGTCTGGTAGAAAAGGCATCTGTATGTAGTGATTTATCCCAGTTCTCTTTGATGGCATGTGTCTTAGAAATGCCCAGTTTCCCTTCCAGTTATAGAGTCTCTACCCTGTCTTCTTGCAGTAGAATTACTTTTCCTGGATGGATAAAATTGTTGACAAAAAAAGTCCACCCTAAAGATATTGACTCTCAAGTCCACCAAGTTTACTCAGAATAGGGGAACATGTCATCTGCTGGTAGATGGTCACTGTGTTCTGAACAGGGTCCATGCTTTGCCCTTCAGAATGTTTAATGGGCTAATATCAGATATCCCAAGGATTAATAATTTTTTTCCCCATCCTGGTGTAGTTTTTCTTTTTTGTTGTTTTTTTTTGTTTGTGTTTTTTTTGGTTATTTGTTTTTTGGGTTTTTTTTTTTTTTTTTTTTTTTTTTTTGCTAATATGGTTAGCAGCAAATTATTTCTTCTGCAGAACTTCAAGACAAAACATTTATTGAATTTCTTTGGGAATAAACTCTCTTACTTTGGGTGGCTTCCCAGCAACACTAGAAAGAAAAGGAAAGCCTTGAATGTAGAGAATACTGCAACATTCAGGCTACATTGCACGTACATAAAACCATGATTTTGTTTCAGAGTAGCTTTACAATTGCCCCAAAATTATCCTCAGGAACTAACACTGTCAGTTTCTAACACACATCTATTTGTTTATGGATTTGATTATATTAATATTTAGGAATGCCATATTTTAGCTACTTGAGCACTTCCACACCACTTAGATATGTTTTAAGTACTGCTACAATTTTAAGGGTTATCACTAGTAAAACACAATTAACTTAAAGTCATAGCTGTACCAACATAAGAAACAGTATTTTATTTAAAATTCATAGATTTATAGATGGAAGTGACTTCTAATACTTCTTTCCACTTTTAGTTCCTATTTTATTTGAAAATAGCCATGATTTGAGAAGAGTTCAATTCTTACATAATAATATTAAGCATTGAGAGCTACCATGAGGCCTCTGGCAATGTATATGGCAAGGAAGGAAATACAATCCACTGAGACTTATGTTGCTGCTGGACTCAGCTTTAGCTGGCAGTGAGTCCATTTTGCAGCTGAATGAAAATGGTTCTGTCCAATGTGTGGGTCAGCTTCTGGTGTCTTCTCCCAGAAGCCTCCTCTGCAGACTCCCCACAGTCAAAATCTTGCAGAACCCCAAAAGTGACAAGTCACCAGTCTGATGTCACCCCATTCACTGTTTGTGCCCAATCCATGAGCCAGTTGCTCACCCATCCCATAATGTGCTTACCCAGCTGTGTGCTGGACATTTTGTCCAGAAGGATACACTGAGAAACAGTACTGAAAGCTTTACTGAAATCCATCCCCTTGATCAGCTGGGTGGGCTACCTTGTCATAAAAGGATAACAGGTTTGATAGGCAGGACTTTTCTCTCATGATCCAATGCTGGACCAATGACTGCATTGCATCTCAGGTGTTTTTCAATATCTCCTAGAATAATCTTCTCCATAACATTCCAAACCACTGAAGTGAGACTGACTGGCCTGTAGTTTCTGGGCTCCTCCTTCTTGTTCTTCTTGAAAATCAAGACAATGTTTGCCAGCTTCCAGTCAGCTGGGACCTCTGGATTTCCAGGTGTGTTCAAAAGTCATTGAGAGTGGTTTTATGATGAGATCAGCTAGCTCTTTGGAATTAGGCCTTATAGATTTGTAGGGATATGCCTGGAGCCACTTCCAGGGTTGACCGAGAGTTGATTGTTTTTGCAATTGATATTGCCAATGAAACTGCGTATTCAGACACCAGTGTTAAATATAATTTGGGAG
Organism: Certhia americana; assembly: GCA_018697195.1. NCBI lineage: Eukaryota > Metazoa > Chordata > Aves > Passeriformes > Certhiidae > Certhia > Certhia americana. The sequence continues at coordinate 82,775,954 of CM031857.1, read as the reverse complement.
TGGCATTTACCGAACTTTGTCACAGATTGTTCCTGTTTATAGAAGTAAGATTGCATCCTTTCTGTACAGACTTTTTTTCCCGTTTAGCATAAGAAGCATTTATCAACACTAGTTAAAATATTTACAATAAAATTCTTTGGTAGTAGCTTCAGAATTTTCTAATCAGACATATTTCATCTGAAAACAGAAACATTCTGACTTGCTTTAGTTCTGTTTGCTATCGCCATTCGGAAACATTTGGTGGGAAAGAAACCTGTGTGAACTGAAACACCAACATCTGATTGAATTAAGCAAAAGTTAAACTGGAGGTGTAAATTTGTATTTTGCTCTTTTGCAATTTTTTTAGTATGAGATCAGTGGAGAGTGTCTAGGAAGGGGCATTTATCGCTGTTTTCTATTAAAGCTTGTCTGGAAACTTCAGGAAAGTATTATCAGTGAATGCACATGAATACACTAAAATAAATGGGTACATGCTTTATATTATAACTTTACTTTTGCTTTCATATATTTCCAGTATCTTAATCAAAGTTATACCTTGGAATTATATTAAACATATCTAATACATGTACAATGAATACTTTGAATTCCATCTCTACCAAGCTTAAAATACAAATCAGGAAGCATATTGTAAATTGCTCAGGGCTAGATCATTCTCAGCCTCTTCATTCCAGTGGAAATTTTTCTACTAAATTCACCAGGGTTTGGATGCAGGTCCTTACTTTTTAACTTTAGCCAACAAGGAGCGAGTTTCTCATTCAATGGTAAGCAAAAATTATATGGGCTGAGGGAGGTGCTCTTCAGGTGTGAAACCTGCCTCTTGATGGTCCAGAAGCCACAAGCTTCTGGACCAAATGCTGAAGTAATTCTCAGATTTCAAATGGAGTTTTTATCACAGTGCTAGACCCTGTCAGTTCCAGAGTTTACCAGTGGGAAAACCTGTAATTCATGAGGATGTTGTTTCAGCTGAAGTGTCTGAGTGTGTGTTGCACAAAAAATACAAGTATAATTTTTGTGATACTATTAGCAGTAGATTGAAGTTTTTTTACAATACAGACATTTTTAAACTAAATTCATATTCAAAAATTAAATAATTTATCTGCCCAAGAACTTTATTTCACCCCCACTGGTGTTAATACGAGTCTTCTTTTCTTCTTTACAAAAAAAAAAGGTCTGTATATTTCTTGCCTTGTGAGGCCAAAAATTTTGAGGAGTCTAAGCCACAGTTGTGGTTAACTGGAGCAACAATGAAGTGTGGTTATGATCTCTTAAAAACTTGAGACAGTCATTAAAATCAATATTCCATGTGGCAAAAAAAATACCCAAGTTTTAAAAATGCAAATTTGCTGTCGTTTGGCTCTCTTTTGGTTTTCTAGCTCATAAAATTTGATATTGCATGATTGAAACGTATGTGGAAATAAATTGTTTTCAGCAGTCCCAGTTTCCATTTGAATAACAAAGAAGAAATACTAGTGTTCTTGATTTGAAGCAATTTTCTTTTCTCAATTTGCCAAGGAAAGAGAAGGAGTGGGACAAAAACAATTCAACAACTCTATGATCTTGTTACTATTTTCCTAATGGCACAGATATGAATTAAACTGAACCTAGAGAAACATTAGAATATTTTGATTCTTATGTTCCCTAAACCTAACGTTACTATTTTATTATATGAAAGTTTAATGCTTCTTTCCTTTTGGTACCAAGAAAAGGACTGTTCTTCCCTGACTGACATCATTGCAAATTCACTAAGATCAGCTTTTGTGTTAGAAATGAATAGTGAAAGAGTGGAAAACTCAGTTGATACACAGCTCCTGCAGATCTTTTTTAGGTCAGCTGGTTGTAGTTCTCTTTTTGTTTAGTTTCAGCTCAGAGGGATTTTTATTTCTTTATTTTGGTGACTTGTAGTAAGAAAACACAAACTTTGGGCCGTATTCTGCCAATATTATATGTAGAGAACACACAGAGGATGTCTACAGTACTTTCCCAAAATGAGATGATAGATACAGAGATTGGCAGGATGAACTAGATGATCTAATGAGTTTTTCTTTTTTTCTGTCTAAGGTCTATTAAATAAATTTAAAGAAGAAAGATACTGACACATTTTTCCCCTTGGCCAAAGGATTGAAAATGCTGGAGCGTTTACAACCAACCTCTGTTTAACAGAGATATTTTCAATGTGGATTTCAGCTTGGATTTTACAGAAATTTTTCTGCAATGAAAAGGAAAATCACTGACACCAAAAAGTGTAGATTTCACTGCTTGATATAAAAATTCAAATCTTCCTTACTCACAAACTCTGTGAAATTGTATATAAGACATCAGAAAAAATGGGTTTTGCAGTATAGTGGATGATGGTAAGGCCAGGTTGTGAATATATTTCAGTTCTTGCTGACTAATAAAATTCTCTTATTTATGATTGAAAAGGATGTGAAAGATTAATATTTAAAGCATCAAAATATCAAAACCAGCAATAACAAGAATAATGTTTTTAAAATGTGTACTTTCATGTTTACATTGAATGTGGAGTACTGGTGTAGGCAAATCCTTTCTTAAAAGATTTTGTATACACATATAATTCCTAGGAGGAATTAAATAAGTGACAGAGTTGGGATTCCTTGCTAGCTTGCGCAGTCAGTTGTTACCCTTGAAAAAATTACTTGATAACTCATGATATATATATACATATATACATATGTATATATATAGTTTTATACATAGATATATACAGTTTGGAAAACATACCTTTTCTTCAGCGTATGAGCTTGTAGTTTTTGCTTGGCAGATTAGTCCCAGACATTTCAAATACTCTAAAATAACACATTCTTCTCTTCTGGTTACTGTGTCAAGAACACGATTACTACAACATGCATCCATGAGTAGGTGGTCAGCACAGCAGGCAAATGCTAAGACTATAAGACAAATGATAGGTATAAATTATTTGCAAGCTCAAGTAACAGCAATTTGACTTTTTTGAGCCTATAACAATGCCCCCAGAGACGAAAGTGTGAATTTCTGTAGATCATTGCATTTTCATGGCCTTGGCATTAAGCAAAGGTTGCAGCTCTAGGTTTTGAATTTCCCTACTCATAAATAAGAGCCATTTTGGGTTTTATGTTTGATTTTTGCATGAAATATGTCTATTCTAATCCTTGCTGAGAAGTCTTCAAGGAATAATAGTGGAGGCTTTTTGGTATAAAATTTCATCTCACATGCTTGCAGAAACATACATCTTTGGTGTTGAAGTTGCAGCACCTATATCAAGGGCTTGGTTATCAAAGCCATCCTCTTCTGTATTATAATGTTTAACAATTTGCTGATCATGACTGACAGGTTTACACAGCTAACATGTTCTGGAGCTGTGGGTGATTTATTCCAGAATAACTTCTGTGATTCACAGAATTTAACTGCTATAGTCTTCCCTCTCATGATAGAAATTAAATGTCTATAGGATCAATTTACGTTCCATTTAAGTATCTTCATTAGAGAAGGGACTTTGCCCTACAGTGTCTTCAAGTAACAGCAATGTTACTTGAAGGTACCCAAATTCTCATTGAAGAAACACAGAGAAAAGTCTTTTTTTTTTTTAATCTTCATTAGCCTTTGCAGTTGGAGTTATTGTTATTTGTGTTGGCAAAGCTTTTGTTCTTTTCTTTTCTTGAAAGGACCATTCTCTACTTTGTATACAGAACTCAAGAGACAAACAAACCCGTGGCATGATGAAAGAGGAAACAATTCTTAAAAGATTAGGCATTTGACTTGTATGCACAACCATAGTGAAGGTGAGATCACAGACCTGAAGTGAACAGAAGTTGTATATGTTTTTCAGTAATTTTCTTAATATGGGCACTGAATCTGTCCTTCCTTATCTCTGCCACAGAATGCGATGATGTAATTTTACATGAGCAAAATTAAGCCAAAGAGCTGATTGCAGACACTCGGTTGATATTGTATCTGATCACATTTTTGTTAGGATTCTTCAGCAGAAACTAACATCTTTCTCATTGTGGTGTTTATGACTATGGTAAAGTTAATTTTCTTCATGGTGGCTGGTGGGGCAGTGTTTTGCATTTGTGCTTGAAACAGTGTAGATTCATAGAGTCAATCACAGTATCATGGAATCATAGAATGACATGGTTTGGAAGAAACCTTACAGATTATCTAATTCCAACCCCTGTCATGTGCAGGAACAACTTTCACTAGATCATATTGCTCAGAATTCCATCTAACCTGATCTTATACATTTCCAGGGATGGCAACACAGGGAGCTGAGCAGTGCTTGCACAGTCAAGTTCTGCTTCTCACACCATTAGCTAAAAGGCTGGGGATGAACAAGAAGTTGGGAGAGGACACAGCCAAGACAGCTGACCCCTGTTCTGGCATATGCCAGATGATGTGGCCTCATGCTTGGCATCTAAAGCTGGGGGAAGAGATGAAGGGGGGATGTTTGGAGTGGTGGTGTTTGTCTTCCCAAGTCAGTGTTGTGTGAAATGGACCCTGCTCTCCTGGAGGTGGCTGAACACCTGCCTGTCCATGGGAAGTAGTGAGTGAATTCCTTCATTTACTTTGCTTGTGTGAACAGCTTTTGCTTTATTTATTCATCCGTCTTTATCTCAACTCATGACTTTTCTAGCTTTTCCAATTCTCTCCCCACCTCTCTGTAGGTGGGGTGAGCGAGCAGCTGGCTGGGGTTAAATCACAGCATATATTACTTACATCAATGCTTTAAATCCTAGGAAATTTAAACTTCTGAAGTGATAGATGCTGTATGGAATATAATAGTAGGCCAAGAGCTGAACGCATGGTGAAACGGGTTGGTAAAATAACTGATGAGCAGATGTGGCACAAAGATGGGTGTCAATCCAACAAATAGAAATGCACATGCACTTATTACTCAATTCAGTAGAATAAACTGGTCTCACTCAGAAGCCTCCAGCTGATGGATTTGGATGTGGATAGCCTTTCTTCACAATCTTGTTTAGCCCACTCAGAAACACATCTAATTCTGTAAAATTGTCCCACTAGTTATTTGCCTGATTTTGAGCTCATGAGTAACCCACACAGAGGATGAGAGAACGGCTGTGGATGTTGTTATTTACCTCTTTACCTGTATATCTACAGCTTTGAATATGAACTGACTTCTCCATCTCACACTAGTCAGTTGTCAGAAGCTGGGTACAAGAAAGTACAGAATTTCAGAACATTTACAAAGAATTTACTTTCTCCTGGAAATCATACCTGAATGGAAGGTACTACTGACATGTGCATTATATGTGGATTCTCTAACGTGAGCATCCTTTTTGTTTATGCTGCCAAGGAAGTAGCAACATGGGTCTGTGACCTATGAACTTCTAACAAGCATCTATTTAGAGGCTTCAAAAGAAAGCATCTCACTTTTTCTGAGCAAGAAAAGGAAAGTATCATCTTAGTGAATACCTAACTTCAGTTCTAGGCTAACTGAAGAAAAGTGTTATTTTCTTCTCTCATGTTAAAAAGTAGGTGTGTTTTGAGGAAATAAGACCCAAATTTGATTAACTGTGAGGAACACCTGAAAAGAGAATTGGGTGAATATCTATCCCCAACAGGCACTGGGAGTAAGTGGAGAGTTTAAGAAGACTCCCAAACCATTATTCCTGAAGAAAGCTCTGACTAAAAGGCCAGGTTGTAATTGGGTTGGATGTTTCTAGCAAAATACATATGCCTATAATGTGTGTTTATTCTGGGCTTAGTCAAATGATACCCTTTTTTACAGTAAGAAAGAAACAAACTTTTTTTTCAGTTATGCATTTCTTTTACTCACATAAAAGTGTGGGAGAAGTCAGGAGAACCATATTAAAAAAAACCAAACAAACCATTAAAAAACCCAGTTTAGAATATCTAGTTCAGATCTATTAAATGAAACTTTAGACATCTCAATTAAATTGAGATCAATTGTGGTAAAAGAGATTACAATGATCAGATTGAGTAAAACTAGAAATAGGAGGTGTAAAGGGAAAAGAAAAAGGCCTTTAATTGTCATAGAATGATAGAATGGTTTGGGCTGAAAGGGACCTGAAAAACCATCTAGTTTCAGCTCCCCTGCCATGGGAAGGAAGATTTTCATTAGACCAGGTTACTCAAAACAGCATCCTGTGTGACTTTGAAAACTTCCAGTGATGGGACAATCACCACTTCTACAGGCAACCTGTTCCAGAACCTCACCCTCCTCACAGTAAAGAATTTCTTCCTGATATCTAACCTAAATCTACTCTCTTTCAGTTTGAAGCCATTCCCCTCTGTCCTCTCTCTACATTCCCTTCTAAAAAGTATGTCTCCATCTTTCTTGTAGGCTCCCTTCAGGTACTGAAGGACCACAATCAGGTAACCCAGTAGTCTCCACTTTTCTAGGCTAAACAATTCCAATTCTCTCAGCCTTTCCTCTCTGCATCCTGCTAATCATCTTTGTGGCCTCCTTTGGACTTGCCACAACAAGGGTGTTTCCTTTGCTGAGGTTGCCAGAGCTGGGCACAGCACTCCAGCTGGGGTCTCACCACAGCAGAGTAGAGGGGCAGAATCCCCCTCCTTGCCCTGCTGGCCATGCTGATTTTGATGTGATTTTGATTGTGATTCTCAGGACACAATTGGCTTTCTGGGGTGAAAGTGCTTATTACTGGGTCATGTCCAGCCTCTCACAAGTGTATGTATGTGTAGACAGTTATTTGTACATATATGAAATTATACTAAGACATATATAAGAGGACAGAGATGATGTACATTAGGAAATCTGAATATGTTTTTCCAGCCAAAGAAGGAGGAACAGACTAAATTTGGCAAAAGCAAAGCTGTGAGAAAATAGGACAGCTACCTTAAAATATATCCAAACAGTAACAAGAGAGTTATTTATGCTGAAGGACGAAGTAGGAAACAGAACATTTGTTTAGAAAGAGTCCACAGAGAAATTAGAGAAAGGTTTCTAATTATTACAAGAATTTTACTAAGAAAGACTCTTTGCAATTCCAAACCTATCTACTTTAAAGTTTGAAATACCTGACAGATTTCTTAAGAGCTTTAAATGATGTGGGTTTGCCTATTATATTTGTGCTTTCTAACTGATCCAGTCTTAAGCCTTGGTTTATTTTAAGTTTAATTTTAGAAGCTTTCTGGCTGAAGGCTATTGTAAAAAATTATGACCACTGTCAAATTCTCCACAAACTCTATTATTTTTATAGCACTTCTACTGTTTTGTTTTTGTTTTGTTAAGTCTTTGAGAGCAAGTTACCCAAGAGAAGGAAGCTGTTTCTCTCTTGCCTATTCCACTTATCCCTGTGCACTAATACGAAGGCCAGCTGCAGTACAGACTTTAGGAGATTTATAACCACTTTGACCACAATGGTTGAAGATATTTTTGAAAATTCGTGGTTTCATCTCTAATTGCATCTTCTGCAAAATACCCTCTCTCTTTTGAGGGAAACCTTAGATTTTGTTGGTAAAAAATAAATGTTTTGATTAGATCTATTTATGCTAGAAGATCCCCTCTGAATAGAATTTGGATTTGCAAAGGTATTGAACATTTCTAGTAGGGCTTTAATGAATTTCTGCAGTAACTGAGCATAATCCAGACTTAGAAGACAAATATGAAAACATGTGAATACAATTATAGTGTATCTATTCTACCTTCGATACTTGTAGATTGGTATCTTTTCTGACATTTGAAATTGCAGATAAGCTTTAGATTTTCCCACTGGTTTCTCCTTAGGGATATGAAGCACTTTCCAAATTTCAAAACAGATCTCTGGCCAGTTCAGACAGGCCTTCAGGTAGGAGAAGATAAAATGTTTGAGCATGGTATCATCCTATTCCCAGTTTATCTCTAATTCTATTGCTAGGGCACATTCTAAATCTTTCTCAGGACTTACAGAAGGATCACTTTGATGAGAGTTTAGATCTTATTTCTTCCATGTCCAAGCATTCACATTTCTTGATCTAAAAAAAGTTGGAGTATCAATTTAATTATAAAGACAAATATTTGAATTTTTCTTTCTAGCTTATTAACGAACATCATGAATTTTCATAAAATTCAACAAGCTTTGAATTACAGTGTCTCCCCTAACCATTCCAAGCAACAGCCAGCAGCTGAGGACTTTCATGCAGATGATGGTCCAAGAACTATGATGCTCCTCAACTCCTTGTCACATTCCACCTCTGTCCCACAGTGGCACCCTAGGATGGCTGAACTGGAAGGGTGGATTTTTCTCTTGCTTTTGTAGCTTTGCCCACTGTAGAAAAATATTGAGGGTTCAGCCCTCCATTTCAGTCTCCCCTCAGACTTTTCCAACATCCTTGTCTCTTTTCTGATGTGGCCTCCACACAGGGAAAAGAGAAGAGCTTGTCAATGATACATTTCTGGGGACATCAGTAGTTGAAAAGCCCCCTGTTCTTGTGAAATATCTTCTGCCTGGATGCAGGTGAACATCATCTCAGATCCAGAATTCACAGTGAGTTTTGCAGAGGATCAACTGATCATCCCAGATTTTCTATCAGCACCATGAATTTTTAAAGCTGTTAAGGGTGTTAACACTAACAAATCTGCAAGATTCTTCCTCGGGCACATCCATCTGAGTTCTTGGTCCTAATCCAGCAAGCTGTTTAAGCATACAACTACATGTGAGTGGAAGAATAGCATTTTGGGAGCCACACACTGGTTCAACATTGAGTATAAGTTTAAATTCTTCCCTAAACTGGAAGTTTCTGAAGAAGCAACTCCTTAGCTCATTCATATTATCACCACAGACTGAATTAGGGTGATAAAGCAGCTGTACTGTGTATGTTCATTGTGCACAGACTCGAGGCTCAGAGCACAGAGATCATATAGCACAGCTGGAGGGAAGCAATGATTCTTCCTCATTTTTCCCCAGACTGATGAAATAAGAACATGCTAAAAAGTGCGGAGATTCCGCTCTTTTTGACACAGTGTATTTGAAATAGCCAGATTTAAGCTGTTAGAGAATAATAACGATAAACATCTGTAAGTTCATGTAGCAAGTACATTTTCAACTTCATTAATTAATTTAAGAGAAAAATCATTCTTTTCCTTTAATTTGCTGCTATAGTGCTATAGCCTTTGCAGGCACGTCATTCCTCTGCTATCTGTCTTTTAGCTGTGTTTAACATTCTGCACATTTTCCTTTTTGCTGCTTTTAGCTGAGGCATAAAAGGTTAATACCTCTAATTGTACTTCATGTATATATACACATATATTTATATCTATATATTCCATGTCTCACTTTGCTACTGGTGCCAAGGAAAATGTTGGATTCTATTCAGTTTTCTTCATATTCATTTTCCTGCCCACTTAACAAAATTACATTCAATGAGCTGTGGGAGAAATTCACATCAACGGGCATGTAATGCAATTTCTGGTATATATGCAGGAAGAAAAAATCCTACATTTTCTTTCATTTCTGTCAAAATCAATCAAATTGTACTGAACTGAACATAATCTCTTAAAAAAAAAAAAATCACCCAGGCATTTCCAGTGAAATAAGCCTCTCTTACATGGTAACATGCACATATTTAAGTGGTCTCTGTTTTATTTTTTTTTAATCATGCCTAATTAGTTTTTTTTAATCACCCACACAACTAAGGCTCTTGCCTGCATAATTTATGACATAGAGGGGCCGGTGTCAGAAATCAAATGTTGTAAATTAAAAATAACAAGTTTGAGACTAGTGATTCAATTAAAACCCTAGAAAACATTGGATTATGCATAATTGAGAGCTTGTATGCAGAGATGCATGTCATGCTTGTCAGCTTGGATGGGAGGATTGGATTGGAGCTGTCAAGAGCATTTAAATCAACTCAGTAAAAAAATTAGAAAACAAAGATGATATTTATTATTAACTTCCAGTGTTCAAAAATAAACTGAGAGGTATTTAAATTGAATGCTTAGATGACAAGGCTTTATTTATAGCAGAAGTTATAAAACTCAGTAATAACCCTAGCTGGCACAGATGTAAAGATACTACTGTGCAGCTGAGCTGCAGCCTGCAGTGTGAGGATTCAGCGGTTGGCCCCGAATCAGATCCAGCTAATTGAAACTTATGTTGTGAAAGAAGAAATCCAGATTCTTGAAGGGAGTTGTGAATGACCAAATCCTTATTTTTCTTTTCCTTTTCTTCTTTTCTTGTCTTCCTCCCAGAGACTGATGATACTCCATGAAACACTTTATGACCTCTGAGAACATCCTAGGGAAACACTGACTTGTCGTGGTGAACCAGTTCTGCAGGACTACATTTTACCAGCTAGTAATGTTAGTTGGTAAGAATAGCTGAGGACTGAAGATTAACGTCTTCCTACTTCCGCCACATTTTAGAGTAAGTTTCAAATTTTTTTTGAAAGTGTTGAGTCAGAAACAAATTGCACTGTTGAGAGTAAACGTAAAGCTAGCCAGGATACTTCCCACACTTGAAAATAAAGAGCATTTTCATTTCTAGCTTGAGAAGAAAGACTCCAACAAAAAAAATTGTGATTCTCAGGACTACAATGTATTTGTCTCTAAAGTGGGCTCACAAGGGCTCATCCTAGCCCTCAAAAATATACCAAAGAACTGAATGTTCAGGAAGCTCATTTAGTCCTTAGCACATATAAGAAACATAAAAATGAGGCTGTATTTTTCTAAAACTATCTACTCCCTAAATGACATGTCCTTTTGGATGGCTTGAAATCTCACAACAAGGTACCCCGAAATGCTGAAAATTATTTGTTTGTTTGTTTTTTCTTTTATACAGACCCTCTTCCCTGGTTCTTTTTTAAGCAAGTCCTAAGACATGAGATATTGTTCCCGTGAAGCTCCTGCAAATCTGTTTGCCAGTGTACCCTGTTTCCTAACAGGTTATCTTACCAATCAAAACAGGAATGCAAAGGGATCACCATCAGCTTTAGAAAGTTTTTTAATCAGCTTAGTGAGGTGATACAAGACAGTGGCAATGCCTTCCTTTGTAATGTCTTATGAAATTTAAATTTAAATATAAATCCAAGGGAAAATTATTGCCTCAGGAAAGGCAAAAAGGATCTCTAGAAAGCAGAGAAAACTATACGAAGAGTTAAATTCTTCTCCTTTGGTAAACCGCTAACCGCTGACGTCAACGGGATTTGCAAATGCACATCTGAGAATGGAATTTGGCCATAAGTGAGGTGGAAAAATGATTGATGACTGCCTAACAGTGGAGGACTTGGATCAGCAGTCACACAGCAGAGCTGAAAGTTACTCAGTTTACCCTCAGCAGATTTCTGCCCATTTTCCCCGAGAGCTCAGGGGCACATGGAGAATCTCCAGGAACTCATGGCAACTCTTGGTACCCAGATACCCTGGCTGAACATGAGCTCCATATAGTGCCACTGGAGACAGCTTTTTGGGGACATGACAGTGGAAGGGACACACCACAGAGGCAAGTCTGTGCCACTTTTGGTGTACCTTATACAGGGAGGGCACACCAGCCCTAAATTTGGAAAGCAAAGCAAAGGTGTATTTAGGCAACTTCCAAGGGTTCTAGAGGGAAATACATAGTTAAACCTCCTTAGTGAACCTAGAGGTAAGATTTTAGTGGTTCATTTTTTAAATCTCAATTGGCAATTCCAAATCTTTGCTATACTAAATTCCTCTTATAACCTACGATCACTTGGTAGCATTTACATATACTATCTTTGTATCTCTTTCATCATCTTTCTTTGATGTTTTATTAGTTACAAGGTTTAGCCTAGAAAAGCCTGTGCATTCCTCTTTACTTAAAAAAATTAAAATGTGAAAGATTTTAATTTAAGCCATTCTGAGAATTCTCCAAATTATAACAAGACTATAAATATGAGAAGGAGTCTTATGTAAGCAGAAGAGATGAAGCAGTGGTATACGATTTTTACTGTATTGGAAACTAGAGCTTTATTTCTGAAAGTTTAAAATATTAAAATAATTTTCCACTTTTATAAGCAAAATCAACTAAATGAGAATATTGTGTAAGTAATAGGAGAACTTCAACTGCCTTCAACACTGGCCTAGCTTTGCTCTTATTAACCTCTAACAATTTTCTTACAAACTTCAATGGGACTAGAGTTCAGCCAGAGTCCCTCCATTTATTAACTCTGGCGCCTGGGAAAAGGATCAAACTTTTGCCATTTTTTGGAGGAACTGCTGGTGTCAGTAAGTTAATGTGCAATAATGGAAAAAAAAAAGTTAAATTCCATTTCTGTTAGAGCACAACCCACTATCAGAATTCCCCACTAAAAGATAAGCAAGTAATTTTCTTCTACACCAAAATTAAAGTATTTCATTCAAACTGACTTTCTAGACTTAAAGGAGTAGAAATTAGAGACAATTTTTTTCAGGCAAAAACATTAATCATTAATACTGTTCATTGTCATGGGACTCTCCTCTTTACTGTGTTCTACACTTCCACTTCCCGCAGAAACTAAAAGTTCTTGTCTTTTCCTCATGGACTAAATCAAATGGAGGGATACTTTAAAGACTAATCTGGCAATTTAAGTCTGAGTAGATGCACCCCACAAAAATTCCTGGAACAAAAAAGCTGAGCACAGATTTCTAGAATGAAAAGGCAGGAAGCAGGATGGCATAATGAAGGCTGGGTGGGGATCAGGAGGGCTTATGAAAATGGGGAATGATATTGTGGGTCTTTCTGGGAAATTTCTATGTTTTCTTCTCTGAGATTAAAACTTCACCCTTTGCACTTGGCTTCTCTGCCTTTCACCACTTTCACTGCTTCTGCAAATGGAGCAGCGTGTTAATAATGCCAAGGTCATGGAATTGATCCCCATATGGATAATTCACTTAAGAACTGGATTCAATGATCCTTGTGGGGCTGTTCCAAACACAGAATATTCTGTGATTCTGTGATCTGCAGGTCTGTGCAAAGGAAGTAAAAGTCAAACCCAGCTGTAGTCTGTCTCATGTTAGAGACTCTCAAGTTTTTTAGATTGTCCCTGACTTGAATTTTACTCCTGGTAGAAACTGCACAACTGAGTTTCAAGGGTTAAGATGCATGAGAGAGTAAAAAATTTTCATTTCATCAAATGGCAAATCTAATGTAGTTGGATGGACCTCCATCTAACACTCTGTGTCTCTTCTCTTTCATGGGATCCCCAAGACTGAGTTAGGCCCCCCAGCTCTGTAGGCAGGGTGAAATGAGATAGGACATGGAAAGGTTTTCCATGAAATTCGGTGTGTTGCATAGACAGCCCCATAAGATGCTGCTGTAAGCATTCTGTGTCGGCTTTCCACTCTCTCCTTGGCCCGGTGCAATGCTGCCTGCACTGCTGTTTGAGCATGTGTAGGCTGATCCCAGAGCCACATGCAGGCATGGGCTGGTGGAAAGGTACTAGGAGTGGTCCAAAGCAGACCCAGGGATCATGCTAATGGTAAAGCAGTGTGGGCTATGAACAAAGTTGTTATTTCTACCTCTTAGCTAGCAGCACAAACATACCCTCAGAAGATTTAACTAGAGAAAAGCAGGTTTCTGGATGCTGACTATGCATAACCAAGAGGCAAGACAAAGATCAAAACTGAGTCACATCAGGACACTGATGACAGACAAAAGTTTTATGTTTCCTGTAGAAACTTTCAGGGAAAGAATGTGACCAGTGCCTGGCAGGTCAGGTGGCAGCTTAATGGATATTCTTGGGGTTACAGACTGGTGTAGAGACATAAATATTTTTTCCTAATTCCTGCTAGAGACACCTACTTGTCATTCTGGATGTGGTCTAACATATCTAGAGAACATTATTAGCAGAAACTTGGGTGCCATGGGAAGACAACCATCTTCCCTCGGGGTGAGGCAGCAGCTCAGCTGGGGCTTTGAAGATCTACATTTTGGACTTAGCTGTTTACAATGGCTGTTAGGCTCCTAATTCTTTTAGCGGATCTAGGCCATAGCATATAGGCAAAGCTTGGTGGAGTCAGCTGAATTTTTTCTTAGAAGTTTTGGGTTTCTTTGAAGCTGAAACTCACAATGGAACTAATTATAACTTAACTGTAGTTGTCTGCCTAATGCCTTATAATATTCTTGTTTGAGACATTATGTACAATTATTTTTGTACTTTTAAAAGTGTAGTATCACATTCTCTCTATCTGCAAAAATTAAGAGTGTTTGTGGTGAATATGAATTCTGGTATTGGATGGTAGGTGTAGAATTTTATCATAAAACCAGATGTAAGACTTTTTTCAGTCGAAAAGCTAAAATTTCTGCTGATCATTAAAGAAAGAAAAGAAACAAAACAAACAATTTCAATTAGTTCATGTTGGCCATATTAAATTAATAAAACACATTACTTAATGGGTATACATTTTCATGAAAAGATATGTGTAATAACTATATATTTTAGTAACTTAGTAATATGCTAAATGCGAAGATTTCTGTTCAACCTGGGATTTTTGATTGAATCATTCACAGACTTCGAGATCAGTAGAAACTGATTCAACCATGCAGTCTGACCTTATGTACTCAAATGCTCATCTGGCAGACCGTGAGAGAGAAATTCCCATGATGTGACTTTACTTGCTCTGAAAAGTGTGCATCCAAGAGATTGTGGGAGAAATACTTCATCAGAGGAACAAACCTAAATGTTAGCAGACTGCTAGCTTGCCCTTTTTGATTAGCCTGAAATCACTGTATTGCATTAACTGCATTCCACTTAACAAGCTACAATACAAGGCTAATGTCATATAGGTAACTAAATATTAACCTTTGTACTAGTACATTTTTTCAGAAGACAATGAAAAATGAATCTACTTGTGTAGTGTTGAGGAATTAATTGGGGCTGCCCCATTTCATAAGACTCGATTAAAAAGAAAAAGGAATTGTGTGATGAGAAGCAAAGAAGTTAGAACAGAGAAGACCTCAGTAATAAGAAAATGAAACAAGGGCTTGAAAATGCAGGTTCCAAAATCCCAAATCATCCAAAAAAAAGTAGTAAGTGAAATCCCCAAAATACAGGATCAAAAAAACATCAAAGCAAGCACGTATACACTGCCAACAATTAGAACAGTATTAATTAGCAACAATGTTCTTTAATCTATAAATAATAAAGTGATCAAACGGTCCCACAGAGAGGTGTATAACAATACATAGAATTTTACAGTCGTAGGTCAAAAAGTCTATTTAAAATCCCTGTGGCTAATTCAAACATTCAGATTTAAAGCCTTGTTTATCGTTTAGTTGAGAGATCACTCCGAAATGGAAGAGATGTCAAAATCAGACCCAGCGCCTCAGACAAAATACATAGCACACAATAAAGAAACTGCAGTCTCTAACTCTTTGTAATGAAGGAAAAAGGTGCAGCAAGTAAAAATTGCAATAAAACAAAATCTATGTTTTAGAAGAAACTTAAAATATCCACTAAGACAAGGAGTGTACTCAGCATATCAGGAATGAGCTGTGCCATCTTACTGATGGTTATGACAGATGTTCACAGTGCTGTAGGAACACTAACATAGATATATAGACATCTGCCTATCACATTATGTGGTGGGTCAGAATTCGTAGAAATATTCTTGATCAAGTTGTGTTAAAAGATTTATATAATTAAACCATTTGATATTCTGATGAGCTAAATTAATATTGCTATCTCCATGTATCTCCATTTAAATATTGAGCCAACTGAAACAAGTTATATGAGCAACACAAGGTGATTTTTTAATCTCATTCTTCCATCTGGAAAACTGCTTTAGAATATGATTACTCAAGTAGTAAGGGGCTTTCTGAACACTCACACAAATTTATTCAGAGTTTGTTTCTAAAATTTGACTTTTTGCCATTTTATAATACACTAAAATTACAGATCATTCTCCATCTACTTCTTGATTGTTTTCATACATGGTAGAAATCTGCATCATATGTTGATTTTTTCCCCTGAACACTTCTCTGTATCAATCTTAAAATTTAACTGAGACCTCCAACTTGTTGTGCTCCTTTCCAGAAGGCTTAATCTGAAGACTGAATGAATGCATTCGTAATTCTTTTATTGAAGTCGTTAATAAAAATATGGATCAGTAGGCAGTTTATAATTACTCTTGCAATAAACTTCCCCATCCAATAACTGCTTCACCACTGATATTTTCCCTAATTTGTTCACGAAATCACCTGAGAGTAATAGAGTCAAAGCACCACTGAAGTCAAGATAGCTGTGCATTACGGAATGGTTTGAAGGCAAAGGGGAAACAGACTGACAGAAATATATCTCACTGAAGCCTTCTTGGCATAAATGTGTCTCTCTCTTTCCCTCTTATTTGAAACTGATTAGGCCTTACAAGAAATTCTTGCTATTACTCCCCATGTACATGAACTTGTGTCACTTATTTTATACACTTCATTCCAAATATAAAACACTTTGACAAGTATTTCATACATAACACAGAGTGATTATTCACACATATATGTACTTTATATGCCATCTGCATTTATATATAAATGCTGAGGAAAATCATGTCATTTGTGGATCAGGATGAATTTTTACACAGAACTGAACTATGTCTTGAAGATGAAATACAAGCTTTCTGGTGGACTAATAAACTGTTTTTGAAAAATTGAATTTTCATTTACATACCTTATGTGCATTTCTCACATAATTTACATAAATTTCATTAATTTCATAAGATTTGTAGTCTTTGCTAGATTTAAGAAGCAAACCTTTATCATATGCCTGGATGACCACCACCTTCCATTTTAGTGTTTATTTCACCTTTAGCCACCACAGTGAAGCTTAACAGGCAGTGACTTTATGTTGCTGCAATGTTGGTGACAGATTATTATCTTAAATATATTTTGTTTAATTTTTTAACATTTTAACTACTGAGTACATGTATCCTTCAGCATCTCCCTCCAAAACTCAAAAGCCCTTTAAAAACAGTTTTTCTTTTCACATATTGCAAAGTAATTAGTTCTTTTTAGATGGGTCATCAGGAGGCCTGGCCCATACAGGCTTCTTAGAGCTCTGGGCTCAGGGCTTGTTAGACCCTCCATGCTCTAGTTTGCAGTGCATTTCCCCTCATCAGAAGGAACATCAGGCTCCACTGCTTGTGAACAAGTGCTGCCCTATAGCAGCTTTCTGGTCTCAGTGTTTTTTAACATGTTTCTTTTTGATCCTGTGTGGCTCCTCTTCAAGTTTTTTTAGTTGAGCAAGATTTTAGCTGATTTGAGCCTAGAACTCTCTTAGCTGTCTTTAGCCAGAAAAACCATTTCTCTTTTTATCCAGTTCATAAAAATCTTCTTCACCACCTCAGTAAGAGCACACACAAGTGAATCTCCTTGTAGACACAGATTTCATTTGCTCAGCTCTTCAGCAGTTTTGCAGTTCTATGTTCTTCATTTTCTCCATGGTAAACTGTATCCAAGCTCTAAATCTTGCTACTTAACACTAATCAGTAATGTTACTCAGTCATGCTAAAACAAAATGCTGAATCTCAACAGTAGCTACAGAAACAGGCAGATGCACGAGAACAATTTAGGTATTTTAAGTTGCATGAGAACAATTTAGATATTTTAATAGCTTGCTCTGAGAAGCATGCCAAGGAATGTTTAGCCATGGCCTTTTCTACTGACTTTGCCTACAACTCATCCTTAAAGGTGAGGATGGCTCCCTTTAATTGCATCCTAGCCTCTTGTGGACTAGGAACACTTGGAGCAGGTACTTATATATTTTCTCTAGAAAAGCAGGACTTCAGAGACTAGTACAGCTGGGCTATATGATACATGTACTAGCTTACAATTACTAGTATTATGTAGAATTGTGTGTGTTTCACTGCTTGCAAACAATGCAATAATAAGTGCTGATAGCTGTAACTTCCACAGGGTCTGCTAGCTTTCCATGAAATAGCAGGAGTTCTCTGACGTGACGTGGTGTACAGTTTTTAGTTTATGCAAGTGATCCTTTTTGTATCTCTGAGTTTTCCACCCAGGGACTAACTAATGATTATTTGGATCATTTCCTACTCTTCTTGTCTCTCTGTCTGCCCCTTCCCTGAACTGTAACTCTGTATAGCAAATATGATATGATTCATGGTACATAAATGAGCCAAGAAGAAGAAGAATGTTCTGTTCTCTCTCTTTAAGTGAGCAAAAAGTAGGTTTGTGTATTTTACAGATAACATCAGAAAGCTGCTCAACGTGAAAGCATGTATTTTTCTAATGACATGTAATTTCATTTACTGAAAAGAGGACATTATCATGTCATCTTCATTTCAGTAAGATTTCCCCAGGTAACATCTTACTCACATTGTGAGTGTCTTGAAGTTAATTTCAATTTCAGAAAAGCTCATTGGTGCATTCCTCAATATTGATATGTTAGTAATGGAGCATTTGTTAAAATTTTAATATTATGTACAGCTTTAAGATCCCTATACTAAGGAAACCTTGGACGTACACATTTAGATTCTTATTCAGAAACTTGGATTTTGGATGGTTATATGAACATCGTAGAATGTCATATTGGAAAATTATTTCCTTCATACTTCTGTAAGAGACCAGGGCCAGTGTTTTAAAGCTGCATATCAAATTGTACAAGGGTGAAGTGGGATGATAATTCATTTTGCTAGAGCTGAAAGTAAATCTTGACAAGACCACAAAATGGGCAGGTGAAAATGAAAAAAATGCTTTCTGCTTCTTTTTCCTCTCTGTAGTGAAATTCATAATCAGGTGAAGACAGCATTTTCTGTTCACTTTCGGACTTATGTTAATTAGATGATATCTTTCTTTTTAAAAACCTTAATGTAATGATCCCTAGTTCATTTCTGCAGTAAACAAAAAAATTGCAGTCTTCTGTGTTAGGGAGGGTTCAAGTAAGTTCATGCCTTTTTGTACTTGTTTTTGGTGGTTACATAGCAAATATATAGAGAGATGGACGATAGAATATTTACAGAAGGAGAGAGAAAGTGGCAATTGCAAGCATTTGCTTAAATAAGCTGATTCGCATCAGGACACAGGAATGTATATCACGTAATTTCACACCTCAAAATATATTGAGACTTCAGTAGAGATGAACTGCATAATCTACACGCTGTTTAAGAACTTGCAGAATAATGAATGCTTTTCTAAATTATGAATATATTTGACAAAATCAGTTTGTATAGAAAAAGCCCAAGAATGGATAGGTATATTCAGCAAATTTGATTTTTTTAATGAATTATTAACCTATGACTAGTAATTAGTTCCCAAACATGGAACTCTAATATGAAGCTTTTACAAGAAGTCTCTTCCTCCCAAATATTGGAAATATCCATTTCCTGGTCCAGAAGAGAGTTAACTTTAGAAAATTCATCATTTAATTGTTCATGGGATTCTGTGAAATATTTTGCACAAAACACTTTTTGCTCAGACTACTTTCCTTTCACCCACTAAGAAGTCAAGAATTGCAGAAGCTGGACAAGCTGATGATCAAAGTTTAAATGTCGCTTGTAGCATCTCAGAGACCTCAATTTGAATTCTGCCCAGTGTGATCTGTGACATTTCCATTGTCTTAAGGAAGCTTTGAAAGAAAAAAGAAGAAAACTCACTGTCAGGAAAAAAAGAAAAAAACAACAAAACTCAAGCCTAAATTAAAATATAGATTAAGAATAAAGAGGGAACTAATCACTGTCTTCTCCTTTGGATGGCAAACTGATGGCAACTGATGGCAACACAGCTAAGTAAAGATAAGTACCCACTTAATTGCATTCCTGATTTTAAGGTGCTCTGTAGTCTCTAATACTGCAGCCCCATAGCATGTCACCATCCTTCTTGTAGACGTACACATAACTCCCCTTCAAAGTTTTATTCACCATATTTTAAATATTAGCAACAAAGAGTAAGTGAGGGAGATTTTAGGTACTACACTGAGACACTTCAGCTAGTACTGCAACTGCCCTTTTGTAGAAGTGTACAATCTCAGGTAGCTTCTCCCCTGATACATTAAGGCAAGGGAAACAGGTTTTTAGGCACAGAGGGTTTTTATGTGCAGAGGACTAACTCCTGATGCTCTGGGATGCCTGACTTTCTGCTGGAAATCCTCTGTGTATAAAGGTATCATACACTGTATGGGCATCAAAGGCCTTAAATGTGATGGATGCAATGCCTTCAAATAACCTAGTTTTTCTACCTTGCTCTCTTGGGCACCACAACACTGAAATCATGCTGAGAATATTGCTCCATTGTTCTGTGGTTAGGCAAAGTCACTCAGATAAATGGTAATGAAGCAGAGGGCTTCTCCAGCTCTCTCATTTCAGGAGCCTCCTTCCTCACTTGTCAAGTCTTTGCTTTCTATTAACCTAAAAAGGGGACTATGTGGTGATGATAGGTGACTATGTGAGCTCGTGCCAACTGATACTCACTGTGACTGTGGGGTTACTGAAATCGCCATAACACTTCAGTTGTTGCTGGCAGCTGTGACTGGAAGTCTGTCAACCAAGGGGACAGGAAATAAATTTTTCCCTCTACTGTTCCTGCGCTGCAGCTGAGAATGATGTAGTGGAAGAATACTGGTGCCTCTGTGTCACACAGCCTCTGGGGGAGGGCAGGCAGCATTCCCACTGCAAGGCTTCTCAAAGCACATTTTCTGGAGTGCTCAAACATACTTGCAGGCACACAGTTTTACAAAGGAGCTGTTTTGCCTACTAGCAACCCTTGGAGTTTTACCAATCTGTAAGATTTCATATCTGGGGAACAAAGTCTTTTCCCAGGCTCAAATGAAGAGTTCTTCCAACTTTAAGAAGGGTACTGGCTGTGATAAAGCAAGCAGTTTTTGG
This sequence comes from Certhia americana, assembly GCA_018697195.1. Taxonomy (NCBI): domain Eukaryota; kingdom Metazoa; phylum Chordata; class Aves; order Passeriformes; family Certhiidae; genus Certhia; species Certhia americana. The sequence goes on along the minus strand of CM031857.1, from coordinate 82,755,202 downwards.
CCCTTTCTTCTACCAGTGATAAAGTATTTCAAAAAAACTCCTTAAATTTACAGTTGTACTGATAGCACACAACTGCTATCAGCCTTGACAAATTTTGGTGTTAGCCTTTGCTGCACAATGTGTGTTGTTTTCCTTAAACAAAAAAAAAAAAAGAAAAAAAAAAAAAAGAAAAAAAAGAAACTCAAACTTTCACGCTGTAAATATTGGATTATCATTAATATATTAGCACAGAGAACTTAAGCCCTAAGACCTTCAGTGTCAGCATCTTCAACCAAAACCTATCATTGGTGTCTCTTGTGTAAATCCTTTGAAGTTATCACTGCTCTGAAGCGAGGAGAGAAACCAGGATTTTAAAGGGGAAAAAAAAAGCCCTATATATTCAACTGGCAGATGAGTTCTGTTCTGGGAGATGGTAGTAGCAGGGTGACAACCTATGTGGTGCACAGCTCAGAATGACAGAGTACTGTTGAGGACTCACTGCCAGCTTGTGTGCTGCCCTGCTGAAGTTGGTGGAGCTCTCAGGTTCACACCACATGTGCCACTGCACCTTTCTACTCTGACCTCACCTGAGCTACTCTCACCACCTCCCCAGAGACTGGGGAAAAGATCTTATTCCTCTTACCCAAGCCACAGGTCTGGAGCTTGATAATTGTCACAACTTGGAAGAGCCCAATGAATGAAAGAGGGATGAATGGAGGACAGCTGCAAGGAATACATGTATATTGTCAGGGTGGTAAAAACTGCTGCAGCTCCTAACACTGCCCACAAAGACCTCCTTTGAACTCTGAGTTCAAGATGAGAGTTTTTGTTGCAAGACTTGGCTGCATCTTCCACCTTACTTAAATTCTTAGTTTTTCAAAGTAACATTGTTTTTGTTCTAATGAGAAATAAACCAAGAAAACAGGAGTATCTGAATAAGAGTCCAGTGAGAAAACATCTCCTTGCGAATGGAGCTATGTTCTTCACTTTGTTGGAGGTATCCAAACAGGTCTTGGGCAGATGAGATATGATAGTGTTTCTAGTGCTTAGAGCAAATGAACTTCACATGCAAGAAAAGGGAAACAGCTATTTTTTGTGGACTGATTCTGCGTCTTAATCCTTTCTTTCCTGTAGTTACACAGCACAGAACTAACCTGACATTTGAAGAGGATACCAGTTCAGTACTTTATATAAACAGACAAGATACACTAACTTGTTGAAGACTCTGCACAACTTGGTGGGAAAATTTGTACTCAACATCCTTTCTTGTTGTTATAAAAGAGAAAGTTTCAGCTTCTGTTTCTTAGAAATTGGAGCAATTGGAATAAATGTTTTATGTGCTGGCCATGAAGTTAGCAATTTTGTCTGAAGAGCTGAATAGTATTTTCCCCTTGTGTAAGTAATAATTAGGCAAATAGAGCTGCTCATTTTCCTTGAAGAAATTTAGGTAGGTGTGTAAGACCAGGAAGGCATTTTGTTTCTTGACCACTAATCATCAAACTTCCTGACCCGTAGACACTGAAACTTTCTGTATATTTAGTTGCCAACATCTTTGCAGAGTGGCATGAAAACTAAGATACCTATGCATTTTAAATCTTCCTGATTTTTAAATGTAATGGATTTTGGAACTGACAGTATTGTAAGGCTAGACCATGTTCCTGCAGGTTTTACTCAGGTAAAACTCTCAACTAAGTTGGAACACATACACAAAAATGGATGAATCTCTTGCTGTCAGAGGTTCCATTGAACAAGCTGGAAATAAAAGCAAGGAATACAGCAGACCAGACAAAACTCTTAGGTACCATTTCAGAAGTGTTATGGTCAACCAGGGATTCATTTTCATTGCTAGTTCAATTCCTTAAGCCTTGTCTAAACTCCGGAAAAATACCATTCTAAGAAGTGGCTGGCCCTTCTAACTTGGTTGTAAAATACCTCATGTCCATGCTTTACTCCTGATTTGATTTGCGGAAGTGTGCAAATAAGAAAAAAAAATTCCCACTGGTGGGAAGCACAGGGTAGACAAGATGTCTATGAATGTAGCTATTTTTACCACCATTTTGCTTAGCTTTTTCAATAGGTTTAATGACACTGCTGCTGGGTTCCCACCAGTTTTAAAACACATCATCCACTGGAGGCCACCTGTGGAAGTTTGACCACTGTAAATTTCTTCACTTCTACTCAGCAGAGTTAAATTCTCTTCTGTCCCTTTTCTTTTCGTTTCATTTTCTTTTTCTTTCCTTTTCTTTCTTTCTTTCTTTCTTATTCTTTCTTATTTTTATCTTTCCTTTCTTCTCTTTTCTTTCTTTCTTCTTTCTTTCTCTTTCTTTCTTACTCTCTTTCTGTTCTTTCTTTCTTGCTTTCTCTCACTTTCTTCTTTCTTAAATCTTTTTCTTTTTTGTTCTTCTTGTTTATCATCTTTTTCTCTTTCTCTTTCTTTGTTTTTGCTTCTTTTTTCTTTTTTTCTTTCCTTTTCTTTCTTTGTTCTCTTTCTTTCCTTTTTTCTTTCTAGTTTTGTCTTTCTTTTCTTTTTCTTTCCTTCTTTTTCTTCTTCTCTTTCTTTCCTTCTTTTCTTGTCGTCTTTTATTTTCTCTTTTTTCTCTTTCTCGTTTCAGTTCCTAATTTCTTCTTTCTTTTCCTTATCCTTTCTCTCTTTTTCCTTTCTTTTCTTTTCTTTCTTTTTTTTTTTTATCCTCTCTACTTTTGCTTCCTTAT
>CM031857.1:82692382-82752458 GCA_018697195.1 Certhia americana | reverse complement strand
TTTCTCTTTCTCTTTCTCTTTCTCTTTCTCTTTCTCTTTCTCTTTCTCTTTCTCTTTCTCTTTCTCTTTCTCTTTCTCTCCCCCCTCCCCCTTTCCCCACTATCCCCACCATCCCCACCCACAACCCCCTCATACTACCTTTACTATGAATTATTCAAACCTTTACTGGAGTGTTTCATATTAAACCTGCATGGTCCTCACGAAAACAGAAGCCACTACCCTGAATGCAAAGACCTGTCTGAAGATCACTTTTGCCCTCCCACAGTCCTCAAGACTCCCTGAGATGACATGGCTGCCAAGTCCATCTGCAGAGTTACTGCCCCTGCTGTGGCACTGTGTGAGATCCGTGAGCATGATGGGTGGCAACCCTACCTCCCCTCTGAGGGGGATATGCCCACACAGACAGGAGGGGTCAGATGAAGCACCCTGGGAGATTGTAGGTGCAGGAGCTGGGAAGTCCTTGGCATCTGGTCAGAGAATTTAGTGGCTGGGAAAAACCCAAAGGGTAAAGTAGTTCTGAAGCAGGAACAATCCCCAGACATGAACAGCCCATATACCCACATGTGGGGCTCTGCCTGTGTCACTCAATATGCCTTGTTCAGCTAGAAACAGCCCTGTTCTCTACTGCTGGCACATGTCCAGGGTGTTGAAAAGCTTTGTGTGGGTAAGTACCAGAGAATCAGGTTATGGTCTAGCTCTACACTTTCCTCAGGTTACACAAATACTAGACATGGTACCGGGGGGGATACATTTTAACCTTAACACCTCAGTGATGGATAGTAGAATGGATAGCTGTGCTTTCTTTCTAAGAGTTGTACATTTACATTTGGAGGTCTCAGGTGACAGACTACTATTCCACTCTCTTTCAGTGAATATGTACTGAAAGTTCCAAAAACAATTTTTAAGCTGAATATAAATGTTTTCTTTTCTCTAAGAGGGAGAGAGAAATCCACATATCTAACAACCACAGACTGTATCTGTCTCTTCAAGTTTTCAAATCTTTACAACCAATTTACAAATGAGCGCATTTCTACAACCCCTGTGAATAGCCATGTTTTTTAATGCAAGTATTGTTTTATTTGGACTATCTCTCTTTTTTAATTTTTTTTTCCTCAAGAAAACATACCACATGAAGAAGAATATGTGGATGTTGTGAGAATGAATGATTTTCAAGCTGTGAGGACATTATGGCCTCATGTACTCTAGGAAAAGTACTGGCTGCTGACGACTGGTGTCAACAGTGACCACGTCTGAACAGTGCTGAAAAGAATTTAAGTCCTTCTGTCCTCCAGCTCACACAGTATTCAGCAACATTTCAGGTAGTTTGATTAAAATCTGAAAAGGCACTGATTCCACTAGCCTGGTATTAACAGGAGAGTGAGCCCTAGTGTAGACAGCTGCCTGGCTCCAGAAGCCATTGACAGTGCTCTTTGTGCTTGACATGTCCTGGAAATGGCTTCTGAGCCAGAAAGCTGTCTACACTGAAGTATTCACTATTTATGTCACCCCTTTTCTTGTGTCGGCATCAGAATAGGGTGAAAATTAAATAAGCACTGTTGAAAGATACAAATATCCTTTTTGTTTGAATTCTCTCACCAAACAGGAATTTAAGATACTTTGTCAAAATCTGAATTACTTTATCTTCATATCCTTTTCACAGTACTAAAAGGAAAGAAAGATTGAAAAGGAAACAAACCATAATTTTCTGGATTAATATTTTAAATTAAAAATGATGATAATAGCAAGAGTTTTTAAAATTTTTCCCCAAAAAAAAAAGAGAAAGAACCCAACTTTTTCACATTAGCTTTTTATGCATTTAAGAAAGGATAAAATGCAGTGCTGTTTCCCCAGAAGGCAGCATGTACAATCTTGTCACCCAACATATACTTCCAGATGAAATTGAAATCCAAAGCTAGTATATCTACAGTCTCCAATAAAAAGTGTAGCAATAGGTATCAAGACTATATTAATACAAGTACTTTTTAATGGCATCCAGCCCACCTACTGTATCTCGGCTCATAGAAGGAGAATGAGACAAAAAGAAAATTCCCATGTGAGAAAACACAAGCAAGCTAAAATAACTTCTTTTTGAATAAGAGAATTGTAATTTTTTTTTAATTAGTTTGAAAAAAAGAACCAAACTAAAATATTTGGCCTAGTAAGCGAATTCAAACACCTTGTTGACAATCTAACTAATTAATATTTACAGAATTTAAGATTTTACTCTCCTTGCTGCAAAACAGAAGGGGGGGCCGGAAACATCCTAAATCCTAAAGCAGGATCTTACATCAAGTTATGCCACTTGGAACACTTGCAAGGGCAAGACCATCATATTTTACACATGGAGCAAGGGAGAAACAGGTACTACAGGGAGCTGCTTGGCTCACGGGAAAGTGCACTCACTCAGAAGTGTTATCCCAGCCCTGAACATGCTCCGATGCCAAACCACGTCCATTCAAAGCAGCAGGTCAGAGCTACCTTTTCAAAGTGCCAGCATTTGTTTCCTGACCATGTGTGGAGATGAGGAAGGCCATTTGGTTAACTTCAGCCACCTACAGGAGAGCAACTTGTTTTCCAAATTCATCCCGAAGCTACATAACTTTGCACCTCTGTTGGAAGTTAAAATAAATAAATAAATAAAAGCATGGGGAATCACATCTACTCTATTTAAAGAAAATGATGTAGCTGTTCATTTGTATGCTTTTGCATTCAGTTTCTGCCGTGAGACAGCACTGAAGATCTTAACAGTGGCCTGCATCACTGGAAAAATTCTCTCACTTTTAGAGTCTCCCGTGAGATATAGAGGATCATGCCTTATCCTTTGAACAAAACATTGTTTGGAAACTACTGGAGGTCCTGCTGTAGAGAGTGAAGTCTCCAAACAGCATATCAAACACTGCATCTCTCCATCTTTCTGCAGCTCTGTGTGAACCAAGTGCATTTGAAAAGGGCGTGGATTGCATTTTCTAAAATGATTCTTACCTCCTCCTGTTGGTTTGCTGATCAGCCCCATTTGTACCATGAACATACGTGGTGCCCTATGCTTCTCCTTTCACGTTCAATAAAGGGGACAGGTCATTAGTGCTGTCAGTCACCAGTACATCTTGTTCTCTAGAACTGTAAAGCAGATTGCACTGGCTGTCTGTTTCACAGAATTTGGAAATGCAGGAAGGATAGGCTTTGGAACATAATGGAAAATTTCCTTGTATTAACTGCCAGTAGAAAGAGACACCCTGAAGGCCTTGTCTTTCTTCATTAAATTCATAAAAAGCTGTATAATTACAAAGCTTGTGACATGCTAATTTTCCACATAACTTTCACACTTTATCAGCCCTAAAATATATCTGAAGTGGCAGCACTGATACACAGATCAGGTGCCAGCCCACATATCCTGCTCCAGATAATGTGACCTGCAGAAGTGTGGCGCAGTCTGCAAACAACTAAGAAATACCTCTACTAAGGAGAAATGCTCTGTCTGGGTTACTCAATGAGTGCTGACAGGAGAAGCATTAAACCAGGGCATTAAAAGACTGCAAGAATTGCAGATTTGACCCTGCTAGTCAGAAATGTGCCTTAATAATTTAATTAATGATAAATAGAACTCCCTAAAAATCGCATGAACTTATTAGTAAACAATCTCACAAAGTTACATTTCATTAATAACCATAAAAAAAATCTATAAATGGTGCCCATTGGAAGGATAATGTTTTTCCCTCTTTCTGAGAACATATGTTTGTAAACCGTGTAACTGGGCCCCGAGTAATTTTGGAGTGAGTAATTTCCGAGCGTGCAATTACAAATGGCTAAAGTGCAATAGCTCCCCGAAGCATCATCACAATTTCTGCAGTGAGTGTTTAATTGTAGCCAGACTTTGTAACCTTACCATGGCCTGTGTCCCTGCCATAACCCTAGGCCTAAGCTTCACTCTTCAACATATGGGAAAATTTTTCAAGCTGATTGCTCCAATCTGATTAGGGGAAGTTATGTAGCTGCCATTTATTCAGAGTCTTGTTACCACACTCTAACAGCTGCTTTGTAAAAGATTCCCATTAAGGCCATTTTCTGCCTACTCCAATTCCAGCATGCCTGTCAAAGTAATTGTGATTGCACTGATTGTTCTGAGGGTGTCAGGAATAAAAAAAAATAAATTAAAAAAAAATTAAAATCTTTTTGATGCTGGGCTGGAAAAAGCAACATTAATACAATGGTAAATTGGTTAGGAGAAATGCTTCCTGCCTCAGCCAGTTTTCCTGCCCTGAATCCTTTGTAAATTCCCCAGTGCAGGAAAGCACAGGTGTCTCCAGCACAGTTTGAGAGAATGAACTTGTTCTGTATCAGGTGACTACTAAAACCCTAGCACAATTCCATTTTATTACAACAGTCTTTGTCTCCAGTTGTCACTTTGGCAACCTAAAAAATTTGATGGGTTTTTCACTCCCAAATGTATTTATTGTGGGGTTGATAACCTGCATGTAGCTGAAATGTTGTGGCAGAACTGCAAGGCAAGCAGACAATAAATGGTTTTCCATCATGGTGACCATTTTCAAATAAAAATTAAAATAAAATTAAATAAAAAAAAAGTCAGGTGTTCGGGAGTGGGTGTGTCTAAAAGATGACAAGATCCCCTCAAACTGCTGGCAGTGGTTTCAGACTGACCAGCAGAAAGCTGTCAGCCATACAGTATAAAGAATGAGATTTTGTCTCAATTTTTCAGATATTTTACTAGGTTCAGAATTTTAAATTAAACACATAGATAAAGTGACTTGATCTCAGTTATTTTCTGATACAAATATATAAATTACTGAATGATTAATAGTTAAAAATGGTCCAGGATTTTCATCTGAAACAGCATCTACATAAATGTTTGTTGATCTCCTTGGATTTGATTATGCTAATTTCAACACAGATGCTTTTGCCCTATTACATTTCAGATGCACTTTATGTCTTAAGCCACTGAAAGGTTTACTATTGCTTGGTTTCCAGAGGTACAAGGATACCAAATTTTTGACACTCTTTCTTCTAGCTACATGAGAATCAACATTAACATGATTAATGTACACATGTTCACATGTTTCAGTGATTGCTCCTCCATGCAGCATCTACAGGTTCAAATGAAAATGAAACAAACAACTTTTATTTAGAATCATATCCACTTAAAGAAGCTTCATGCTAGTAACTGGGAATTATTACTATTACTTTCTATTCCATATAATCCATAGATTTTGAATTTTAGATTTGTGGGTTCTATTCCACCTCTAATTGCAATGGTTGGGCATTATTTTAATGCATTTTTCTCCAAGCAAGAAGGTATTTTGCTCTTGCTTCATGTTGGGTCAAAAGTAAAATGCACAAATCTGATGAAAATTCTCCAACCTGACTCTTAATATAACAAAGCATGTTTATGGTTGACATAGGTTTGCTGACTAGCTTTGCCTCAACTTCATGAAACTTTTAAAATTTTACACCCAAAATCCAATTACACTTTAACCATGTCTAAGCACTTTAATTTCATTAAATCTGTGGTTTTTAAAACCTGATGTCCTTGGATTTTTCTAAGCATTTAAAATATTCTTCAATGGCAATATTTCTCCTTTACTGAGAAAGATTTGACTTTTGTTACACCTTGAAATGAAAACTTCTGAGAAGCTGACAGCTGAAAAAGTTCTGGTATAAACTGTGAAATTAGTGAAGTTAAGTTACTTTTCCTTCTTTAGCTGGTGAATCCAAATTCTGGGTATAGATCAGACAACAACTAAAGGCTAAGATATCAGCATAGTGAGGTCCTGTGCTAAGCATCACACCTAAACAAAATACCTAAAAAGGCCCCTAACTGAAGTTTCAAAATCTTTAAATAGGTCAAAATCTACAGTAAAAGGTATCCTTTAAAAGGCCACTTTTAAAACTCTTTGATTAGTTATGAAAATTGTCTTTGGTATCCATGAGGAGTGATCGCATGTGTTCTCTATTATGTCTGGCTTTCCAGGGGTCAGCAGCACAAAAGTTTATTCGGTGAGTTGTCCATGTTCCATGTTCCATGACAACGTGTCTGAAGGGGTCATGTTCTTGGACAGAGAATATTTCACTTTCAGACTATCTTTTATTAGTTCCTGGTGGCTAATAAGGCTTCTCAGATGTGACTGAGCCTTACTGTGTAAAATAAAGGGGTTAGTTATTCCAGAAAAGATGCTGGCAAGGTGAATATAGGATCCTTCTGCCATCATTTCAGACAAGTCATGCTCTCCAGAATCCCTTGTGTCTCATCAGCTTATCACAGCAGGACTTTCACAAGTTTATTTCTAGCTGTTTTTCTGATGATATGTATTAGAGGAAAAGACAGTTTGGCACTGCAGAGGCAAAATGAGAAGACAGACAAATAATTTAATGCCATTAATTTTACCTCATGATCTCTTGGCAGAAGACAATTTTATGAAGTAATTTTTGGAGTTAAGGCAGAGTCTGAACATTTTTAGCTTGAAAATGGTGGTGAACAGATTTTTACTATTTTCAGAGTTAAAAATGGTATAACCAAGGCAACATGTTTACTGATAGCCTAAGGACCCAGTCCAAGGACACCACATTCAAATATTACCTGTGAGAAATTTAAAAACAAAATTCAACTACAAAGCTTTAAATCATTGTATGGGAAACTTTCCTTCTAAAGAAATTGATATATTCCATGGCTGCAACTGTTTTGAATTTTATAAGAATGTCTCCCTCAGTTTCCATTAAAATGTAAATTTTATAATGTCTTCTAGTAGGTCTCTATTTGTTCTGAGTCCATGAGAGTTAGCTGTTAGACTTCTCTGGGCAACCTTGTTTTTCCTAGAATTCTGTTGACAGGATTTTTTTCCAAATACTTGTTTTTTTCTGGGACAAGAGACTGGGTGGCCAGGCTTTTAATGGTGGTGAAGTAGAGGTGTAACACCTTCTGAGAGAGTGGCAAAATTGTCCAAATCCCCACTGCATTATAGGGATTAATTTAATGAGAGCTGTCAGTGAACATTGGAGGTGTGAGAGAAGTCCAAGGTGTTACAAATGCTCTTGAAACCATGCTCTGGCTTCATACCTGACAATATTTCAAATGTTAAAAGTGGTGGACTTGGCAGATAGGCTGAGTCTGGTTCTTATGGCTGCCTGCTCCTGCAGAGCCTCCTGTTCCCTCTCTCCATGCCGCTTGGAGAGGCCAGTAGCATCTCAGTCCTGCAGGCTGGCTTCTCCTCCTGAAAAGACTAGCACTCCCTGCTTGAATCTTCCTGCAACTGTTTGAAAAGGCAAGACCTCACTGATCCTCTGGGCAGGGTACTCTGCAGGGTATCCTGCATCGGTCATTTTAGCAGCAGTAGAAATTTTGCAAAATGAGCATGAGGGACCGTAAGTTTAGTGTTGGCAGAGCACTTTCTAGAGCACAAAGAGAAAAACTACTCAAAGCAGTGGAAAGATGGATTATGAAGGGAAGTATTTATCAGACATACTATTATTTAGCAAAGGGGAGTGGTGATTATGCTAGACATTTTAGGAAAAGACCTTTTGGGCATGAAACAAAATTAGGACAGAAGGTGAAATTGATTTTAGATTTGAAATCCTTAAATGAGATTAGAAAAGCAAATAATTTTTTCTTCGGTGGACAGATATTCTTGTGAATCTATAGGTGCTGTGTGAAGAAGAAAACATGTAAACTTGTGCCCTAGGTCCATCAAACTACTCAGGATTTATACAGAGTTTTAAAGACAAAGAATCCACGTATACCCAAGACGTATCTGATTTCCTGTGTTGCCACTGTGAAGTATACCTCAGAAAGCTCAGTGCAACCGGCATGAATGTGAGCTGTTAAGAAGGTTTATACAGCAGATGACCACTTGTCTGGGATTTTCAAGTGCTTGGAATTCAGTAGATTCAGAAACTGTGAGTAAATGAACAAATTCTTTTTTACTCCATAGGAAGGCAGCAGAAAAATGTGTAAGGGGAGGTAAATGACTCACAGAAGTGAAAATCTATGGCCAGGAGGGCCAGAGTTGGCAGTTATGGGTTTTACTCAAAAAACCCAAACCCACCAAAGGAAACTTTATGGAGGATGCACCTGGCCTGTGTCTATTGTGGCTGTGGCAATGGAAATAAATAGGAAAGCAAGCTCCTAACCTCCAAGCATCTGAATCTCTCTCAGCAACACTCTTATTTTGACCTCAAAAATTGATTTAATGATGAACCACGCAAACAAATATTGGCCAGACCATTCAGTCATTGGTCTCTTCAGAGTAATGTTAAGAACTGCTTCTCTGGTTACTCAAAGCTGAGCTTGTCTTCCTTCAGGCAGATCCTATTTTTTCCCTACTGCACTGCTGATCTGGTTAGCCCTTAGAGCTCTGTGTATGCTACCTACACTCACTGCATGTGCCTCCAGAGAGGGGAGCGTGTGTGGTGGGAAAATACAGGATCCTTCTGTGATGGACAAATTATCCCATTGCTTTGTCCCTTGAGGAGCTGCAGACAGTGGGAAGAGAAAGAGGATAGCTGTTATTGGATTTAAAAAAAAAAAAAAAGAAATAAAACCCAAACGACTCATTCTGAGCTTGAAAATCTTAGTACTTCTCTCCTGATGGGAGACACCCAGAAGGAAAACCCAAAGAAGTCTTTGACTCCATAAGCAGGGGTAATTTCAGGTGTACAGAACATGCCTGGAGAGGGCATCAGAGGGAGGCAGCTCCTGAAAATCAGATGGAGCTGGGAAGGCTGAGACCAAGTGGTGCTTTGCAAAACACCCTTTGACAAAATGTGTAAAGCACTCCTGGCTGTATGAATGAACCTGAATGCTCCTGACTGAAACTTCAGCATGAGTCAACTGGTTCCTCATAAATGCTCTAATCAAGAGGTTATAATAAAAAGGAGCCTAAATCTTCACATAATTTAAAAAAAAGTCGAGACTATCTTCTCCAGAAAAAGCCTAAACATCCTGCATTAAGAGGTGGTTCCAAGTTCTGCATCTTCAATTCAGACCTGCGTCTCCAACACCGAGGAGTGACAATGGTTAGCCAGGTCATGTTGCTTCCTCCCTGGCTAAAGCTGAGTCCTGGCATGATGAATGGGACTGACTTTTGGTGGGTCACACTCAAACAGGATACCTTGTGACTCATTCTGCCAAACTCTCCTCTTCCATGTAAGAGCAGGGCATAAACCCAGCAAGGAAACCACTCTGACAGACATACATAAAGTATTCCTAGCATTAAATTATTATGGTGATTTGTATTATGGTGTCTGTAGTTGGTTTGGTATTTTTGTACTGGTTACACCATGCAGGAAGGAGATTATGTCCTCCCCAGTCAGTCAGGTGGAGTATTTTGTTGCAGCATTCCTGTCTGGTCTATGGCCTGAGGTCTCCTTCAATGACAAGGAAAGGACTGGAGAGCAGGATGGGGAGGAGCACAGCTTGCTCCTATCCCTATTTGGAATTGGGGTCTGGCAGGGGCATGCACCTGGGCACAGGAACCAGGGAGCACCTCTGGGCTCAGCAGAACAGTTATTTTGTGTCAGGAAGGGCTGCAATAAGCAAGGCAGCTCCTGCCATGTAACTTCACCTCTTTCTTAATGGTGAGTGTTTGGCTTTGAAGCTCTAGTCTCCCCTGATCAGTTTACTCTATAAATTAACGTGTTAATTGTACACACAGTGTTGTCTATTAGGGAGGTGTGTGTTTGATAGCCTCCAGCTGTGAGTTTGCAGAGATCCTGTTGTAGAAATCATTACAAGGAGCAGTTTTCACAACCTTTTTAATGTACTCTTAAAAGTAACAGTTACAGGGGCTTTAACATATGCAGCTGAAGGATGTTTGGAGAATAGTTCATTTAGCAGCTTCAGCATTAACTTGGTGTTAGATCGGATTGCATGATGCCAAATCAGCCATACACCACATATCATCCCACTAACATCGTAAGAGCTTCTCTTTTTCTTAAAAACAAATAAAAAAAACCCCAACCATTTTTAAAGCTTGTACTTCAGAAATTCTTTTGTAACAGGTTCCATCTGTTCTTAATTTATTTCCTAAACAGGCAGGCTAGAAAGCAAACCCTTTACTCACATTGCCTCCTTGTATGAGTCACGGCTCACGAAAGTGGGCAGGCTCTCTGATCCTGAGATAGAGGCAAGTGCTTGTTAGATATTTACAACAAATCTCTTTGACCTCTCAAATGCAGCAGGCACTACTGTTAATATACCAAACTCTGTATCACACAGGCAGAGCCACAACATTAAATTTATTTTTTTTTCTATTTTTTGCATTTTAATGCTTTAGGTTTTCAATTTGTTATCCTTCTCTCTTTGGACATTCATTCTTAAACATATAAAATTAGTAAATAAAAGTTTTTTTTCTTTTAATTGTAGGAACTGAAGTCCAGGTGATATTGGCAATAGAGGTCTACTATCAAAAACTACAGTTTCACAGTCCATCAAATGAATAGTACTGAGGTGCTCCCAAGTGTTCAGACATCAGTAGGTTTGAGAGTTTCTACACAGACATTCACACCCACCACCAAACAATTAATTGCCCTCACTAAAAGTAGGGGAAAACAAGCAGATCAATGCATGGTTAAAAACCACCTGCATATTCAGCTAGACCTGTGTTCCAGTGGTTGTGGCTAGAAGAAATCTTTCAGAAAGCAGGTAAAATCAATTTTTCTTTCCCTTTTTACATTAATTTTCTCTCTCCAAATCTAGAAGGGCTGCGGGTGGAAGGTGAGACCAGCGAGGAAGCAAGGCATTGGAAGGTGAGAAAATAATGCATTGGAAGTTAAAGCAGCTTGACCCAAGGAGACACTGACCTATGTAATGTAAATGGGAAAACTTTAAGAAAGAAATAGTTTGCAGACAAATAATTGGAGAATGTTGACCTCGATACTGAAAGGGGAGGGGAGGAGAGGGAGCAAGAGAGAAAAAGAGGGAGAAATGAAAACCTATGTAATGTAAATCAAAAATACTTCAGTGTAAGCATTTACAGACCAGTTGGAGCCCAGAGAACATACTTCTGTCATCTAGCTGCAGAAAGTTTCAATATGCAATTTTCCCAAGTACTCCAAAGTGCTTCTTTTTTCAGGAAAAAAGCCCCCACCTTTGCAAGGCACTGCAATTTGCTATTTAAATTGTATTGAGAAGTTTCATGTGGTAGGTCACAAGTATGCTGCCCTACTTCACCAATCCTTTCCAACAGGCAGCCTGCTTAATGCATGCTGCTATCAGGCTTTTCCTGAATTTACTGGGGGCCTTCACTGATGTAGTAGTACAGTAGATTCTAAAATGCTTGGAAAATAAGACGAAGATTAAGATTAAACAAAACATTTTTCTTGGTGATAAATTTAAGCAAATTGAATCTAATTGCTCAATTTTATTCCAAGACAGAATCTGTGCTGACCTTAGACTCAAGTATTCTTCCTGCCTTTTGCAAGCCTGAATACATGACATCATTTGGACAATTTGCACATATTTATACAATTTGTCATCATTCTGTCTTTACAGTCTGGAGAGTTACAGGATTTGCCTCTAGGCTTACTTTTCTCCCTGCACAAAATGCTTTATGAGAATCATATGCTTGCAATACTATTTTTAAAAACTGAAAAATTTAAGTAAACATTGGGAACCTACTTCATATTTAAAGCTGATATGAAGAAAATAAATTGTGAACAGAGTAACAGGGGCTGGAAAATTCTAAACCCAAGCACGTACTGGAGGCACAAGTGGTTTTTTTCCTTAGGCTACCTTTGACATGGGTATGTATGAACAGCATGAGCCAGGATAGTATTTCAGACACGGGGGTAGCATTAAATGAAATTTTTTTTGTGCTTTCACCAAACGTAATTAACTTCTGTACCTTATTATCATATCATTCAGTTGCATGGATTATCAGGAAGATTAGGAAAGTGGTTGTTTGGCACACACTCCAAATTTAGATTCTTTCAAGATGAAGGAAGGGGGAAAGCACAGAGGAGAGTAGAATCAAGAGTTTGAAAATTAAATGTTTCTAATTAAATACTTAGTAGTTGGAGCATGAGAATAAGTTGTCTGAATTCTTCAAGAGGGTACATAAATCAAGGAATAATTCAAATGAAAATTAGCATTAATTTTTGGGAATTTAAGCCCTTAAATTGTGAGTTTTCACTGAGTCATAGTATATCCTCAGTTGGAAGGGATCCAAAAGGATCACCAAGTCTATCTCCAAACCCTGCAGAGGACCATCCCCAAGAATCACACCATGTGTCCAAATACACGTGGGTTTGAGCTCTGTCAGGCTGGTACTGTGACCACTGCCCTGGGGAGCCTGTTCCAGCACCCAACCACCCTCTGGATGAAGAACATTTTCCTAATATCCAACCTAAACCTTCCCTGACACAGCTTCAGGCCATTCCCTTGGGTCATATCATTGGTCCCCACAGAGAAGAGATCAGTGCCTGCCCCTCCTCTTCCCCTCACAAGAAACTTGTAGATATGATGAAGTCTCCCCTCATTCTTTTCTTAGGTCTGCCATATTCAGCTCCTAGATTTCAAATTAGATTTTTTTCTCTTGTTTATGGTAGTTGCTATTCCCAAAGCAGTCTTCACAAGAGAAAATGGCAGAATTTGTTCTTGAAAGGACTGAGATGGTCTTTTGCTAAAACAGTGATATCTGTGAACTTTAATTTACGTGTAGACTATGCCTATGTTTGGCTTCTTATCAGGGTAAGATGTGAAAAGGTACCAATATTCCCTTATTTCAGCCTATTAACTGCTGCATCCCAGAATACAGATCAGAGGGGATCTATATAGCAGATTCGCTGAGTCACTACTTGAGAGTGGTAGAAAATATGAGGTTGACAGAACTCATTTGCTTTATTATATTTTTTTACTTTCTCAATCCTATAAAAGGATCTAGTACAATTTTTTTCCCCAAAAATCATAAAGGAAAAAAAAAAAAAGTGAATTTAAAAGAAGAAAAAACTCTTTTCAATTTCCCTAAAGTAATTATTTTTCCACTTTAAATCACAATTTTCTTATGAATTTCGCTTCATCATTTTAAAATAGCTATAGTTAATGCACAGCTAAAAAAAGAATTGTCATCTCAGGTTGAATGAATTTTTTTGTTCAAGTAACATTTTATCAGCATTATGGCTTTGACCATCAAATCAAGAAAATCTATAGTGTGTGCAGCTAGTAAGACCTTTCTTCTGCAGTAAGAAACAGGCTTGGTCATTGATTTCAGCTAGCATAAAATGAAGTCCTAATCGATTCACACCAACAGCTTTTAACTTTCAGAGGGGGTTCACATTTGAACAATAGACTGAAAGTGAATGATCCATAAACCTGGTAAACAACACTTTATTGCTCTTGTAACTCAGTAGATGTGCATTGAGCTTTATAGACAAAAGCAAACCTTCTAAGTTATTTTGTACAAATAGAGAGGAGAAAAAGAGCAGACTCAGAAAGGTGAGGATGGATGAAGATGGTAACCATCATTTGAAGTATATTTCCAGTGGGTAATTGGAAGCAGGGGTCAGACATTCTGGCTTCTTGAAACAATCACTTTTTTTAGGGCAGTTAGAGGAATAAAGATGGAAGGCCTTAGTGAAAGCAGAAAAGGATGAAATCAGAAAGATAAACAGAGAACATTGCTTTGGGAACATGCATTTTGGGCCCAGTGATAGATCAAGGGAAAGAGGTATATTAACGTATAAAGCATCAGGACATAGAAGTTTAGGCTGAAGAACTTTTTTCTGACTTGTACGTGAAAACAAACCTGAAGAGGTACTTAAAAAGTTCCTTGGGACTGAAGCAACACCACAATTTTGCAGAAAGACTCAGCTAATTAAAACCTGCAAAACAAAACACAGCTATTAATTAATTAAATGGTCCTGTGGGATAACAAGCTGCTAATGCAGCTTGTGCAGACCCTGTGCCACTTGCTATTTGTGACAGCGGATCCTGCAGGCAGCGATGAGGCAAGAGTTTTGCCTACACTTACCTTTATTCACTGCCACTAAATCTTTGCACAATCAGGGTCTAAGCATCTGTCAATAAGTCCTGACCACACAGGCACATTGACTTATAATCTGATTTCTATTCAGTATGCACACAGGTTATCAATGCACATATTTGGTGCCCTTCATTAGTTTAGTGTGCTATCTTTAGAGAAAAGTCAATGGCCTGCCCATCTCAATGGATACCCTAGAATAAATTTGTGAACTAACTACAAAAGAGTACATAAAACCAGATGAGGCATGACAGAATTAAAGTCTTTGAGTCAGAGGCTCAGCTGTGGCAAGCAGCCAGCTGTGCCACTGCCAGTTAGGCCATGCGTATTACCATTACAATTATATCGAAGGGAAATGACTTCATGCACAGGGTATGGCTTGAATATTAAAAATTCCTTGAGCAAAATGAAAGGCGCATTACAGTATGATAGAAAAAGAGTGCAAACATGTTTCATTTTATTTCAACACTACGCTCCAGCAGATGCACTGGTAAGCAAAGGAAATTGCTAGGTCTCAGTTTCATGTTCCAGGGCTTTACTGATTGGAGGACAGATTTACAGCACATGTAAGAAACAATTAGAATAGGGACTCCACCAACAACAAAGCGAGGGAATAAATTCCGATAATGAGACGGGAAAAGTACAAGGTAGAAATGATCTATGTGCTTGCATTCAAGGTATAAAATGTCAAAAAGCCCTGTGTCAGCATGGATTGCACTAGGCAACAGATGGTGTACAGATTATGCTCTTTCTCCTCCTCTTTCTCACTGAGTCTCTTTCTTTTATAGGTTTCTTTCCAAAAAAACTACAGATTTCCCCCAAACACTTCGCTATTTATTGGCTGTCAACTGAATAATCGTAAATGCTTGGTTGTGAGATTGCTGGAGAAAGAAAGAAGGGAGGGAACAGACAGGACAAGCTTCAAAGTTTTCCCAGTTAACATTGCACAAACAGGAGAGCCACTCCTTGCCTTCTGAATAGTTGCTTTCGGTTAAATTGTTTAGGCTGAACATTTTATTTTTTTCTTCCCCACTCTGGAGACAGTAATAAAGTGTCATGCAAAAGAGAGAGGTGCCTTCACAGTAAAGACAGCAGTGCCGAAGTCATGTCTGATATTACAGCAATGAAATGGAGCTCAAAGAATCTTGTTGCTTCATCTTATTTACATTGCATAGGGAGAGAACCTGAATTATGAGACGGTCTCATTTTGTGAGAAAAACTCATGAGCTATGGAGGGATCTGATATTTGTTGCTCTGATATTTGTTGATATTTGTTGATCTGATATTCTTTTACCTTGGTAAATCATAAACCACAACAGCTTATGGCTATAAACCAACCAACACTGCAGAAGCCTTATGAGTAGGGACTATTTTATCTGTTTCCCCAATGCAGCCACTTTGTGTGTAAAACTGATACACCAGTTTAGGGCAAATGAAAACAGTAATATAGGAATTCCAGTCACATTAGGCATTTTTTATTCAGAAGCACAAGAAACTTGAGATTTTACAATTGTTGCATTTCTAATGCAGTACCCATTCTTCTGTTTTTAACAATACTGTTTTGTTTTCACAGAGGCTAAATACTCTAGAAGAACAAGATGAAAATAGTCCTCTGGATGACATTTTTCTAATTTTCCACTTAAAAATTTAAAAATCTTTAAATGCCATTTATTCAGAATACAACTAAACCAATTGCTACTTTTTTTTCTCTCCTTCAATTCTCACAGTGTATTTTATGCATAGAAAACTACTAGTCTTTGGACAATCTAAGTGGCCAACATTTATTTCAAAGTTCAAGGCTTCACCATATTTTTAGGATAGCATGCCTTGCACTTCCCCATCCAAGACCAATGCAACCAATCCATTTAAAGCAGACTGGTTTTCTAAATTGCTTGATCACAAAAATACTAGAGATGCAGATTAACCAAAGAAGCAAGGGAGGGTTTTAACCACCATAACCCAAGAAGTTATGACCCCTCCATAGCCCATTAACACCTGATGAGGTGGCCCACACTCTTCTGTTTTGTGGCACAGCTGCAGCTGTGTGTTAGCTTTGCCCATCACACCCTGCCCCTGGGTCCTGCCCATGCTCCTGCTGCCAAGTCCCACTGGCCCCATCTAGCAGTAAAAGGTTATGATTAGAGATATTATGTGACAAGGGATACTGTGAGGGGCAGTGGTTTCTGAGACACTAGTTGTGATAGGTACTTTACCATCAAGCAAGGAAATGTGCCCAGAGGCAAAAAATCCACAGTTGAGCTCTAAGGTTAGGGCAGTTACAGAAATATCTTCATTCAGAAAAGACAGTTTCAGTGTCAGGCTCAGGGTGGAAGCAGAGTGAGTATCAAAATCCACTAGAAAGGAAAATATGACTTGTCTATCCTTGTGTATTACACATAGTGGACCAGATTATCTAGAAGCTTTTCAAACCTGCCTGGATGGCTGTGCAGGTGTTTCTCAGTCTGTGCATCATGTAGGTATGTACTTTCTGTGCAACCTGCCTCATTTAATTTACCTGTAGAGCAGGGTGACAACTGACACATGTTGACTCTGACTGAAAACATGCTGATTGAGTGATGTGTCTATGGATCATCACTCTCCCTATGGATCATCACTCTCCCTCACGTCTGCAGCACTTCAGAGAACTCTCCCGCCCCCACCCTCCCATTGTGGGGTTTCCTGAATGCCCACTTCTGAGGGAACCTCCCTTCTTAACCCAAGGGAGGTAGATGCAGCAGTTTTAATCTACCTTTATCTTGTAGGGATTACATAGAGGTCACGTCCTCACAGAAGCAGGAGGATATGTGCCATCTCTAGTGTGTCTTAGAAGGATCAAAGGAGGAGTAGCAGCTATTCTCCTACACGCTCCAATCACACAGGCTTTTACACCCAAGAGATTTTAAATAGTCCGGAATTTCATAGTGGGAAAGGGAAACATTTAAATAGTTTTGCTTCTAGAAATAAGTGTACCAGAATACACACCAATACCCAGACTTATACAGATGTCAGTCTTGACCGTGATCAGACAGAAATAGTATTTCCTAAGGCACCATGAAATGATGGGAAAAAAATAAAGTATCATAAAAATGCCCATGTTGTTATTGAAATGAGGAATTCTGATGAGATGGAAAGAAGACTGAGCAGTCAGAGGAACATCTACAAGTGGCTGACAAAAAGAATCCTAGCGAGAAATAATACTAAAGACTGAAGACTGAGACTAATGAACATCTCATTACAAAACATGAGCAAAGAGTTTTCTAAATACACAGTGATTTTCCACATTTCACAACTTAGAGACATTTAGCTCCAGATCATACTGTTGGGAGTTAAAAGTTCCATATTTTCAAGTGGTATAAGTGGCTACAGCTTCACAGTCTGCAGCCAGAGGCTCCAGAGCACATAAGGATGTTATTTCTTTCCACTTTTCCCATCTCTGGATCCTGAATTAATTTCTAGAACTTAATTAAAACTTCAGAATACCTCTGTAGTATAGATATTCTAATCACCTCCCCATTATACAGATTGTGAACAGAAAGAGAATGAGATTTTTAAAAATCCTTAGCATTAAGCTAATTGATTCCTTTGAAGTCTCTAGGAATATTACAAAGAACATGAAAGCCAACAGAGTTAAGCCAGCTCTAAGTGCCGGATTTTCAGAGATCTTATTAGAACTGCTCAAAAAAAAAAAAAAAATTCCCTTTGCTTAGGAAACTGAAGTTTATTTTTTATATCAAATCAAAACACAGTCAAAATTTCTCTTAGAACTAAAATTTCAGTTTGCAAGCACCAATATATTTATTTTTTTAGATCATTTGTTAATATTGTAACCTAATTATGTTTGTTGTCTAGCTTTCTAGCTTTTTATACTACTGAATATGTAATAAATTTTCAAAGTTAAATACAAGAAAACAGTAAAGTGATACTTTTCCCTTTATTTGTACGAAATAACATCTATTTTAATGAGATAAGTTCAATCCAATTTAGTTTGACTTTCAATTGTAGGAAATGTCATACACTTTGCAATATCTCTGTGAAATGCTTTGAATTTGAGAAAAAATGCCTTTGCAGATGGAACACAATTTCACCTAAAGTATTTAACTATTTCTAGTAATTTCTTGGATTTATAAAAAATACTTCTGTGTGTTTTTCCCCGCTGGCTGTTTTCCGTGACCCAAGAAAGCAAACAGAGTCTTTTTTCCCCATCCAGATATTGAAGAAAGGGATCGTGGGTCATTTCTTCTGATGTTTCATTTATTGTTTATTCTTTCTTATCAATATATTCTGTTCCTGACCAGCAGAGCTTCTCTCTGCAGGTCAATTCAAGGCACAAAACCCCAGGCACACTCCCCGCCTTCAGGGCAGTGTGTATCTTTTCTATTAGAACCCACGTAAGCAATATTTGCAATAATTTTCCAATAACTATTATTCGTGTTAGAAAGTTAGTCTCTAAGCCAACCATAATGTGCAACCTCCACTATAGATCATGGAGCAGATGAGGAAGAAGAAAGAAGGCCAGAAACCACGAGGTCTTCTCCATCTTGTCTTCACCTGCTTACCATCCTAAAAACCCTATATACCTAAAATTCTCATCCTGTGATAAAACTACACACTATTCTACTATGTAATACACAATCTTGAAAGCTATTGCTTCATCCAAGGGCCTGAAAAGCCCTTTTTCCATGAACAAAGGTTAAAACCACTGTTTGTCAGAGATTCTTAAATCCCTTAAATATGCAAAGAAACATTTCTCAGAATTTCTGATTCCAACAGCAATTAGTTCCTAAAACATGAAAATTAGTTGCCTTGGAGGATCTTGATAAGCGCCTGATCTGGTAAGATATGTGTCAATCAATTAATTGTATGCTTCTTTGTATCTTCTGATTTCTAGAGAACTTTACAAAATATGGCCCTCGTGTTCTTTAAAATCCCACCCAGGCACACCTTACTTCAGGCCACTGAACAGTGTTGATGCTAATGAAATATGATGCAAAAATCTTTACCATAACAGCAAGATCAGCTATCCTCCCTTCTACAGTTATGGAGATAATTATAGAGAAAAAGGAGATAATACGCGATTTGTGCAGAAGGCAGGCAAAAACTAGACTAAAAAAAAGAGCCAGACCCTTTCCTTCCATCCTGGTTTCATACTGTTTCAGCTGACAGTGCAAAGAGAGGTATATTTTTCCTATGGAGCCAGCAGTCTGTACAGGTAGCAGTCCTCCTGCTGCTTTTGTGTTACGACAGGACTGTTCCATTTCATTTGCACTGACCTAGACACTATGATGGCCATGCCAGGAACTCTTGAACTAGAATTGATATTGCTTTCTTCTTTTCTTTCAGGGTTAAATCTTGTGAACTTCTCTCTTTTCACTGCCTTGATTTCTCTAAAAATAAAGTATACACCCTGTGGAGAAGTTGTGAATACAAATTAATATGCAGTGCAGAGGAAACCCTTAGTACTTAGTAGCAGATTGCTCAGTGATACTTTCTGGATCACTTTCTAATTTTAATATCAGTTACTGATATCAAATCAGTATGAGAATTACTGATATTAATTACTGATTATTAATTACTGATATTAAATCCCCATGAGAATTACTTTGTTTTTCAGTTCCCAATATACATACTCATGATCAATTATTTGTTATTTTCAAGCCTATGATATGTTCAAGGTTTCTTTAAAGAGAAATAGATGCTATTCTTTTGCCAGTTGATCCCTGGATCAATGGAAGTGAAATTCTGAAGGTAGTCCAGTTAGAGGCAAAAAATACAGGTGGGGGGTGGGGGGTGTCTATAGGTATATGTATATGCTTACACACATGCATTTATTAGGAGAGGTTGTATTAGAATTTCTGTTCAAATAGATACAATTATATGTTCAAAAGAAAACTCACACCCAGGTGAATGTTCATGCTCTAAGACAGAGCTGTCTCTGAGTCCTTTGCATCAACAGGGACAGGATGACCATCAACTCCCACAAGTAAACCTGTTTATCTGAAAATGACCTCAACATACAATGTTTCCAATACAGTTTCAAGAAATAGGCAAAATTAAAGGAAGTCAAAATGAAAAACAGCCCAGCTAAAACTGTGTCAAGCTGTGAAAAAGTTAATGAAAAAAACTGTGATCTGCATCATTAGTTTTTGTGAGGAACTCTCTTTTTTAATAGTTTTCACACTTAAAAACTGATCAAATGTAAATAGAGCAGTGGGTTGGAAGCTGCTTTGAGGAAACTGCAAATGTAACTGACAATTTTGATTCTAGCATGAACTTGCCATGCACTATGGATTCAAATTTTATTTTTGTGCCATTACTCTGCTTTATTGGGGATCTTTTCTGTTTCACTTTTTCTTAGATGTAGAAAATCGACAAAAAACTAGAGAAGTATAAATAACAGGATATGTCAGAAAGAAGCCAGTGACATTAGTTTAGTTAGGAAAAAAAGGTTGTAAAAATCATCCACATCTCTCATAGCTTATTTTGGCTAACTTATTTTGGTTGTGAAAGAAGTTAACATGACTGTTATACTTGGTCATTAAAAACAGAGGTCAGATTAAGAAGAAAAATTGGGAATTGTATGACATGGACATAGATGAATGAATAACATGAATACATAACCGATTTCATTAGGCAACAACCCAAAATGAGGACTTTGAAAAATTACTTGAAGGAAATCTATGCAAAACTACGTAGCAACAGGTTGAAAGACTGGTTCTAGGCTTTGAGGAATGCTTAGGACATGGCCAACATGAGGGATGATGTAGGTGTGTGATTAGGTGACAAGGTTCAACCATTTGGTATGTTAAGTTCCTCTGTCTTCCCCAAAATTCTGTAAAAATTCTCCTCTGTTCCGTTTTGAATACCTCCTTCTCTGCAATCGCATCATGGTTTTTACTTGCTTCCCACTTTTTCACCAAACTCTTTGGCTTCCAACTCTGCAAAATCTGTGGCTGTGGCTGACTTTTATCTCTGGGCTGCAGGCAACTCCTCACACAGAGCAGGAGCAGAGGCAGTACAGGTTGTACCACACTGAAAAACAGTGAATGGCTGCATCAGAGTGCACAAAAATGCTTGTCATGCCATTTGGGGCTAACAGGATTCCATGGAAGCCCTTCACAGTCTGTGTTTTCCTGACAGAATATCTGCATCTGTGAAAATAATTTCTTCCATTGCTGACACTCTTGCAAAATATAATTTCCCACATGACTACCAAAAAAACACATGAACAAACAAAAAAACCTCCAAAATCAAAACAATCACCCCTCAAAACAACAATAACCAAAACAAAATAAAACAAAACCCCAAAAACAAAAACCAAAAGGAAGAATGAAATATTTTTAGAAGTAATTTTTTTCACAATTGTCATCAAGATAATTCATATGCTTACCTGAACAGCATGTCTCTGGGAAAGGAGTCTTCTTCTGTAAATTCCATCCTACTGTTCAGAGCACCAGGGCTTCAATGAGTTTATTACAATATCAGTAATGCATTAATAATTTCAAGATTCAATAGAAAAAATGCTACAACAGGTTGCCTATTATGTAACTTGTTTTTAAAATTTATTCCTTTTTTTCATAAAAGAATTTATCCAACAGTGCTAGTTAACAATGCCACTCTAAGTCTCTGCAATTTGTTTTTTCTCTGAGACACAGATCACACAAATAGTGCTGTTTATTTTTTCTTGAAGTAGTAAATAATACCTCTGTTACAAAGGCACATGACAGCCAGTGTGTTATAATCAGGCTGTAGTCTCTCTTGCTCAATCTATGGTAGTGCTGATAGTGTTTCAGCCTTTCCTTTAACTTAAAAAGTCTGACTTTAAAAATATTTTACTGCAGGAAGGAATGCAGGGTGTTGCTGTCCTAGTTTGTACAATTTGTGCAATAAGCCTGAATCTAAATCATTAGCAACCTACATTTTTTAACAGTGGACATTATCTAATGCTGATGCCAAAATTACTTCCTTTGAGTTTCTGACAGGAAATTCACTCAACCTGATGCAGCCAGGTATGGTAAAGCTGTGTGGTCCCCTGACAGAGCTGTCACTGACACCTCGACTGCTGAGCTTCCGGCATACCAGGTCTGAATAAGCTAAGAACAGGGCACCCAAGCAGGTGAAATCCTGACCATTGATGGACATGAGGATTCAGCAAGGGATGCTTGCTCCCATGTGTTGCCTCCCCGCTACCATTCTGAAGAGTTATTAAAAAGTTCTCTGTAATGCTCCATGGGAACCAGTATAAATGCCTACATAAATATGAATGTGCATACTCTTTTGGCATCACCCTTTACCTGCTATTACTAAGAGTTGTGTTTCTGAGCACATTAAACCAACTAGATACCCTGTGGACAATGGCTACCTTGACAGTATGTCCATAAAGGGACACCACAAAAGCTACACTTTCACAAAAAACTTACATGGCAATAATTATATGAAGTCTTGAACATGCTGTTTTGTGATTCTGTGATAGGTTCCACATCCTCTTTCAAGGATGCCTTGTTTTTTAAATGGTGGAATCCTTTAAAATAGAATAGAACAGGTACTTCAACACTCCAAAGAGAAAAAGATTTGAAATAATCTAATTCAACTCTACAGACATTAATGCTATTTGTAGACTCACACTCTTCTAAGTTCAGTTTGTTTGAAGGACTAGATGATAAAAGACATTAGAATGCAGGTGAGATTCCACTAAGGGAAAATTATTTCTGGAAAAAACCCTCCTACATTTGTTTGCACACTCACACATACAGATGGGGTATAGCATTATGCCATATGGAAGATAACCTAAAATATTAAAATACATTAATTCTCTTGCCCTGAAGGCCTGCTGGCTGATTACAGACAACTCACTGGGGGTTTACACTCCAGTAAATTCACTTAGTTTCATAACATAGGTATTTGCTGGTGCTGTGATACACTGTAGGGCAATGAGCCTATTGATCTGCTGTTATTAGATGTGTTAAGGCTCTGAAACATATTTAAGAAATAAAGTAATTGAATTCTAAAATTTTTCAAAAAGTTAAATGTTATGAAGCTGCAAGTGCGCAGTAGAAAGTTTGGCAAAATGTTGTCTTATTTCTCTAGCAGTTTCAGATGGTTTTTTGTTCTGAATTTCCTTGCAGACCAGAGTGCTTCTTGCTACATCCTTTTTTGTTGCACCCCTATGCTTGTGTACTGCAGCATTACAGCATCCATGACAGCAAACGGGGATGTTCCGCCTTTTCCAACCATCTTCCAACCCTTCTAACTGCCTCTTACCTGTGACTGTAACTTAGATTTGTTGAACTGGTACTTAACAGTGGTCAGAGAAGGCTGTAAATCCCACTCTGGTGATGTTCCTTTACTCATTGCTGGTCTGAAGCAGCTGCATGAATTTTGAGTCCCTTGAGGTATATCAGCCTCAACGAGAATAAGATAACCGAGTCCTTTCTGCTGTAGGGAGATATCACTCAGAGGAGGACAATAATTTAGCAAAAATCATCAGCATTTTTAGTGAGCAAATATGAAAAAAAGAATAGAACAGAAACACTCTGCTGGATGAAGTTACTGTTGTTGGATTACCTAGCTAGTTGTTTCTGATCATAAACACACTAGCGAATGAAATTTCAGCCGCCCTGATGCCTGTATATGCTGGTAAAACAGGCCACAGGGGAGCTGTAGTCACATAAAGCAACTTCCCTACAGATACAGTGGGCCAGATCTCCAGAACTTCTGTAAATCATTTTAATCTGACCAAGTGTCTTGTAGTTATCATGGTTCAGCTTAAGGAAACCTCTGACTGAACCACAGAAGTCTCACTTCAGGCCTGTGTTTTATGTTCTTATAAAATACAATGATGTATTTGTAAACAGTGAGAGAATCTATTCTTCATACACCACCTTTCGGAATACAGCCAAGCAGCCTTCTCTTGTTGTTAGCCTTTGCTATTTCAGCAAATTGATTTTTTTGCCATGCACTCTTTCATTTCTTGACTGCTTGGGCTCAACGCAATTTCTTTTGAAGTCATTGGAAGTTAGTTTTGAAGTCAGTGGCAGATACCTGAGGTCACTGAGGCTAACTTCCCCCTTTGAGAAATAAAAAACCCAAAAGCAAACCAACGAAATAGAAACATAAAAGAGAAATTAATTTCAACATCACTGTGTCAACTCTTGATAGATTTATCCTGAAGAAGACTTAAAATGTAATTAGATGTTGATCACTGCTCATTTCTAATGTCTTCCTTAGCTTTGCTAAATATTCACAAGAGGTAGCCTGGCCTTGCATTTTGTCTTCATGTGGAGAAGGGTTATCCATGCTTGCCAGAAATTCAGAAGATGATATCACAAGGACGGTTCCACTCACCTAAATGCTTTTCTTCCATTATCCATTAACCCAGCGCATGAAGCACTACTGTTTAAGATAGCATTAAGCATGGTGTAATATGTATCCTGGTACAACTATTTTTGATCAAATTATTCCTTTTATTCAAGCGGGTTTTTTTCCTGGTGAGTGACTGCCAACTACTTGCATTAGCTAATCCACAGAAGACCAAAAAGTGTCATGGCATTTATCATGACTGCATTTATGTGAGTCTCTTCTTCCTGGATCTCAATTTCTTTATTTTCCAAAGTAGAAATAGGTAATCAGTGCTTATTTCTTGGGCAGCAACCTAAAAATCTTCAGATATAATATCTCCTACCTACCCGTATATCATCACTAATTGCTTCTTTATTAATTTACATGTTTACCATGTGACCTTGTCTTGCTAACCACCTCATTTCTAATGATTGAATTTTATACATCTGCTCTTACTAAAAAGTACCATTGGCTCCTTATAATACTCACTGCTATGGCCTTATAACACACAACCAACCCAAATAGTACACAAGTCCCTATTTCACAAATCAGATGTCCACTGATATCCACTGTAAGGTAGGATCAGCTACCCAACTTTTAAATCTGTTTAATTTTAAAGGGTACAATCACTTCACACACTTTCAAGAAAACTGTTCTCTTTTAGATAGTGAGGCAAACAGTCAGCTAGCATTCAGCTGAAGCAGTACACTAAAAAAGAATCCCCAAAACCTCTAAACAGACCAAGATGTAAGAACAAGAGGTTTTCAATTGTTTTGTGTAAAAACTTTTCTAGCCTCCCAAGTATGGCATTTCTGGTTTCATGAAAAATATTTTCTTGATTGTAATGTCATTTACACTATGGGTCTAAATCTGCAGCAGTAAATCTTTAAATTAGAATTTCCTACAGCTGACTTGACACTGTGGAAGAGAAAAAGTATGCAGGAAAAAAAGAAAAAAAAGAAGTTTTACATTTTATCCTGAAAACAGTTAATCTTCTTCTGTAAAACTATAAAATTTCTCCTATAAATCAAATACATTGATTTCTTTTTAAAGAAAAAGAAAATCCCTTGAAGTAAAGGCTTTTTTTTTAAAAAAAAAGGGAAAAAGCAGTTGTCCACTAAAATGTATGGGAAAATATTTCAGCCAACTGTTGTTTTACAGATCCTAACCTTAAGGCCACATCAGCCTTGAAGTTCTGCTGTACAGCTTAAATGTGTTTTGGAAAAGTTGGATGAAAATCAATTTAACCTCAGATGTAAACTGTTAAAAATCCTTTAAAATAAAAAGACTTCTAAATCCTAAGGCATGAGAACATCTTAAATACATATATCCATCATCCTGTCCATTTCAGGTAATTTAAGACATTTAAAATTAAATGTGATTCCTTTGTGAATCAAATGATTTTTTGCACTTTGATGGAAAAAGAACTTCAGTGAGTCTGTGGGTGCAGTGGTAACCCTTCCTACACTGAGTAGTACCTTTTCCTGAGTGTTGTCCTATAGCCCCTTCTAGGTATAGCTGTAACATACATTGGAGAGCAGCATCCTAAATGATTAATATCAATATTGAGACAAAAAGCAGACACATTTGAAGTGATCCTAAATTTTCTCATTGGATTCTGTCCCTGGGACAGGATATGGCTATTGCATGTTTCAGGTATTTGATTGCATTCACCTTCTTCGTCCCACCTTTCTAGATATGTTTTAAGCCCACAGTTTGAAGATATTGTTCAGCCTCTTCCTAGTGAAAACAACTGGACAAAAATCCTTTTGAAGGCTTCTACCTTTTCCCTTAATCACACAAGGCATGGTCGGTAAGTGATGTAAGGTTTGCCTGTCCCTAGGGACTGAGCACTCAAAGCTCCTCCTGATTGCTTGGGGAACAAGAGAGCCAGAGGGGATCCTAAATCAAACCCTGTCACTTGCTTACCAATGCACCAATTCCTGCAACAACTCCCTTTCATTAGGAATGTTTTCTTCAATTAAGAGAGGCATTGTCAAGTATTCTACTATTAGAGCTCTTAATTTGTTATTTTTTACTGGCAGAATTTGAAATGCCATCTCAGAGTCCATGGCATCTTCTGGGACAATATATATTGTCTGCTCCTGTGCCATGATGTGTCACCATAAAACGCAGGGCTATAAGAGCCTATAATAATTTATGAGAATACATTAGATAGCCATGTATAATTTATCAAATGGGCATTATGGAGGCAGGACTATGCCTGACTGACAAAGGTTACCTCTGTACGGGTGTCTTGTGTAACCACACAGGGAAGAATCCAGTTGCTGATGTTCACTGAATTACAAAAAAGCTTTTACTCCACAAACTGGGCACTCAAAGAAGTGAAGCAGAGAAGCGTGAAAGCGATCCCTGATCTTAGTGTTTTGACCCCAAATTGATACTCTCTTCAGGTAGGGGCTCAATTACACATGAAACCTGGAGGAAGCTAAGTTTTTAAGGGACGAGTGATATGAAGACCACTAGAACTTGAGCCAGGATCTAGAGCAGATTTAGCAAAAATTCTGTGGGACACATTCAAAATTTATTCAAAACTGAAGTAAGGAACTTCTTGAAACTTTGAGATTCCCATTTCCTAGGGTCTGCTACACCTACAGTAACATCTTAAACATGACTCCACACAGCTTTTGTGAGCACTCTTCTACTCAATTATGCTTCCACTGAAATGAATTGACTCATCTTGGAGAAAATCTCAAGTCCCATTGATTTTGATCCAAAATAAAGGTTTGAATGTTATTCACACTGTATTTTTATCTTCTAGACAGGGAAGTCTGAATAGAGCCCTGAGCAAAGCCTTGCAGCATGGTGCAGTACACTTGGTCGTATATATGATGATATATTTTTCAGAACAAACTGGCTACATTCTGAGTTAAGCCAGCAATGTATTTACTGGCTGTGCTGCCATAGCCTGTCTTCTGGTCCTCCTGACCTGACCAGCTGCCAGTAAAATCAATTGATCACACAGAACTGTATGTCTAACTTTTTATCCAGTCCTCAGAAAAAGAGAATTATTTACATCCTGGAGTTACCAAGCATGGCTTCTAGCTCAAAGTTCAGTGGTTGCAGCTTTCAGGTTTCTTTACTAAAATCTCTAATTTTGGTATTTTTTATAATGGCAGATGGAAGTTGATAAATTCCACAGTAAAAAAATTGCTTGCTGTGACTCTGAAATAAATTTGTTCATTAATTCAGGACTGAAAAGATGCTAATATCCTTAGGAATCTGAATTTCATGCAGTAATATTATTTTCATGGCATCAAAATTATCTGTTTCCCCTGGGAAGGCAAATAACTCAGTGGGTGGGCTCTGGTCTGGGAGTTAGGGCATTTGAGTTTTCTTGTGTTGTGAAACCAGTTGAGAAATACTTTTAATGAGTCACAATTCTCAGAGTACAGTTTTGTTTCCTTTAAAACACGGGAGTTTTTTTCTCATAAAAATATCTTTCCATTGTAAGCAAAAGCAAAACAAAAATGATTTCTTTTTTGAAAGCTTGTATTTTACTTACCAATTTTCTTTTACTACTTGTGGAATAATCATCTTCCTTTCCTTGCTCCTGTTACCCTACAAATTTTGGATGATGTCACCTTATTACTTCTCATGGATAAATTCCACCCAATATTCTTCTATCTACCTACAAGTACACAGACACTGCCATTACCTGAGCCCTTCATGATAACATCAGATTCATCTTCCAGTTCTCTCCCTGAGGCAAGCCATCTTATCCCCGTTATCTTAAGAGATGACAAGACACAGAAGCCTAAGATTGCAAACTCAGACACCCCAATTCATAATAAGAATATCAGATAAATATTAGATTAAAATCCAGATTTGAAAGTGGCTTAGATGTGCAGAATGGCAGGTGGAGGGGTGGTAACATGAAAATATTGGTTACATTTTTTACTGCTGCTATTTTAGGTAGATTTTTGTGCCCAACTTGAATGAAAAGCAAGAAGGTCTGGAAACGCAAATATCCCTCCAGAACTGAAATCCCGCTTCTTGCACATTTATACAAACGACACATCTGTTATGATACATATCACAAAGAGTCCAGCCTCAGTTGAATACAAATAATTAATATGAATAATACATAGAAATTTCTCTATTTCTGTCATGTTACCTTAGCTGTGTGGTCTACAAATAGAGACAATGATCCTGGCCTAGTTCCAGCTGGCTTATGCAGTAACACAGGTAGTCACAGGAGTTTGGATTTATAATGTTCATTGGTGGCATATTTTCCAGGAATCAATGTATACTTCTTGAAAGGAGTTTTGAGACCCTTGTTGGGAAGCTTTAAGGAAGAAGCGAGTTTCTTGAAGTAATTTAAATCAGTAAACTGAGTATTAATATCTTGGCATGAGGTGACAATAGGATCTTGGGATCTATCTGCAGTACACTTTCATATTTTATGTGAGATCTATCTAGATTACAAATTTCACGCAGAAAACATCTGGCATTTTTTACTATTTAGAGAAGAGGAAAAAAAAAAAAAGAAAGCAAGGCCTGGATGCTGTTGCCTAGAAGTGTGTACACTTGTTTATTTTCAAAAGTTGGTTGAGGGCTTACAGAGAACAGCAGGGTAATGGAATATTCATGAAGCAAATGCCCTTCACTTAGCAGAGGGCAAAGGAAAGCAGATTGCTAAGCCCCTCCAAACTTCCTGTGCAAGAAGCTCACACTACAGAATAATGAAACCTGTGTTTGCCACCCTGCAGCACAGCAGTGCTACCCTGGCACTACTCAGCTCTTTCACCTCTCTCTTCCCTTCTGACTCCTCCTCCTATTTTCAGGCATGAATCCCTGATGCTGCTGCGCCGACCCCTTTGACCACAGCTGCAGCGACACAGACCTGCAGAACTGATCACAGCCTCGAAGGAACCCTCCTGCTTTTGGGGATAGGCAGAGAAGATGAAAAGCATGGCCCTCACCTGTCAATACCTGAGCAGGGGGTGGTGAGGGCCCATCACTTGCTGGCTCAGAGATGGAAGCCACTTTTCGTGTTGTTTCATGGGTTTATTTTAGGAGCACTGCCATAACCAGAGGAAAACTTGATCTCCACTGTCGCCAGGCACAGACAGACATCAGGACTCAACCAGTTGGTCTCCCACCGCAGGCAGGTGCCAGACATTTTCAGCCCCACCGCCGCAGAGCATTCTGAACGCCAGAAAACTCCCCCAGCATTACAGCACCCCAACAACCCCAGCAACCCCACTGCCCAAGCAAACCCAGTGCCCCAAAAGCCCCAGTTACCCAACAGCCCAAGTTCCTCAACAGCTCCAGCAACTCCAGTGCCCCAGCAGCTCCAGTGCCCCAACAATCCCAGCAACTCCAGCAGCCCCAACAACTCCAGTGTCCCAACAAGGCCAGTGCTCCAACAGCCCCAGCGCCCCAAGAAGCCCAGTTCTCCAATAGCCCCAGGGCCCCAAACAAGCCCCAATGCCCCAGGCAGAGACAGGCCGTGCGGGTGGCGCTGCTGGCCGTGGCTCACAAAGCGGCGGTAAGGGCACTGCCCTGCCCCGGCCCGCCCGTGGCCGCTCGCCGTGGCCAAGCGCAGCGTGTCGCTGCCGGGCACGTGTGGCGATTGTCGCTGCCCGGTGCGACAGATTGGTGTCAGCTGCCCGCGGCCCAGGCCGCGCTCCCCGGGGGCCCCGCGGGCAGGGGCGGCCGGCGCACAAAACCAGCAGGCACGAAGCAGCAGGTGGCCCCCGCGGAGGTAATCAGGATCACATTCAACGGGAGAGCCGGCTCAATTTTCAGCCCCATGTATGCCGAGGGGCCTGGAGCTGCCTTGTTAATGCTGCAGGGAACACGTGGGACACATTGACTGCATTAATTGTCCCCACTCATTCAGCAGTGGATGAATTATAATGTTACCACTCCAGGGTAAAGCAAACACCTATCATAACAATCATGTCATTAGTGTGCAGATGCCGGCTGCTCTGCTTAACCTTTTGTATCTTTTTTTTTTTTTTTTTTTTTTTTTTAATGGCATGCAATAAGAATATTTTTTATTGTTTTTCATATAATTGATTTTTAGGTTGCAAGTGTAAACCCTTGAAACAAGCTCGGCACATTACTCAACAGCCAGGAATAAGCGCAGAGACTGGCAGAGCGCAGATTAAAGTTGCTTTAGAGAGAAGCAGCAAAGCTTTAAAAGTTTATGTTTGAGGTTTGGTTTATCCATTGCAGTATGACTGATACATTCGTTATTCACATAGTATGAGCTCCAGAAAGGCTAATGGTCCTTAAAAAAATGTAACAGCCTTGGAAATGCTTCTAATTTAACTACAGCTACTAGCAACCAAAGATTATATATGCACACCCAGACAAATAAGACATTCAGGTTTGAAAATTCATATCTCTGCAGAAAATCTTTTTGTTCACTGTTATGTACATACAGGCACATATGGAGACACACACATACATATATGTATATATACGCATATGTACATATGTACATGGAAATTCCTTTCTAGATATGAAATTTAATATTAGTATGTATATTAATAATCTGCATGTAAAATACCATCTTGGCTTTGAGCACAAAGTTTCTTTGAGTGTTGTAACATCATTATCATACAATAAATGATCCTGAGCTGGTGCCATGTTCTCATTTGTCCTTAATTGAGCTCTATTCCATGTTTAGTGATAGCCTTAAATGGCACCACCAAGCGTGCTTGGAACTTCCCACTATGTGTGCCTAAAGCACTCAAGTACTCTATCAGATGTTCCCTGAAATCCCTTGCCTTGGTGATTTGCAAGCAGAGAGCCCACTCCTAGCAACCCTTGTACATGTCATTAGCAATTGCTCATCTAAGTCTCCAGAAAGCAGTACTGGGGGGGTTGTGAAAGGGGTTTGCATGGTTTGGCATTTGGTCCTGACTCTACACTGATGTCTGTTAAAACATGCAGATCCCTTATGCTTGTGCAGACCCTGCTAGAGCCAGCAGTTTTGTGTCGCTATGTATTACAAAACCATAAAGAAGTTAACTGTTTGTTTGTCTTCCATGCCTGACCATCAGCATGCATTCTTTGTGAAGGTGGAAAGGAGATGGTTCTCCATCTTCCCTCTGCCCTCTCCCACCACTTCTTCATGCCCCCTTCATTAATCAACTGAGATCCCAGACTTGTAGACATCTGCCAGTCAAATGCTTGACGTTACCTGCTGCAAATAATTTCCAAAGGGTCAATGGAAATAACCATATTATGTAAAGCCAAGCTTGCAAACTGATCTTTAAGTCATTTACACCTAAACCATGGTGCAAGAGGTGGGAGGAGTGCATGGAGAATATCAGTGCACTGTTGATACAAGTGTAGAATTGCATTATTCAATGTTTGATACTATTATAGTGAATTGGATTTAGAATAAGATCCAACAGTAGACACAGTGTAATAAAGCAAGAGCAGGGCACAGGGGAGGAGCGATTGAATAGTATCAATACAATTACTGATACTAAATACATATGAAACTATAGCAAGAAAAAGTGTATGGCAGGATGAGGTTAAGGATGAGGTTAAAGTTTTATGGTTATTGTTTTGGTGTTTGTTAGTGATTAGATGCTGACTAATTTTATGTAGGTGCTTGCGGTTTGTGAAATGGAGAAGCCATTTAAAATGGTTTAGTCACATTTTAGCCTTAAATGAGTATTTAATTTTTACATATGCATGTAAA
This sequence comes from Certhia americana, assembly GCA_018697195.1. NCBI lineage: Eukaryota > Metazoa > Chordata > Aves > Passeriformes > Certhiidae > Certhia > Certhia americana. The sequence goes on along the minus strand of CM031857.1, from coordinate 82,720,451 downwards.
ACCATGTTGTTTATTGGTATTTCCACTGAAAATTGCTGTGATTCAGCTCTTTTGGATGCATTTCAAAAGTGTAAAGTGGATTTATGTTCCATAATCAGTAGAAGGTGTATTTCCCTGAAATCAAAGAAGCCATTTTTTATTATGATAGTGGATTCATGTGAGAATATAATAGCATTTTCTGGTATGCTATATTTCTATAAAACCAGAATACAGTCTTACATAGCCCTTATAATGCTATATACAAATACATTAAACAGTATAATCTTTTTTCCATACTTCCCCTTTAGATTGTTTGTGAATGGGAGAATTCATCTTTCAGACTTTCATTTGCTTTATATATGCAAGTATACACTGTCAGACTAAAAATTCTGCAGTTTCAGAAAAGTGATTTTATGAGCAAAATAAAAACTTGCAATTGTATCCTGTGAGATCATTTTTTTCCCCACCAGATAATATTTATGGCATGTTTTTTCAAGCACACATATTTGGTTGATCAAAACCAAACAAAGTTATTCAGTAGTACTTGGGCATCTGTGCATGCATTTTCCCCCACTGTAACCTAGGCTAAAATCAACTTTATGAACACTTTTTTTCCCCCCTAGTCTCCAAAAAAATTACCATAAAAATGAAGCCATATGAAGATGAGTTCTTTTATGTAAAATAGTTTCCCACACATTGCTTCTGCTGGATGTTTTTACTTAGCTTGCTGAAAATGACGTGTTTGCACAAATAATGAATGTGTGCTGCCATCACACCGGTTCTTGCATTTTCCTGTTTGAAAAATATGTGTAAATTATGGGCATGCTGTAGCTTGGGAAATAAGCCCTTTCTTTTTGATTGCATAATATTCTACTGTAAATTAGTAAAACATTTGCTGGTAATTTGGCCTGATGAAATATATTGACATTTGATTACCAATTTTTAAACATATAAGTATGTGTGTTATTTGCAAGTATATGTGCACATACATTCCAGCAGCATGTACCTATGGACAGGATTGTATCTATGGATGGAAGAGTAATAGATTGTTAGATACACTGATGATTTATTAGATATTTCTGTTAATCCCTGGATGATGACCAAAATTCTAACCCAAAGATGTGATGTGTTCCAGTTTGCTGTAACAGTCACTGCAGGAATATTATTCAGACATGAAAACCACTTACAGTGAAGTTTGCAAGAAAATAAGCTTATAAACTTAAATACTGAGTTATACCAGCTGAGATTCTGCTCTCTAAGACATTTTTCTTTTCCTTAGTAGTCATGGATTGCTTTATACCCAAATAACTGGATAATTGAAATAGCTTATAGTTCCCATATAATATCCATTATTCTATTAACAGCACTGCTAAGAAACATAAAATTAAATTCAGGGCTGTTTTCTTAAACCCTTCATAAATATTTTAGAAGATAATTAGGAAAATACAGGTACGAATAGACCAAGATTTATTCATTATTAAAAATCAGATATCACAAGTCACCTCTTCTGATAGAGAAAAATCTTTAATTAACCGTAATTAAGCAATTGTCCCTATAGTTTGCTAAAGAGGATTGAATTGGAATGAACATGGTAAAAAGAAATACTCATGATAATCAGCAAAGTTTCTTGTATTTTATGTGTTCAGTTTCTCTTTTTTACATGTTGGTACAGAATATGGTAGAAATAGTAAAAATATGCATATTTTAGTGATACATTGAATCACAAGAAATACCTTTATGTATAATTTGATATAATTTGGCAGCTGACCTTTATCTAATGCCTAATAACATTTTATGCCAACTATTTTGTCTTCCTTTACCAAAAGGTGACCAAAAAAAATGACCTCATGAATGACAATATTTTCCTTTAAGTGACCTAAGCAATATTTTTCCAAAGTTGTAATTAGCATTCCAATTTTCTCAATAGATTTTCTAGAGCCCAAATTCTTGGGATAAATTCCTGGTCCAAACAAATACCAGACATAGTGTTGTTCAGGTATCTGGCCCTGCAATATGGTGTTATGATATCTGTGCATATCTAGAGCAGTTCCAAGAAGATATGGGGTTGGGAAAAATTTACAAATCTACCTGCTTTAGTGCAGTCATTTACATTAAAACATCTTACTGCAATATGAACATCTACATATTTTGCCAGGCTCAGTCAGGACTACATGTGCTATTTGCTAGTTAAGGCAGTTTGAGTGGAGTTCTTATCTCCTGTAAAGACTTGCACATGTGCTTTACCTGGAATGCTAACTCCCTTTGGAGTAACTAGAACTTCTCACAGTGCATAAAGGTAAGGCTGAAGAAGCTGTTGCTGTGTGCAAGCCAAGGGGTTGACTCTGGAATATTCTTGCCCCTATACTAAGTGTCTTTCTAATCAATATGATATTTTATTTTGCTTAGAAATTCCCAGCTACAAATCTACTTGGACTTGACTCACCCTGTATGATCAGGCATGAAACTCATCTCACAGCCCTTGTTCTTTTGGACTAGCCCATGGTTTGACAAATTCTCTTTCTTATGATATGACTGTGCCAGTCTTGTGCCTGCTCTCTTAAACTAAGTAATAAAGTATTAGTTATTTAGGACAAAAACATTTCAAGGCATTTCATGTCCTTCAGTTCATTATCCTTTTCTTCTCAGGTTCAGGTCAGTAATTGACATCTTTTGGAAGTTCTTCCTACATCTATCTAATGTATCTATCTAATGTATCTATCTATCTATCTATCTATCTATCTATCTATCTATCTATCTATCTATCTATCTATCTATCTAATCTATCTATCTATTTATTTCTGAATCAATCTACCTACACACCTTCCTACATACCTACTAATACATATATATATATATACACATTGTTGCTTACACAACTTCTGTATAATGACCCTTAATTTTACCTTTTCTAAATAACCTTTAACTCTTTACTTCCTTTTGGTCTCCAGGATTTGTCATCTAGGATATTGGCAAGGCTTTTGATTTTCTTTTTTTTTTTTTTTTTTTTTGTTTTCCCTTTGTAGCACTTGTAACTTTGATGCTTTTTTGCAGATTTTTAGCATTTGTTATTTAGCATTGGCAGAGACTTTGAAATTAGGCCAGACTGGTTGTCCAGTGCATAGGGTTGTAAGCAGCATCAAAAGACCATACTAAAAGTCATCTGTCATTTATAGCCTTGTCTTTCAAAATCTCTGTTACTTTAACTCTGGAGACAGGATTCTTGAAGCCTGCAGGTCACCTCTCAGTATTTGCAGTGTTCACTGCAATGCCCTTGTCTTTATTTGTCATGTTGCTTTCCAGCTGGCATTTCTTTTCACCCTTTGGCAACACAGGAATGTTGAAACTTCTGTTAAGGAACAGTTTCTAAATGGCAATGCTGCCTTCCAACTGTGGTTTCAGAAGCTGTTGAGAAAACATCTTCTTTAGATTATCTGTTACAGAAACATCTCTAAGACATTGAGAAACACAGTAACAGGTTGATTTTTGAGGAGTTTCCAGCGACCTTTCCTACTTACTGCAACCCAGAGCTGGAGTTCCTTAAGATACATCTCAGCAGAACCAGGAGGGCCTGAAGACACTTGTGATATTAATGAATTTGTCTTGGCAAGAAAGTTTTTTTACAGGTGTCCTATGTCTCAGCCTAATTTCAGCCATACGACAGTGGGGTGTCCTATTTCAAATGGTCGTGTACAGTCCATTTATAGTCACTGCAGTTAGAGTCACACATGCATTTTGGAGACAGTTCATTCCATCTATTTTAGATGCTCATTTTTAGGATCAGTTGCCCTCTAAAGATTTATTTCTGCTTGCAGTGACATTGTATCTAGCCTCAGTGACCAGCTTAGACTGGATGCTCAATTTTCATATAGCTAAAAGTATGTGAAATTAATTCAACTTTAATTTTTCTGCATTTGTAGAACTAAAAGGATTTTATTGATAGCCTATTACATAAAGTACAGGGTCAGATTCTGTATTTCTTATTTTGTTGGCAAAATCTGATCTGCATGTGCAAAGCTAAAATTCAGGTTCTTAATTAGTCCTTCCTGGAAGTAACTGAAATCCAGATATAGCAAGTTACTATCTCTTGATAAGAGAAACATTTACATTTGGGCAAAAGTGAGACATGGTTCAGTGTGTGTATTGTATGGAAACACGTGTGCATAGTTATATCCTTGTAGAAATTCATGGAGATACAAACTCATACACGCAGTCATAGCCCAGTTCTGTTGTTAGCTAAATGCATGTGTGTATGATATGAGTAAATACAAATGGCTGAACAGTGAAAAGAAATAAGGGCTGTGAAGCCATTAAACTTTACAGATCAAATATGAATTCCCCTTTAATCAAAAAATACCATTGATGATCTTCCAACAGAGTCTAATATTCTGTATTTCACAACCTATTACGATCAGTTACAGAACACCTGTAAAGAGTTAGCCTAGGCATGAATAATTTCCTAGTGGTTTATGAACATCAAGATTGGTGAATTGTAAGGCAATTAAACCTTTAGAAGCACTTAAAGGAGACTGACAAGAACCTGTGCACTAATGTATGATTTACCAGCCAAACCACTCTCCATGATATTTGAAAAGTCATGGAAGTCAGGTGAAATCCCAGGTAACTGAAAAAAGGGAAGCATCTTTAAAAAGGGTGGAAAGAAACACCTTGGTAACTACCTGTCCACATCTCTGTACCTAGGAAGATGATGGAACAGATCCTTCCAGAAGCTATGCTAACACACATGGAGAGCAGGAAGGTGATTTGAGACATCCAGCATAGCTGACATCAAGTGCATGTCCTGTCTGACCAACCTAGTGGTCTTCTGTGATGAAGTGAACACATCAGTGGAAAGGGAAGGGCTAATTATGTAATTTTTCTGGTTTTCACAATCTCCCATAACATCCTATTTTCTAAGTTGGAGAGAAACCAATTTGATGAGTGGACTGTTTGATGGTTAAAAGAGTGGTTGGATGGTCACATCCAGAGGGCAGTGGTCAATATCTCTGTGTCCCATCTGACATCAGTGACAAGTGGTGCCCCTCAGGACCCCCTACTGGAACCAGTGTTACTTAATATCTTCATCAATTACATAGAAGAGATTATTAAGGACACCCTCAGCAAATTTGTAGATGACACCGAGCTTAGTGGTGCTGTTACCACACCTGAGGGATGTGGTGACATCCAGAGGGACCTGAATAAGCTCAAGAAGTGGGCCCATGGGAATGTCATGAGGATTAACAAGGCCAAGTGCAAGGTCCTACACCTGAGTCAGGGCAACTTCCAGTACCAACACAGGCTGGGGAATGGACAGATTGAGAGCAGCCCTGCTGAGAAGGACTTGGAGGTGCTGGTGAATCAGACTGGATATGATCCAGCAATGAGCATTTGCGTCCTAGAAAGCCAGTTGTGTCTTGGGCTGTATTGAAAGCAGCATGGCCAACAGGGCAAGGGAGGGGATTCTGCCCCTCTACTCTGCTCTGGTGAGACACCACCTGGCCACACATTTCTTGGTGCTCAGAGAAACTCAGTCTAGGGTCCCAGGAAGGTGTCCCTGCCTATGGCAGGGGAGTTAGAATTAGATGATCTTTAAGGTCTCTTCCAACCCACGGTATTCTTTGATTCTGTGACTCTATAATTCTATGATTATGTCACTCTATAATTCTAAGATTCTAAAATTCTATGGTTCTATTATTCTATGATTATCTGATTCTATGACCTAAGCAATCGGAGGCAAAAATGAAAATTGTAATAAAAGTTTATTTACAGGAGAAGAAAGAAAGTATGCAAGTTTTGCATGGAAAACTCTTTTTTTGAAACCCTGAACCTATCATCTCTGTCAGACAGGAGTCACGGTTGATTATGTTACGACTTACCCTATATAGCATTTTGGGGGACTTCACAAAAAGTTGAGGTGACCTTGGCAAGGAGGTCTACAAGTGCTACCTGCAGTGCTGCCATTCCGGCCAGCAGGAGCACACTGGACCCTGTATGATCAGGTACATCCTAAGGGGCCGTTAAAACTATGTCACTTAACATGCCCAGAGACAATACTGACTGTCTGCTCGCAGGCTGTGGTCTGCCAACAAACCTGCTCTCTGGGTAAATGAGGTGAACAGAGGCAAACCACCTTGGAGACCGGTAGAGGTACAGCATCAGATACTGTGTTTGTCAGCCTTCTGCATAAAGCCAGTTACAGCTGATGGCACAGTCAGTATGGAGGCTTCAACAGGCAAACCCCTGGCTCAGAGGTGAGCCCCAAATTCCAGCCAAAAGGCAAGGTCTCATGACCTCATCAGGTCCTCCATGTGAAACGCAGCTCCAGCAGTATAATTCTTTGAGCTCCATGTAAATGATCAGCTGTTCACAGGTTTAAAGGGGAAATCTGTCCTCACAAACTGGTTTGTGAAATGGTATCTGCACACCCAGCTTTCTCCCACAGTTATCTCCCAGATAACCTATCTGAGGTGTAGGTTTGTTGATGTTAATGATGCTCCTGAGAGTCCACACAAGGCAGATATATTTTTAGTACTCTCTGAATTTTATGAATACCTGAATCACATGCTTTAGATCCTCTTCCTTGAGGTATTTCAATCCTTGTATAAAGTAGAATAATATAATTTAGTATTAGATTATGATATATATACATAAATATATATTTACAAATATTTACTATATGACACCCATACACAAACACATAAATTGCTTATATACACATTATTCATAAATCCAACTGAAGTGAAAATTCTCATATTTGCACAAATTGAAGCTTGGTCTTTCACAATTCCATTGTTCTAATGCTTTGACTTTTATTCTGAGTCTAAAAGGATTTTAACAAATTTCAGTTTCAAAAAATAATTTTTTCAATGCCCCTATGATGTGCTGTGTTTCTTTATATGATCCATATTCTGCTTAAAGGGGAGATTTCTAGGCTTGATCACCCAAAATATCTGTTACATTCATATGATCTTTTTGGAAATCATCATATAACAGAGGGATACTGCTGCAGTATTTGTTTTTCCTTCTCCCCAACAGAAGCATGCAACAATTTTGCACAGTGTTTTTAAATAAGGACAAACCCATAACGCAAGTCTGTAAGCCACAATTCTGTGTTTTATCAGTAAGACAAGATATGAAAGGGTAAGTGAGCTTTCAAGTGATATTTCAAGGATGTCCTACAGATCTGCAATCTGTAGGACAGTGTAAAAGAGGCAGTGATAGTAATTAGCCTTTTTAAATAATTTGCCATATCCTTAAGCACATTATGGAAATGTACAGTATACATCAGATGTCTGTGTGTGTCTGTGGGGGAATGCACATGTATGTGCATGTATGGGTAAGTGAGAGAGTGAAACAGAGGTTTCCAATGCCCTGGCTGCAGTTGTAACAGAGCTGAAATGGTGAAGCAATTTGTACTAGTGTCAGTCACTCCCTTGGGGGAAGCTCACTGAATGCATGTCATTACGTGCCACACAATTTTCTTGGCTCTGATAACACCAGTTCATGATATGTTCTTAAAGATTATAGAATTCTTTAATTTTAGAGGTACTAATGTTTGGTTAATCTTAACTAATCCCAAATATTCCACCGCTCCCATCCTACCACTGCCTAATCAGCAATCAAAAAACCTTTTCTGCTCTTTGCAAGACAGTTCTTACTGATGTAATTCCATTATTATGTTAATCAGTAACATATACCAGAGGACAATAAGGTGATGGCCACTTAAGAATTCCAAGCTTTTCACCATAAAGAAATAAAAATCATAGAATCATAGAACAGTTCATGTTGGAAGGCTCCTTAAAGATCATCTAGTTTAAACCCCCCTGCCATAGGCAGTGACACCTTTCACTACACCCAGTTGCTCAGAGCTCCATCCAGCCTGGCCTTGAACACTCCCAGGGATGGGGCAGCCACCGCTTCTATGGGCTACCTCTTTTGGCACTTCACCATCCTCACGGTAAAGGTTTTTTTTTCCTAATATCTAATCTAAACCTACTCTCTTTCTATTTGGATCCATTCCCCCTGGTCCTGTCACTACATGTTCTTGTAAAATGTCCCTCTCTGTCTTTTAGTCTCCCTTCTAGTACTGGAAGACCAGTATTAAATCACCCAAAGCCTTCTCTTTTCCAGGCTGAAGAATGCAAATTCTCTCTACCTTCCCTCCTTGACAAGTCTGTGTCCTTCCTGTGCTGGGGACCCCAAAGCTAGGCACAGCACTCCAGCTGGGGTCTCACCAGAGCAGAGCAGAGGGGCAGAATCCCCCTCCTTTGCTGTGCTGGCCACGCTGGTTTGGATGCATCCCAGGACACAGCAGGCTTTCTGGGCTGTGAGTGCACATTGCTGGGTCAGCCCCTCATCCACTAGCAAGTCCTTCTCAGATGGCCTGCTCTTGATCTGTTCTTCCCGCTGTCTGTGTGGATATTGGTTGTTACCTTGACCCAGGTGTAGGACATTCCACTTGGCCTTGTTAATGAGATTCCCATGGGCCCTCTTCTTGAGCTTATTCAGATCCCTCTGAATGCTATCTCATCCTTCAGGTGTGGTAGCAGCACCACTCAGCTCAGTGTCATCCTCAAGTTTGCTGAGGGTGCACTTGATCCCTCTGTGTCACTGATGAAGATATTAAATAACACTGGTTCTAGTACGGGCCCCTGAGGAACACCTTGTCACTAATATCCATTGTGACTGTAAACCATTAACCACTACCCTCTGGATGCAGCTGTCAAACCAATTCCTCATCCTCATCGAACAGTCCACCCATCAAATTCATCTGTCTCCAGATCTCTTCTTTAGAGAGAAGGATCTCGTGGGGAACTGTGTCAAAGGCTTCACAGCCTCGTTGTGTGAGACTATGGGATTGATTTACAGTTTCAATGACCACATATCCACAAACTTACTGTGCATATAATAGCTGTTTTTCTAGCATTTTTGGACACCTGGACTTTCAGTAATTACCACCCATGTTGTCAGCTTTAGAGAAAACTATCTGGGAGGTCCTGGAAGATGAATCAAGCATCTGCCAGAAATGTGCCCTTGTAGCAGTGGAGGCCAGGGGCATCCTCGTTTGTGTTATCTCTTTCCTTACCTAGTCAAACGTGGAGGAAATGATCTTTCCCCTCCATGTGGCATGTGTGAAATAGGGTGCCCAGTTTGGAGTTTCCCAGTCCACATAGCAAACTCCATGCCATTTGAGAGGCTGGAGCAGTTGGGTCTGCTAATCCTGGAGAGGTTGTCAGAGGAATCTATTTTCTGTCTACAGCTACCCAGCAAGAGAGAAGAAAAGCAAACTCTTTCCAGATGTGTGTAGGGATAGGACAGAAGGCAACTGACACTGTTTGAAACACATGAAAATACAAAAATTCTTGATTGTAAGACATTGGTTTTGAATCAAACATGAGGTTGGTCAAACAGAGGATGAGGTTATCCAGTGAATCTGTGGGATCTCTGTCCTTGGAGTTGTTCAGGATTAAACTGGACATTGTCCTGCACAACCTGGTTTGAATAGATCTCCTCTGAATAGAAGGTGGGCCTAGAGAGCTCTTGAGGTCCTTTTCAGTGTATGTGGTTTTGTAATGGTCTGATTCACTGACTCCCTTCTTCCCCGCATGTACCCCATGTACAGTTCCATGAAATATCCTTCATTTCGGAAAATGAGATTAACAGATGATAGGAGTAGCTGTAGACTGGGAGTTAGCCTGTACATTAAATTCTCACAAGTGATGTGGAATGCAGGTCTCCTGTGTCTTATATGGTGCTTTAACTACTGGGCTCTTGGATAAAAGGGGTGAACCATCTCTATCCTTCTGGGACCTGTCTCTTTGCTTCATTTGCTTTTATATGCAGTGCCTCTTAAATGAAGTGCTCTGTTCCCAATTGACCCAAACACCTTTTTCCTTTTTTTTTTTTTTTTTGCTCCCTCATTTCTTCAAGAAGAAACAAAACCTATTTAATTTAGTTCAGGCTGAGCCAGCTTTTTTAAAAAATGCTCTGGTTTGGCAGCTACATGTGAGTGATTCTCACTGCCCTTAAAATGGAATAGAAAGTTCAGTGGCTTCATTCCCAATTTATGGGCCAAGACAGTGGCCAGGAAGGATTGTTTTACAGCTTTAGACTCCAGCCCAGGGGCTGAATTTCATTTCAGTTTATCCTCTGCTTCATGCTTATGTTACGTCCAATCTTCATAATTTTTTATAGAGATAAAAACAACTAAAAATTAAAAAGATTAAAGTACAAATCACTATTGTCAGCTCACTTAGTAGAAATCTCCTTCTTTTGATTGCTTTATACATTAAAAAGAAAAAAAATAGAGAGCAAATATCTAAGCGGATTTCAGATTTCTAGTTGTCATTGTTCACAAATTTCCAAAAACAATTTGGAAAGTTCTAAACAAGAAAATTTCTCATCTAAATTTATTTTTCCTGTGTGAAATTGTAGAAATATCAGTTCCACCATGTGTGTATTTATACCAGTATTCAAAGAGCAGCAACCACCACTCTTCTTTCTTCTAGCTTGTTTCTACATCAACAAGTAGGTCTATATTATAGGCAAGCCCCAAGGAGCTAGGAGAAGGGACTGTAAGGTAACCTATTTATTATTGCTAATATTATTATTAGTAGTAGTTATTATTATTACTGTTATTATTATTATCACTATTAATTTTTTTTTTTCAGAGAAGGATTAGAGGATCAATTAAAGCAGTAAAAAAGTATGCTACATGAACATGTGCTCAGATGGGAATTGAAGAGCATCTGTTTCTTGTGGCCTTGGCTGCAACAAAAGAAAGCTAGCGACTCCATACGCTATTTCTGGAAGCTCAAGACCATTGATTTTATGTTTTGAAAGCATTGAGCAGGACTCCTTTTGGGGAAGGTGCCAAATAGATGTATATGAGAGTACTCTCCCTTCTTAGAAGTACTGGCCGGGGGTGCACCTTCACTGCTTCCAAACTGGTTTTTTGGTGTGCTGGGACCAAACTCAACAGTAGTGGGGATCAGGGAGGCTTCAAGCCTGGCACTGTAAGGTTCTTATTTGATGTAGCACAGACTGAGGAAGGTACAGGTAACCAGGGGAGTGGCTGAGCTCTGAGGACACCCTCATGCCTTGATACAACTCTGCAGATCAAGATATGAAGTATCTTCATAAGAAACTACCCCGAGTTTCTTGGTGGGCTCTAGAAACAATTAAACCAGGGATTCTGGTTTTGGAGGGATTTTTGGAAGGCTTCAGTACTGCAAACTGAAGCAAATCTGTTGAAGCTGTTTGCAATAGCAATGGAACTGCAATCTCCATGTGCTGAAGGAACAGATTCCATTCCTGCCAATTACTGGCAATATCTCCTTGGACGAGTAAACGATTTCTCATCAGTTTTCACAACTATAGAATGCAAGTAAGAATTTTTTTGTTTTTTTTTTTTTAAAGAGTTTTTGAATACACACTAAAAATTTCATAATTGTGGGTATTAAATTACATAATACTGTCTTTTATGGCTGCTCTGGTAGATTTTGGTACTATGTTTAAGTAAAATGTATCCTTGATGGGCTCTTAAAAATAAATAAGTTTAAAAAAAACCCAGACAAATCAACTGAACAAAATGAAAAAACCCAAAACCCAACAAATTTTCCTTCTATTTATGAATTTTGTGCTAAGAATTTATGTTATTTCAATTTATTTCCCCCTTTTCTCCCCAGGAGAAATACACCTGAACCTTCTAAATTCATGGAGTGTGAGAGCTATTTTGACTGGAATAAATTTTGTAGGAATTTTTCTAGTGATGTCGTAAGTTCTCTTTTTATTCTGTTTCTTCTAAGAATGCTGTAATTCTGCAGACCTTCCTTGGGAAACTGCTGGGCACTTTCACATTCCTGCCACATACCAGACTTGCTAAGAATACAGACAAAGTATGGTGTTGATGGTGTTGTCTCTGTATCAGTTCACACCAACACAAAGAGGATTCCAGTGATGTGAGACTTTAACTAATATGAAATATTTAATTTCCAGTATTAAACAGGTTTTCCTAAATTTTGTGTTTATGGATATTAATTATTTAGCAATTGCATGAAGCCTGAATATTAGTGTAAAATGTGTTTAATCTTTAAAAGTACAGAACACCCTGACAAGAATGTAATCAGAGTTTGGAAAACATGGAAAGATTTAGCAGGAGAACACTTGTGTATGTGCCTAACTCTAAGTATATAAGCCTGTACTTTGTGCTCCACCAGGCTGGGGTTCTGGTGTTCAGAACCTTGCTAGATCAAGACCTCACGAAGGACAGATTACCATTAATCCCTTCCTAATTGAGGACATCTTGTCCTAGCTGCAGCTCTGCCTGGCCAGGCCTGTCCTGTTAAACAGTTTCTAGTTGTGAAGATGCTTGGCTGAACAACAAAAAGCTCACACCTGCTTTTCTTCGTGGCCTTAATGTACTTTTCTGCTGCCACTCTGACACCAGGGCTTCCTGCAGCCTCTGTCTGTCTTTGCATTGTCTCACTGTAGGGAAGGTGGGAAGCAGGCTAGCATGAGCTGCAGCAGGCTGCAGCCCTGGTGCAGCCCTGGATGGACTGGAGGAAGCTTGGCTGCCAATCACCCCTCTCTTTAAGCTAAGCTACCCTTGTTCAATAGAGGTAATGGGTCCAGTGGGCAAGTAATAGGTCCAGTGGGTCTCTTACACATTTTTATTGAAAAGCAAAATAAATAGCCCTGTAAAACTCACACACTGCCCCAGGGCTACAATAATTTATGCACCTTCTTTTTCTTTCTTGTTCTCTTTGCCTTTCCAGAGTTGCTTGAGTGAACCTTTCCAGAATGGCAGGTAAGAGCTTTTGTTAATTCGTCACTGGTCTGAATAAGACAGTATTTAAAATACTGCGTGTCATGTGGAGAACTGTGTCAAGCCTTTGATTTGATTATACATATGTAGTACCAAAGGAGATCACATATTACTCAGCTAAACCTGTTTAATAGAAAGAGCGTAAAATCAAAGTATGTATAGTATCAGGTTTACTTTCTAGAGAGAATGTGTTTTTCCACAAAACTAAGGAAAGGGTAATTTACCACTCCAACAAGCTGGGAAAAAGGAGAACATTCCTTCCTAAACAGCAACAATTATGCATTTGGCAGGCAGTAGTAAAAGCAATTCTGCTTTCCTTCTTAGCCCATAATAAATCTGTACCTGGGACTGATTAGAGAGCAACTGGAGAGGTGCTGCTTTTCTTTCCAAGGTCTATCAATGTTTTGGGTTTTTTTTGTTCTTTCCAAACGTGTTTTAACTGTGGAGTTAAGACTGTCCTCCCATCTTTGTGGTTGTGTCTCACTTGTTCTTCATTTGTTAGAGTACAGATTTCTTATAAGTGGAGGAGACAAGAAACCCCAATGTTAGAAAATCAAGATAATGTTTCAAAGGGACACGATAAAGGAAATAGTCCTGATGAGAATCCCTTCATGCCTGCATAAATCTGCGCTTTCTTGAGTATCATAGGAGCAATGTTTTGAATTGTGCTTTGTCTGCTCCAAGCCTGATCCAGAGTGTGTAGCACAATATGAAAATGTTGCACCTTTAAACATTTTAGAGAAAACCTTATTATGGTAAGTATAGCTTTGCTGTGCCAAATTAAATGACCCACTGCTCTTCAGCTCTTTCTCTTAAACCTGTTCTTTCATTAATGGCTGCATTAAGCACTTTTGGAAAAATTTACCTTTGCAGTGAGGAAAAAAAGCCATAATTACATTAATTAGAGGGTAGCATATGCCCAAGACCAAAAGAAAGACACATTTTCTAAAAGTCTTTGTTTACTTTTATCCTTACTGTTAAGAATTTGGGTAGTCTCATTATCAGGTGGCTGTTGTGCTGGATGATTTTATCTCAAACAGCTGTTTTCCTTTTCTATTTTACTCATGAGAGCAAAACAAGAGGAAAAAAATCAATTTAAAATAAATAAATAACCCTTCCCAAATTCAATAGAACATGCTAGGCAGAGCACTTGACACAGATGTTGAGGAAAGAGAAAACACAGCCTCTTTATGATTTACTCCTTCCCCTCTCACAAAATTGTCATTAACACCTAGAAATTGGGAGACAGTAGTAATTATTTCAGACTGCAAAACAGTGAGTAAAACTTTATTGAAAATCTCCTACTAAGATTAGTGCTCAGCTGGAAACTGAGATTGCCATGTGGACAATGCCATGGTGTAACATGTGCGAGAAAAGAAGGAGTGAGGAAAATAAACAACTACCCAGCACATGGGAAATGAAGGGATAGTCTTGGGACTGTATCAGGTGAAGTGTCTTGTGTGCTGTAGTAGGCCTCTGCTCATGCAGAGAGGGTTTGGAATAGGCAGCTGATGGTGGAGAGCAGAAGAGGAAACTATTAAAACAGTCAGTGTGGAAAGTTATTTACTTGGAAGTTAAACCAGAAGACAAAGTTTAATAAAGAGGAAAGCTCTATGGGGGTATTTTTCTGAAGTGTTTGGTGGTCATATTTTAGTAAAAACCACCAATCTAATAGTCCTGAAAGGTGACATGTCTCTTGGCTGCAGAACAGTAAGAAGGTGACTTGTAGTAGGCTGACTTGCCTACTAGGCTCAGCCTGAAATAAACTTCCCTGAGAGATGCAGAAGGATGCAGGTTACTCTCAGCAGTCCTAAATTCCAAGCCTAAATTATTCTTAATGTTTCTGCTAGGCAACCCCCTTGTTTGAGGTGTTTTTCTGGCTATTTAAATGATCAGGAACTTCAGAGGCACCTTGCTTTTTCAGTTGACAGGAAGTACAAGGGAGCTTGGTGGAATGCAGGTGAGATAAATTCAATTCCCTCTCCTCATTCAGCTCAGGGAGCCTTACTGGAGACTGGTGCAAAGTAGGCATTTGTCTGCTAGGATCTGTGTTGCACTGTCAGTTCTTTAAGGTATGAGCACAGCATAAGCAACCTGATCACCTATCGTGCTTCTCTTACAGAACACATTTCCTTCTGTATGTAATATTGACTGTGCACCACTATTTGGGAACAGTAGGAAGTTTAAGCAATAGAAGCACTATAGGCAGGCAGAAGGAAGTCCCTGAAGAACAGAGGACTTACAGATGGACTAGGAATATTCAGGTCTAATGTCTGGATTTAATTTAATTTTTATGCTGTTGTTGCAGACAGCCTGGAGTTTCTCTAAAGAATAAGCAAAGATACTGTCCTTTCACACTCCCAGGAGCGTAATCTTAAAAAATGTCTTCCCTGTTTTTCCAGTGGCTACAGCCTCCCATCACATTGAGTTACCCTGTATAGTGAGAACATGTAGGGGGGATTCAACCCTCTGGCTCCAAGTGAAATTGGTACTGGTTGTCTCTCACCTTCCACTCTTAAAAACACTTGACAATTTGACATTCTCACTGCTAAATGAAACTGACAGAGGCTCATCAGCAATAGGACATTGTTATCAGCCCTGGCAGAAATCATACCAAGAGCCTTATGTGAAGTGATGACTTGCATTTACTTCCAGCAGGATGAATGCAATTGTGTGTCAAGTGTTTCCAGTGTATGACTAGGGAACAGTGAGGAAGTTACTTAAAGAACTTGTGTTCTTCCTGCTTCCATCTCAGTCATCTTGGAAGTAGATTGCAAATTGTTTAAACCCTAAAATACTGCAGAGTAAATGTCTCATTATTACACTGTAGTTTGATATGACTTGGAAAAAAACCCTAATATGTTTCAATGATTGTTTTCAGATGTTGGTCTTTATCAGACTCAAGATGCTGGGCAAAAGATGAAGGCAAATTGCTAGTACAACTCTGCTTGCCAATAATTCCTTCTTTCTTTCTTCTTTTTTGTTTTTTTTTTCCTTCTCTCTTTCTTCCTTTTTTCTTTTTTTAAAGTTTTTTTTTTTTTTTTTTTAATCCAGTTGTATTCATGAGACTAGTTGAGCAAGGCATACTGCACTGACCCCTCATATCTGGGACAGGCATACAAGCCTTGCCTTTGGCAGAGTGATGGAAAGCAATTCAGATCTGAGGGCTATAAAAAGCCAAGCTGAAATGAATTCTGTCAAGTCATAGCTGAATTTTTCTTGCAGAAGAATTCTCCTTTTCCTCTTCTACTACCACCCACCTCTTTCTAAATGGTCCAGAATTGGCTGTTTAATATCTCAGAGTTCCAGGGTCTGGGACTGTTGGGAATGGAAGGGTTTTATTGATGCCAGCTGATGGTGCTCTCATCAGGTGAATGGAGGTGTGTTGACAGCCCTTGGCTCTGCAACTGAGAAACATTCAAGCCCCTCATTGAACAGTGACCTTGGAGAAAAGTGTATGAAGAAATTAACAGAAGAATTTCAAAAGGGTTAGGTTTCCATCCCTGTCATCTTATTTTGCGATACTCACTTAATAAATAAAGAGATAGATTAAATATTTTCCACTCATTGCCTGTCACTGTGCAGACCTGCTGTCAAAAATAAGTAATGTGACATTTGACTAAAAAAACCTGACTGAAAGTAGGGCCCACTCTACCTAAAAAGAGTCATTATCACACTGCATAAAATGAATTGCTGTAAAAACCTTAACTCAGCAAGTGCAGGTTTTTCATCTTCATCTTTTCTAGAAAGAGGTTCTGGTTTTGGTGCTTTTAACCCTTAATTTAAAATTCATTGCTAAAACAGAGGTAGATTATTTAAAAGGACATCTCAATAACAGAAAAATAAGAAAAAAAAAAAAATGCTCCCAAGGAAGAAGCCATCCACTGTTTTTGGGGTGTGTTTTGGTTGTTTTTTTGTTTGTTTGGTTGGTTGGTTTTTTTTTTTTTTTCTTGAACATGGAAACTGCAGCAAAGGCTATGGGTAGGAAAGAAAGGATGGGGCCTCCAGATTTATCTGTTGCCATAGCTGTAAGTCTCATGGAAGTCCACCAAGACAGAGTTCTCTACTGTCCAAATCGTAGTCCCTATAGCCTCAGGAATGAGAACCACTCAGTTCTTCATTTGGCATCTGCTGGGAGAGGCTCAAGCAACACTAACTCAAATAAACAGGTGAGAGAGTGCCTAACTGTTACCCACATTATCCTTTATTTTTTCCTTGTTTTTAGGTGTGTGGTGCTGTAGGAAACACCTGCATGGGGCTCTGGTCTCTTTCTGTCCAGCTGACTTTTTTCAGCCATGCACTGGCTTGGGGTCAGCCCTCGCAAGCAGGTGTTTTCCTTCAGAATAGCTTTCTTGTCTGAATCCAAGTGGATCACAAGGGCCGAACTTCACTGCCGGAGGTCACAGGTCAAACACGGCAGCACGGGGTCCCTTGGGTACTGTGCTTACCAGGTGTTTAATATTATCAGAGGTTATTTGCTGAAACGGTGATAGAGTGTTCTCAGCGATTCAAAATAAATTTAACGAGAACAGTTTTAAAAGCCCCCACATTAGAGGATGTCTGTTCAATGGACAGAGAGGTTAAAGTTAATTCGATCAGGCATATGTACTTTCTCCAAAAAGGAACATGTGCACTCAGCGGCTTGGCCCCATTTGTTGCAATTTTGGGTCTCATTTCCATTTGCAAGAAAGATAACTACTTGCATATGGAAGCAATAAATAAGAGAAGTCATTAACATTTCTCTAATTTAGGGGAAGAAAAAAAAAAAGTCTTAACGAAGTAATATCTTTGCCAGGGCAGACAGAAATGTAAATTGGAGATTGGAAGGAAACCTATTAAAGGAATTGCTATGTTACTAGTCTTTTTTAATCTAATGAATTTATGAATTGCCACTTGTTAGGTCATAGACTTCGTTAATTTCCTATGTGTTTAGTTAAGGAGAGAAAGTATGGGGCAGGAGGAAGGAGGGTGAAAGGAAAATGCTTGTGAACAATGAACCTGAGCAAATATTTTTGCACAATGTGTTAAGGCTATTAGGTTTAAAATCTGTGACTAAAACCAGCTATACTTAGAAAATCTGAGAAAGATTGCTCTGTATATCTACTGAACAGGACAATATAAGTCTCTAAAACTTTTCCTGTGCTAATTTTTTCATATCCATATGCCCTTGAACGGTGTAAAGGGTTAAAAGGTTGTGACATTTGCTGAATAATTTTATTGAAAGCAAGAAAAATTTTAAGAAAGCGGTGTTACGTTGTGGTGCCAGTTTACTAGTCACTTGTCTATGTGCAACACTCTCAGAAGTTATAGCTTATTAGATACCTCTAGGGCTTTCTTTGGTGCAAAGCATGAAGAGGAATTTTCATTCTCTTTTTTCCTGTGGATTGCAGAAGCTAAAATAAATATTGAACCTTGGTTCTCAAGAACCTTAGTACCCAAAGGTGGGAATTCCTTCTAGCTTTTTTTTGAAAAGTCAGCTTTTATTTTGAAGGAAATGACAGAGGAGCTAAAACACCAAAAATATTAGAGTAAGCAAAGAAAAATAAAGCCCTGTTTTCTTTTGTATAATTATTCAACAATGGTTGGCAAATCAGTGCTTTGTGCAGTGGATAGCATTTTGCAATCCCACCCTCTCAATGCACTGAAAAGGAAATGGACTGGTCCTACTTCCATCAATCATTGCAGGCCTTTCCATGGAGCCCTGTCCTGACACACGTAGAGTGAATGAATGATGCCAATTCAGTGGCTCTTTAAAGTGTATGACTTAGAGATAGCAATGCTAACAACTGCATCAGCAATTGCTCCCTAAGCATGCAGCAGCCTTCCCTCCCAGACAGGCAGCAGAGTGAGCAGCATACTGAGCCTGCCGACATCAACACTGGGTAACTGCAATTTCCTTCAGTCGTGGAGGCAACCAGGTATTGAAAGCAATTTCTGAGTTGGCTGGATTCTTGGGTGTTAATGAAAAATGTTCAAATAGCAGCAGGTTGAGGTACCAGGTGGCTACTTTCTCATCTCTGGGGGCTGTGGGGAATTAATTGTAATAGTATCCCTTCTAAATCAGCCAGAATGTATAGACTGAAAATAAGTTACATGCATATGCCTGCATGCACAAGCACATACACCCTCTTGGAAATTCAAACCAAACTTTAATGAGTTTAGATAAAGTCCCCACTGCACTTTACTTTAGCATAAATCTGTGCTTCTGAGTGATGCTTCTGGCTCCACTTAGACCTCTCAAGATGAAGAAAAAAATCCAAGACACCCAAACAAAAAACAATCCAAATCAAATCAAAAGGCAGGTTTTGTTGCATTTTTGGCATAAAAGGAAACAGAAACTAATGGAAATTGAATGAAAATGTCTGTTCTCAAGAGGCCCATGTCTGCATTCTTGAGGGTTCAGATAGTTTGGATAAACGCTATGCAAGTATTTGAACTTTTTGGTAGGTCTTCAAGCTGAACCTCTGAACCTTCTGAGGTTCACAGGTGGCTTGCCACTTTTGTGCTGCTGTGAGCTATATTCAGTCTGCTTTCTCAAGCTCTTGATACTGAAAATATTTACCAGGTTTGCAGAATCCAGAGAAATTATGAATGTGTCCTTTGGGTTTATTTCACCACTACAAGGGAAAAATTTCTGCTAATGAATTAGTCATTAAGAAATTAAACAGGACTTGTTCAGATACAGGTCTAGGCCTGAAAAGCTCTAACCTTTCAGTCAGGTCGTGTTCCTGACCTCCTATGGAAGTTAAACAAGTCACTTTGAACCTCACTGATGTGTTTGCTAAAGGGGCATGCCTGTGTTACAGCAATGAACTTGTTATTTGTCAGATAGGATAGAAATGAGTACAGCAGAAAGCCTACAAATCTACTAAGTAATTCCAGAAGGATGAGTAGAATACTGTGATTTTAGTTGGTAGTCCCAGGTACAATCCAAGAAGGAAATTCTTGGGAAGCCTAATGGACTGAAGTTACTACTTTGCTCGGTGCTCAGTAATATTTAAAACAGCTTGGATTTTAAACCACATGAAAAATATGCCACCCTGCTGTTTCCACCGGCATGAGCCAACAACTCAAAGTACATCTAACTCATGTGCCAGTTATAGATTAATTATTTATGTTTTCAATTACATGTCATACTAACTTCCATGTGTAAAACTGAAAAATATAAGCATACTCCCTCAAAGAATTATCCATGTTTTTCTTAAAGCAAGCACTGTATCTTTGAAAGAGACACCTTTCCCCTTGACCGAAGTGAAATAATTCCCAATGAAATTTGTGTGAGTCAGCGTGGGAGTCCTTTTCCTCTTCTCAAAATGAGCAGGCTACAGTAAAACCTTCTGAAGATGTATAAAGTCAGTGGCTCGGCTGATGCTGTAGTGACTGGAGAACAGCTTGGGACTAATGGCTATTAACACCAGCACTGGAGCCAGTATGATGGCCTAGAAATAAATTAAATATGTCTGTGTTTAAATGAGAAAGGAAGTGAATCTGGGGTAAAAGGGCTAAGGGGAGAAATGTCCTGGGCTTTGATAACACTGAAAGTTTCAAATTACTAAACTCTGGAAATTTAACAAGTAACTATTTCATCTAACTTAGAAGACACCCTCAAAATCATCTAGATCTGAAACCTTAACTTTGGTGTCTTACAAATAAGATAATTTCTAAGGAAACTGGGCCAAAGGCACAGTGGAAAAGACTTTGTGGTCTTGCATATCATGGCCTAAAAATATTAGTTGGGACTTATGATATATTTCAGAAAATTTGAGGGATTTCTTCTAACTTGGGCTTCAGAAAGAGTGACCATTCAATGCTGTAACTGTAAAGGTCAGATCTACCTGCTATAAAGACTATTTTGATGGGTTAGTTAGGTTTCAAGCACTGAACTTAGAAAAACCTGTCATTCATCACCTATCCTACTCTGATAGTAACATATATTCCATATATTTAGTATAAGAAAACATCTGTTACACTTATGTTGAAGTACGTGACCTCATGAAGATACATTTAAAATATTGTAAAATTACTTGGTTTTTCTGTTACATTTTGAAGTATTTCATGGCACTGTTTAGGTTATAAAGTATTATCACAATCCTAGTGCCATGCTACATGTCTTAAGTAACAGGAAAACTGATTGCTTTTGTAATATTTTGTATGTGTTCTAACCGGTCATGTCTTTTCTATTGGTTGTCTCTTTGCTACCTTACAAAAGATATGAGCAATGTATAGTCTTTCTTTTCCATATCAATGACCACTAATCTAATATTGAATTTCTGTGCTGTAATGCAATAACATTGCATTATGAAATAATATATAATATATATATTATATATATTATTATATTATAATATTATTATTTATTATATAAATATATATAATATATATTATATATTATAATATTATTTCATATGAAATATATATAATATATAATTTCAGTATAATTCTTATACTGAAAAATAATCTCAGTATAAGAAAGAAAAAAAAATCCCAATCCCTTTATTGAGATTGATAGTGCAAAAAAGATAGGAAAAAGAAGAAAACTCTTTTCTCATTTTTCCAGAATAAAAATGCATTAACTTTTTTTCTCTTTGACAGTCACTTATATCTCTACAGTTTACAGAGCTCTAGACACTTGCTATATATTTGTTTTCTTATTTAAGCACAGAGTTTTATAACCAGAAGCATTGTACAGTTGCAGTATTATAAGCACCAGTTAAAATAATTTTAAAACTTGTTCAAATAGTTTACAAAACCTTACTCACAGATTCAGAATACCTTGTTTTGACATTTACTAAAGAGAAGAGCATGGAAAGAGGTAGAGATGGAGAATATCTATTACATATCTGTAACTGGCATTTCAAATAGCATCTAGCTCCCATGAATGAAATTGGTCCTGTCTTCTTTTGTGTCATCATCTTGAAATAACTGTTTCAAAAATGAAATTGAAAACAACATCTAAATTGTACCTAGTAATTACTTGAGGTGAACTGAACAATTGTAGTTTAATGTAAGGAGTTTCATTGCTGGTCCAAATCCAGTGGTCCAAAAAAGACCTTTACACTTCTTGCTGCCTACATCTCCATCTGTTGTGCCATTTGTTTTTTAGCAGTGGTCTCCATTGGTTCAGTTGACTAAATATAAGTGCTCAGTGCTATTTGTGATATTCTCATGTATGCAAAAAATCCTCATGGCTGGTTAGAAGCATTACAGGACCTTTGGGACACGTATGACCCCTAGAGCTACAGATGGAGGCCAGGTTAGGTAAGCTAGGGTATCTCAGGGGATAGGAGAAAGAAAACTGTGTTTGGCCAAATATGATTTAGAACCTATATCTAGTGAAGTGCAAAGGTCTTCCCAAAGCCCTGTGTCTTGTCTGCAATTTATTTTGAATAGTATGGGGTGTCTCATACAGTGGCCAGTGACAGCATTGGGGAACAGAAATCTTGTCCTCTGGAATTACTGAATGAATTAATGGGGTTAAATTTATTAAAACTAAAAAAATAAAATTTCACCTAGCACTCAGCTTAAAGTGGAGTCCTATTTTTCAACAGTTGAAAATCCCTCTAGATTTCTTTGCATCTAATCTTAGATGCCTTGTAGTAACCAAACATATGCAGTGGTGGTATGGGACCCACCTACTACTGGTAGTAGTAGTACTACCTACATTACTGGTGACTCAACCATTACAGCTCCTTTACTGGAATGGCAACTGGTGTCTATATCAGGAGAGATGCTCTTCATGGGTTGACAACAACTATGTCAAAGAGTGAGCAATGTATTGAGAACAATTGATTGTATTGACTACAATGTGAGCAGAGATATCAATCTAGGGACACCTGCATTTAAATACCTGTTGTTTCAGATGGACTCCTGCCCCAACTCCCCTCAAATGATGGGGGGTTTGTTCCAGCACAAGGATTTGTTGGTCGTCAGACTGCTACCAAGGTTTTGCCTTAAGTTTCAATCCAGAAAATCCTGGTTCTCTGGCAATCAGAAAGATATTTAAACTATGGACTTAGCTTCAATTGTCTGACATTGCTAGGATTGTTCATCGCTTTTCAGGAATGAAACTGTAAAACTTTTTTTGACTCCTTTCGTTATAGGCCAGGCCTATTTCTGATATCACATGAACAATATGCCAGAACAAAAAAATCTTGCATCAGCTGAGATAGTTCAGTGACTTGGGATATAATTTGAAAAATCTTATTCTTAATAAGATCATATATAATAATAAAATCAACTTCGGTAACTGAAGGGGAGTAGTAGTAATCGTCTGAGGTAAGTATTTACTAAATTGCCCCCAATCCAATAAAAAAGCACAACTTGATTGTTTTATCTCTTTATGCATATAGCTGCCAGTGGTATTTTGTATTTCAGTAGTAAATAATAATTTTATTAACCTCTGTGGGGTCTTTTGGTCATTTATTAGTGAAGTTCCTCCATACAAATTGTTGCATAATATTTGTGTATATTTCCATGGACCCATTTGCTGTCAATTGATTTCACAGTCAGACCATCTGTAATGACTCATTTGTTAGGTCCAGAGTCTCATTATTCGCATGGACTACTTTTATTGATATCATTAGCCTTGAACAACCTCAGTAGTTCTGTTCATGGTCATAAGCTTTTAAGTTATAAGCCAGTTCTTATCAGTGTTCATCTGTCAAGTTTTCAGTCAGTTCTAATTAGTCTCAGGTTAAAAAAAAAAAAAAAAAAAAAAAAAAAAAAAAAAAAATCCTCAGCATAGCAGCAACACCACCACTCCCCCACCCTCCCTCCAAAACCGTGCAGAACAACAATTGTGACACATTCTTACTGGCCATGATTCCTTCTTTGTCACACACTCAGACAATCATTTCCTTGTCAACAATCCATGACCATTTTATAATGTCTGAAATGCTTCTAAATATGAATTACATATCTGAAAATTATTAATGACATTCTTGGCATTCCATTAATGTTATTTATTATTTATCGTGTGTGAGACGGAACTGCCTAGAGGCCTTTGCAAAGGATCAAGGGCCCGTTGAGCTAATCTCTTGCTAGGCATATCAATCCAGATGGATGAGCAAATGCAGGAGCACATGGCAAACAGCAAAACCTGTTTGTCAATTCAGCATCCCAGCCTGCAAAATACAGCCATAGCACACAGGCAGTGGCACAATTCATACTAACTGGCACCATCAACTGTCACAGCTGAAAGGACACAGACTGAACAAAATCAGGCTGGATTTAGGCTTACTTACTACGAGTTGCCTCATCTGTTCTTTGGCCTAAATGATCACATTTTCTTAAGAAGGTTTTGAAGGTAGGAGGAAGTGTATGGTTAATTTTTGAACTTGAGATATAGAATCAGAGTGTGGCTGAGTGGAATAATCAGATTGGGAAATGCAAAATTCATCTTTTGTACCATATTATTGCACATCATCTTATAGATATCTTAATTCTGGAGAATGAGGAAATCCATACTAATATTGTATTGCACTTATTTTGTGAATCACAGAGTCTCAGAATCAGTCAGGTTGGTTAGTACCACAGTGGGTCATTCGGTCCAGCCTTTTTGTTTAAGCTGCCTCATCCTGGAGCACATTGCACAGGATTGCATCCAGACAGTTCTTGAATATCCCCCATGTGAACTCTCTTTGATATGGGTGGCATTAAAACACTCTTCAGCTCTCCACCACCAGAAATTCCTTCCACCTGCCATCGATAACGTATTTGTTGATATTTCTGATTTCAAACTCTCCATCTCCTCCACACTGCACTATCAGGAGGAAAATGACCTAATATTTAAGACCTACCCAGTGACCAGGAAGAATTGGTGTCAGTGATTTGTTCGGTTGCAGGTCTCTGCCATGAGCCAGGGTCACTTGTATGGAATTTCTCAGTCTTTTTTTTTTTTTTTTCCTGTGTATTTTATGAAGGATGATGCCTTCCTTTGGGAACCTGAGTATTCATGAACTTATTATTGACAGGTGGCCCCTGCTTTTCATCTCCCAGTCTCCCACATCACTTTTAGCAACCTTTGTGTCATGATGTCAGGAGAATGAAGCATTAGGAGGCTGGTGATGTCAGATACCAGGAGCTGAAGAGTGGCAACAGGGCTGCTGTGTGAGGCTTTTGCCAAAAGCCACATTCTTTAATTAACCATTAAAGTTTATCCCTTTAGACTGCTCATGCTCAAAGGCCTCTGAAGGCAGCCCAGAAAATACAAATGAAATCAGGAAATTTCCAAATGGCAACAAGGCCCAATAAAATAAATAAGTCAAATAAAATAAATGAGCTGGCCTAGGAAATCCTTGTAACTTGCCACCCAACAACAATAAACCAGCCCTACAACACACAAACAAGAAAGGAAACAAAGAAGTCTTTTAAATTATTTACAGTAGCCTTATTGTGGCTCAGTAAACATTGGTCAAGGACTAATAAAGTTAGCCTCAGTAAAGTGGGCTTATGCAACCATATATAGCCTGTACATTTAACACAGCAGCTTTTTTGACTGGTTACAGCCTAGCATAAATAAAACCTATCTAACAGAAGAGCTGTTAACCTTGGAGATGGTTTTTCACTTACTGGTTTCACTGCAGTTATTTTATGATTAGATATACTCATTAGGAATTTTTGCCTTTAAGTAGGTAGTAAGGGAGACTACTTTAGAGTCAGAAAATGATGTGCTGGCAGAAAGAAACCTCCTGTGGTGGGGACAAGATTGTCCCACCATTGCACCCAATGGTTTTTCCTAAGTCCTTGGTCTCTTTTCTGAGGTGACTGCTTATAGCCCCTTGACACCTCCTAAGTGTCTCTGTCTTCTCCCAGAAAACCCTTGGGTAGCACGACCCATCCCAGGGACAAGGCACATGTGGCATCCAATGTCTCTGACATGCTCTGGGAAGGGCAAGGCAAGGCACATGGGCCTGGTAGAGCTGGGCATGAGGGAGACAAGAAGCTCAACTTGTTGGGCCCACAAGCCACACACAGTAAACAAGCAACTGAAGAAAATAGGGCTTTTCAATATGTGGACTAATTTGAATAAACATATAAGCAAAACGTATAAGCAAAACCAAACCCACAATTTCACAAATTCTTAAATGAATATGATTTCCTCTTTATTGGAAATAACATTTTATTTTGACCACACTAATCTTTTTCAAGAGTTTTTTAGTAGATTGTTCCTTCTTTTGCATCAAAAATTTAAGGCACTTTTTGGACTTCCTGTTCTTTAATCTTCCACTAGTCCAGTTCTCCTTCTGGTTTCATCTTCTGTGTTCCCTAAATAGCTGCAGACCTTTTCCAGTGACTCTGGGTACAATCAATAAGCAAGCTGGTGTTCACTTCACCTATCCATCCTTCAAAGAACATGACTTCCTGCAGACCTAGTCCTGGCCTCCTGTCCCCTAATTTTTTAATCAGTATAACAGCAGCAGCACACCTTTCCTCCCTTCTTTCCCTGACAAACAGTTAAAAAGTTGTGGAACAACCAAGAAGGGCTGCTTCACTTTGCTGCTCGTGGCTTTTGTAGGCGGTATCTGTCCTGTTAAGCAGACAAAGTTATCACAGGAGACAGGACATTATGCATTGCAAATCAGGAACTTGGTATTATGTAACAATCTAAAAAATATGCAAGTATGGTTTGAATGAGATACAACAATTTCTGGGCTACCAAACAGATAGGCAGCCAGGAAAGTAATTACAAATACAGATAGGAAGAAAGAAAGAAAAAAAGAAACACTAGGGAAATGTCTTACAATATTTTCTGGTAATCAGTCAGTAGTTTGCTGTCCTTAACATGGGTCAAAAAAAAAAAATCCTACAGGTTAAATTCCATTGGGCTTTATGTTATTTTTTAATAAAAAATAATTTAGACAAAGCCCCACAGGAAAAAAAAGTCAACAATGTAGTTATCTTTCAGTATATTCAGATGATAATTGTTATTTGGAGCACAGGATATGCCAGATGGTATCACTTCAGCAGTTTATCTACTTTCCAGTGACAGGCTATATATGATACTGATCACAGAGAGTTTTTGTAACACCCAGCAGAGAGTTTATCATAAACACTTTTAGCTCTTTTAATAGCCTTTCTCTTAAATAAAATGTCATTTTCATTGAGTTTATTTAGTACTGCTGTTGCTTTGGCAAGAAGGAGAGGAGCAATATTTTAAAAAATTGTTCATAGAGAAGAGAGGGAATAATTTCAAGTAAATCTATGCAGAAACCATTGACTGTGTCACAAGGAAGTCTAATGTGAAAATACACTTTTAATCAAATGAATCTTATCCTTGTCCATGTTTTGACAGACTTAACAAACTCCAGAAAAGACACAAGATTATTTCAGGGAGAAAATCATCAAATTGATTTCACTTTGCTAAACCCCCCCACCATTTTCTTTTCAATGTAATTTATTTGTTTTCTTCTGAAATATTGCTTTGTTTGGTTTATTTCCCCAAGGTAATTTAGCAGTGGAAAGGACTTTTTCATCCCAGTAAACCTATTTTGTTCGGGGATTTTTTAGTCTGGTAGTAAAAGCTGATTATATGGAAAGGAATTTTAATAAACAAGCAAGCATTCATTCTTCCATTACTGTTACTATCTGAGGTGGCTAATGATTGATATTAATTTGTTTGGTTTACTTTAAATTGGGACAAAAAAGCCCTGATAATCTGAAAAAAAACCCTCTAAAAAAAATTAAAATTGAATCTGGCAGTCTTACATGACCTTTGGCTGTTAAGGTGGATCTTCATCAGTAACTTGATTCTGCATATTGTTTGGCCTCCTGTTCCAGGTAGAAGCTGGGAATATAGGTCCACATTTTTTTGAGAAATCATCTTTGGAGGACAAGAATAATATTTCCATCAAATATATTCTTTCTCCTTAAAATTTCTTACTGGCTGCATTAGTTGCCCCATCTCTCTCCTGCTCCCTGTGGATCCCATTTAGAGGCTTAGACTCACACCAGGACAGTCCCTCAAGTGGCAGGAGAACAGACTGATGAGAACAAACTGATGTTACAAATTCTGCTTTCAGAGAGGGAGCCTGATAGAGTACACCACTTTCTCTAGGCTGTGCTATACAAGTGTATTGTTCTGCTATGCCTAATGCCCAAACTCCAGGGAAATTTGGAAAGCCAGTTCTTTCTTTTTGAGGGACAAGACTGCTACCTCTCCCTTTCTATTTCTGTCTCCATCTCCTCATCTGTTGTATGTACCACTTGGAAAATTCTGCAGCAACAACAACAACAACAACAACAACAAAAAAAAAAAAAAAAAAAAAA
>CM031857.1:82601753-82692282 GCA_018697195.1 Certhia americana | reverse complement strand
AAAAAAAAAAAAAAAAAAAAAAAAAAAAAAAAAAAAAAAAAAAAAAGAAAAGGTTAAGCACTATAAAAATGGTATATAACTTAGCCTATGGATAGATTTTCTTTCCCCTACCTACTTTATAGCAATGCATGAGGCATACGACATCAGACTCTCTTCTTTTCTAGTGATTTATGGACAGCATTAGACCACTAGCATATTTTTAGTTCCTCTCTTCACTCTGTGCTCATGTCAACTTGTAAAGATTTATTTCTCTTTCATGATTTTGCCCAATGGGAATTAAAAAAAGCTGGAGATTTAAGTCTTAGCACCAAAATGATGTGAACAGTGTTCTTTGTCCTCAGTCCTTAAATTTGTACTACATGTGAGAAGGGAAGGGGGAAGAGAAGAGAAGAGAAGAGAAGAGAAGAGAAGAGAAGAGAAGAGAGCAAAAGGAAAGAAAAATACCATTTCACAGTGGCCTGTTATTTTAAGTAAGCATGTGCATTTTATCTTATATGGCCAAATACTAGTTGTTGTATTCAGGCTTGGTTGTTTTCATTCCTGTATGCCTTTCATCTAGTTCCATCATTTTAGCAAAACTAACACAGGCTGAAGTATACAGTGAGTTTCTAAAAACTTCCAGTTGGCCTCAAGTGCTTGACTAGTGTTATTTTTCCGTAGCTTCTGGATCTGAGGCAGACATTTAAGTTTGTGTTTAGACTTATGCCAGGAAAAGTATCGGCTCAGATATCAAGTTTTAAGACACATCTCTCCTCTCCTCCCCTCTCTGCTCAGCTCCCTGCCCCACCCCACCCCTTTCTCTTCTCTCTCTTCTTCTCAGGGTGTTATTTTAGATTTTCAGAAATAATACTGTTTTAGGAGGAAAAGCAGTCTGCAGATAGGCATTAAATATAACTGTAAAGATTTCTCACTCCTAAAGCTACTGCCAGTATCTGGCTGTTTGTAGACAGGGCAGATAATGCAGGGAAAATGGTGATAATAAAACTACATATTGCCATGTAATACATAAACATTTATTCTCCTGGCTGAATCTTTGTAGTTTGGTGAGATTTTCTTAGGTCAATATTACTGTGAATATAACAATGTCTGGAAATCAGTAACCGTATTCTTCCTGAGCACTACTTAGTGCTGCTAAAGCCCACCTTCGTTACCCAAAAGAGAATTCCACTGGACTCCGTTGTCAATTGCTGACACAGCAGTTTTTAAAAAGAATTTAAGTTTCTGCATTATTTATCACACAACAGTACAGTTTTAAGTCTATAAGAAAACCAAAATATTTCAGAATTAATATAATAAACTTTAATGCTATGTGCAATAGTCAGTATTAAAAAAGAGATTCAGCCAATTATATTTCTTCCACGCCAATGTTGTTGGTCTATCACAGAATGAGAATTTAACCCAGAAAGAGTGGCTCACCAATTTCTAAACATGAATAATTTATTCTCAGTTTTATTTACTTTTCACATGTTCACTTAGTTTCTTAATGAACAATATGTTGAATTTCAAGCAGTAAGACATATTGTCTTTCTATGAATGTTCTGACCTTGTACAACTGGCTTTTAGAGATGTTTCTTTCAAAGAGGAAGAGATACATTTTTGAATGTTTCTTAATTTATCTGAAAACTCTGCATTATTCAAAGAAAACTAAAAGATATCCAGGTGCAGACATTGTCCCAATCCTGTTTTCATAGAATCATAGAATGGTTTGGGTTGCAAGGGGCCTTTAAATCTCATCCAACCTCTCTGCAATGATAAGAGACTTCCTCCACTAAATCAAGTTGCTCAGAGTCTTGTCCATCCTGTCCTTGAATATTTACAGGAAGGGGGCATCTACCATCTCTCTGGACAACCTGTTTTAATGTTTTACCACCCTCATTGTAAAAAACTTAATTCTTTTATAGAATCTAAGTTGACCCTTCTTCAGTTTAAAAGCATCCCCCCCCCTAATGCTATCACAACAGGCCCTACTAAAAATTTTTGGCATGTCAAAACTGTAGTATCACCTTAGGCTGGCATTTCTGTTTCCTATCTTGACTGCAGATGCCGAAAGAAAAGAGAGGAAGTACCATTAAGTTATTTGTTATGTATAAGAGGGAATTAGAAAGTGCAAGATTTGGAATAACCTTTTTTGTCTTCAGTGATTTTTGTCTAAACATGTTCACCTTTCCCAACCCTGTCTTGAAACAGAAATACCCTCAGCTGAATAGCCAGAAGTGATTATTCAGTGTGAGCTGGATATAATCTGAGTATGCTGAATCAAATTTATTTCTCAGAGGTAATTGCAATCTAGTTGTGTTATTGAAGTTTCTTCATGACCGTATTCATGACTGGCAACAGAACAGGGTAGATGGCATTGTAAGCTCTTTCCATTCTTCTTTCATTTTTACACTCCTTCCTTGATTTCTTACAAGAGCTGTGAATCTGATGTGGCCTTGCCAATGATTCTAGGTACCCACGTATTAAAATCTACAACAACCATTTTGCAGGTGTCTAGAAGGATCATAATACTATATTTGTTATTGCTGTGGCAGTGATTTCAAGCTCAGTTCCATATGTGCTGTGAATAGCATTGGGAATTAGATCAAATGATTATTGTACAGAGCTATGTATTGTCAGAATATTTCTTCTTTTTGGTGCATCTTTGTCCATCCTGAATCCTTTGTTCTGAAATTGCAACAGAAGTTCAATTTACTTCCTACACTGTGGAGAACGTTTGTATGAGAGTGGAACACCACCTTATTGACCACAAATAAAATAAAGAAATATGCTATGAAAGTTGTTGGGATGCAAGAAATTTGTGTTAGAGGTATTAAAAGTTTTTCAGTATCAGAAGAAGAGCATTGCTGCTGTGGTGCAAAGTTTTGCAAGATCTCACCTATAAAGCTCAACTACTGCCCAGGTTCAAAGCCAATAAATGCATCTTTAACAGGCTGGGTTAAGATGGACAGAGGATGAAGAGCTTGATTAGAAGAGAAAGACTACAACTTGCCCAGCTTAATGGAGAGAGGCTGTAAAGAGTGAGTGGTTACACCGAATAATACAAATAAAAGTATGTGTATTTGGAAACACACAATAGAGAGGGAGAACAATTCTTTAGACTAATTAATACCATTGAGTAAAAGAAAGCTCTGATACAAAAATGAGGTTATGGTGTAGCTTTGAGAGGATATGCCAGTAAAAGGACAGAAAACCCTAGTCAGACAACTGGGAAGCACACTTGATGACCTATGGAATCCCCCCTGGTACTCCATTCTTATTCTTTTGAAAAGCTTTCTGTCTAGAATTCAAACATTTCTATGTATTCAATTTTATGTAGTAGTGACCTGCTAGGGCCAACATAAGGAGATTGCTGGACATGTAATGTTTGACCTTTGTTTCATCTGAGTATAGTCAAGCTTTATTTTAATAGAGATCAATAGTATTGTCTTTATCACATCAAAGATGAACTAAATTACAGGGAGGAAAAGGACTAGTTTTTCTTATGTCTTGCTGGAAATCAGTGGTTCAGTGGTTCACATACATTGCCAATATGTAAGCAGGTTCCTTACAAAAATTTTTATTTTTATCACTCCCCCAGGGTTGAATGTTGTTCATAATTCCTTGAAATATCCACCCAGTGAGAAGCAGTGATTTCCAGCAAGACATTTAAATTTCACTGGTACTGTCCTGCTGTTTCAGAGCAGTGAAGCAAGGGAGTGCTCAGCTAAATTTCTGGTAATAATGACAGCTTAGGTTTGATAAGCTCTTTCCTTCCTCCTTTTCTTTTAATTAGGTAAACTAGCGTTGTTCCTTACTGTTTTGAAGAGAAGGATGTTCTCTGGTTCCCTTCTTAGATTTTTTTATGGTTGTGCCTGGCACTGTGACAGTCTTTTCCTCTGTTTAAATGGTGACTAGACTATGCTTTTTAAAAATTTTTCCTATTTAGATACCTAGATCTCTAGGGCAGACTAGTGCTTTTGTGTACAACATTAGCTAAAAAAATCCTATGGTTCAAGTGAGGCCCATAATGATATGAATTGCAATTTTGACGGAGATTTATTCCAGAATACTCACATTATTAAGGCCATTTTATTTAAATATGTGGATGATTTTATTCTTAAGTCTTGAGTACAAAAGGAAGCTCTCAAATTTCTCTGCAGCTTAGTGCCATCAGTATATACAAATTTCAACTAAACCCAAATTTTATCTAAATATTTATTTTATTACCAGTTGATGAGTCCATGGGCTGAAGTGCCATTCACAGCACAGGGGCACTTCATAATAGACTATTTTGCATAAGTACTAAATAATTTACATATATAAATTATATATCAAAATGCTCTCTAGAAACTATTCAATTCAATGATATTGTTGTTTTGTAGCCTTTAATACTGTTGAGTCTTTAATATTTAAATCCAGCACCTCTTCCAAAGTAAACCCACAGGAATTTAATTTTTTTTTTAAGAATTGTACTGACTTTGTTATTAAGACAAAAACTTGAACCTGATTTTTGCAGCATTGAGAGAGACACAGATGACTCCATCAGAAGTTTGGGCTCATGAAAAATCTTCCCTTGAAAAATTCCACATGAAAATTTTATAAATATTAAAAAAAAATCATCTAGAAA
The DNA here is from genome assembly GCA_018697195.1 of Certhia americana. Classification (NCBI taxonomy): domain Eukaryota; kingdom Metazoa; phylum Chordata; class Aves; order Passeriformes; family Certhiidae; genus Certhia; species Certhia americana. The sequence goes on along the minus strand of CM031857.1, from coordinate 82,687,676 downwards.
ATTGTAGTTGTTCAGAAAGGTAATTAGACGATCATGGAGGTATTCCTTCAGAGATTTCAAGAACCTGCTCTCTTCAATGAAAGCACTATACTCAGAAATGGAATTAAGAAAAGAAAACCAGCCAGTTAGAAGAAGGATATTATCCCATCCAAGTTTAGAAAATTTATAAAATACCAGCAGAAAATTAAGTACAGCTGACTGGATTAGAGAAAATCTTCTATAGTTTTTTTCCAGTGGTTTTGGAGTTAAGATTGAGTGGGTCACTGCAATGCACATTACGGGTTTTTCATTTGTCGACATAAACTGCTGAAGAAGAAATATTTGGTTTAGGTGATTAAGTGCACTGCATATTAATGATGCATTGAACATATAAACCAAATCCTAGTTTAAAAACAGTATTTAAAATTGTTCTATATATATAGACAAAACTATTTATAGCCTTCACAATTAATCTGTTAAAACCTTGGGTTGGAGCTTCCACACTGTCATTAGCAAATTTACTTATTAGTATTTATGTAAGTCAAGACTAGACTGTAGTAGCTTAACCATGCAGTTTTTAAAGACTGAAATTTTTGAAACTTCCAGCCATGGACAAATATTGTGTCATGCCCTGCAGCCCTTGTGAATATCTAAGATAACGTAGGATACATAAAATATTACTGTGCTCCTCTTAGTGATTCCAGCCTTAGATGCCCTTTTCAGGATGAGCACATAGCTCTCTTATACTCCCTACTCTGCATAACTGGGCAAGCTATGATTTCCTAAACACAAGTATCCATTGCAATAGCTTAACATGCGAGACCTTGTCCATCAGCTGTAGCGTGTCTGCAGAAGATCTGCACCCTTTTCTAGGAGGTGAAATATGATGTCTCATGGTGTGTGTAATTTGAGCTCTAGATCCTGTTCACTACTGTGAGGGCTTTCACACCTGTCTCAGATGTAAACACCTATATTTGGTTCTTAGCTATCTGCAATCTGGTGCTGAATCCTTTTTCCAAAGCTAAGGGGAATTAATTTTGTTTCTAGTAAACTTGTAAATAAAATCTGTCATTTTAGCAAGCTTTTGGTTTTACAGATGGTAGTCTGCCATGGGGTTAGAAAGCTGCACTACCTGTTTGCTTTGTTTTTGAATTACTGAGCTGCATAATATTTTATGTTTTGCATAGCCCCCACCAGAGCTAAAGCATTGCTAAAAACCCCCACTTTGCTTAAAAAAATCATCTTACAAGAATGGGAGTGAGTTCAAGACTGCTAGCAAAGGTTCTTTAAAGCAGTAAAAGAAGCAGACAACAGATCAGGAGGACTAGTGTAATACGCATTATTTTGACTGTCCTAGGAGTCCTTGGGAAGGATTCATTAGCCTGAGCGTAAGTGTGTAGTGCTGTTTGATATACCCCAGGATACCCAAGACATCTGCATCAGGCTGACAGGTATGTCACAAGACTTACAAGAGACCTGTGTCCTCCCAGACAGGCAGCTGGAGACCAGGTGGGGTCGCCTGAGATGTCTCAAGTGGCAGCAGATGCCAGTGTTTAAGCAATTGAATTCCACCCTTTGTGTACAATAGAAGCCGGACCACCGTATGTGTTGCCTTGTCAGACGCAATGCAGCTAGCATGAAAGCTTTCTCTCTGACAGGAATCACCATCAATGATTTGTCTTTTAAACCATGCTTAATAAATTATTAAGAAATAAAACCACATGCATTAAAGAAGCTTAGGCTGGGTTCTGAGCTAATATAAATTATTGCAGCTGTACTGACTTCAGTGAACTGACTCCTTGCTTTTAATCAGCTGAGGAGCCAACTCCTAATGGAGCATATGCATGTCTTTTACATTTCACATCCATTGACATGGGATTTCCTGGAGCCAAGAACATGTGCTGCTTGGTAAAGTGTATTGGGATACAGTTGCTGTCATTTGGGTAGTTTCAGATATTACACCTTCCCTAGGCAGCATTAGTGTAACTTGCAGCTGCTCTTCTGAGTGGCATAGAACAAAATTACACAAAAAAGAAAGCAGAACACTCCTTAACTGTGTGTGGAAGCATATGTCCTTCAACCACTGCAAAATGTTTTTGTAGCAATTGGGTCAGATTCCTGAGGGCCTGATCTTTCAGGAGGATGTGGTTAGTGGCTGTACTCCTTAGTCCTGCAAATGGGTCCTGGCACATCTGGTGGAAAAGATGTATGGCCCCATCCAGGGAGCATCCCACTGTACAGCTTTGTCTTTGGAAATTAATTCCTCCAGCAGTATACAAGTTGTGTATCTATCCTGCCCATTTTTCAATAAAAGACTGCAAAATCTGGGGTTAAAAATAAGCATTTATTACAAAACTATAGTTTCTACTGCAGTGTGAGCAGGATGTTTGGACTAAAAGGGAACTCTTCCCACTGCTTGATTTTAGCTTTATGTTAAAAAACCTGAACTAGTTCTTGGTTTTATAATTCCTAAAAAATTCCCCAAAATTGGCCTAGATTTCTTTCAAGACCAGAGAAGGGCAGGTCAGATAAGCAGATGAAAAATCTATGCCATCTAATTAAAACCAGTCTGTTTAGTTTAGGCTGATAGTATAGGCATCTGCCTGTTGGAGGTATCTGCCTATTTCTGCAGCAGCTCTAGAGAGCCTAGACATCAGGACTGTGCATCACGAAGAACAATTTGGGCATATTTTAGGTGTTAAATTTAGTTGCTGTGGATTTCACCCTAAATGTCTAAAACCTTTAAGTATGGGCTTTATCTCTTGCAAGGAAGAGCTGTAGGTGAGTGACCAGTTTCTTCACATTCAGCATAAATTGTCAGTACCTCTTGAAAAAAACCCAACCCACTTTGTAATGAGAACTATTTTGTTTCTTTTGTCTATTTATTGGTAGGCAAGATATTGGTGTTTTAACCTGTTTTTCACTCCTCTTCCTTTGTAAATATAGGTAGCTTATAATATAAGGTATTTCTTCAAGAAGTATATGCTTTTATTGTTATAAATGGAAAAAATAATTTATGTACTATAAATGTAAAACATTATGGTTACCCATAGGAGAAAAAAAATAATACACATATTTACTCAAATGACTGTCAAGCAATGGCAACTGTCAGACCAGGCATGACAGTAGAGCAGAGATATCACACAGATTTTCCAAAAGCCCAGTCATATCAGCATTTAGAATCACAATTTTCTGCTGTATATTTAGCTGTTTATAAACTATTTTCGGCTGAATAGCAATTTTAGTTTTGACCTATTACACAGTTACCTACTTTTCTGCCCTCCACAAAGGGATGACTGGCTTGGCATAATATTTAGTTACTTTTCTGAAGAGAGCTTTTGTCTGAGTAATTGGTTCTGGTTAATGGGTAATGGCTCCCTGAAATTTATATGCGAGTTACAACTTAAGGTGAGCTAAATGCCACTTGTCCATGAACAATGCACGGACAACTTGGGTCTGCTGCTGTCATCAGGTCTGTAACACATCCTGTAGCAATGTTTGGTGGTGGAGGACTCAATCTGAGTTTCCAGCACATGGGTGAGGGGGAGCCTGCCACAGCACTCTGAGGATTTCTGCAGAGTTAGGTAAGCTTGGTGTGGTGATAAGAGTTTCAGCCAGCAAGGGAAAATAGCTGGCACGTTGCTATGATATGGTGTGCCATCCTGGAGAAGAAAAGCCTACATAGTCTAGACTTAGGCCAAAACCTCTGGACACACTGTTTCCCTCCTTTGGTGTACTACACAAGTACTACAGGAAGTAAGTCTTGTGTTAGGATTTGTATTAGTAAAGTTAGACACTTTCCATACAAGAAAAACAGTGCCTCATCCTGGATACACCCCTAAGCATGCCAGTAAATTGTGGAGAGAACCAATGCCAGTAAATTGTGGAGAGAACCAACGCTATCACAGGTTTTCCAATCATACAAAAAGAAGTTTGGATTTGATTCACCAAAAACTTTATTCAAGGTTCACAGAATAAACTAGTTATTGTTGTTAGCATTACGCTGCTGTGGAAAATTGTGGTCGTGTGAGGGTGAAGCCTGTAGTTCCCCTACAGTACTCACCTTGTTCTAACAACTTACCCTTCCTCATTTCACTCCCCACATTGGATTATTTACCATCAAAAAGGCAGGTTATACTATATTTGGGTATGAGTAGATTTTGATTTACTCAGCCATGTCCTGATTCTACATTAAGCAAGATTTTCCTGATTACATCATAAGCTACTCAGTGTGATGTATACATTTCTTTGTCCTGCATGTCAGATATCCTTCATTTCATAGCAAACGGTATATAAAAAAAGATAAGTTTACTCAGGGGAAAGTGAAAACTGAAACTAGATGTGAGATGTTTTTGCATGAATCAGAGCAATTATTTTTCCTTTTTGACTCTCTTCCTTCAAGACATACTCTAGATTTCTTTTTTTTTTTTTTTTTTAATATAAGAAGTTCTGTTCCTAATTTGAAGAACAATAGCATATGTTTACATGAGTTTAGTCTAAGTAAGAGAAACAGCTTCTTTAAATCCAGCTGCAAAGTGTGTTTAAATATCTATCCTTCATATCAACTGAAAATTGAAAAAGCATGAACTGAAAAGAGATTAAAAATACACCAGAGACTTCTTCAATGAAAAGCTGATAAATACATAAGAACTGTAAAAAACATGAACCAAATGTCCAAAGATATGATACTAATCTGATTTTAAATTTATCTGATAAATTCTGGAAAAATGAGAAGCTCAAGCTTAATATGGTGTTTACATACTGAGATTTATTTCTAGATATTTTGTAGTAGGATGACAATAATGAAACCTAGAAACACATGAACTCCTATAATAGAATGATTGGCTAAAAAGTTAAAATACTGTATATAAACTCAGTTATGTCAGTTTTTAAAATGTATTTGAAGTTAAATGTACACAACAATACTGTTAAAAAATTACTTTAGAGATTGAGTGTATTTTTCCTTTTGCAAGACAATTGTACAATCTGCTTGCAAAGCTGTGAGTCAACAATCTAAATTAAGTAATTTTACAAAATGTATCTAATTCTCTTGAGTTACAGTGGAATTATACTTAATTAGAGGAATTAGAACTGAAATTGGCATTTTAACACTCTACCATGGTGCTTGATCATCTTGTACTTTCAGGATACTATTAATTCTTTTAGCATGTTAGAGAAATTATGAAGGGTGTACCCATGTAAGCACTTAGATCCAATTTAAACCATCAGAAATAAATAAAAAAAAAGAATTTAAATTTTCTTCTTTCTAATAATTTTTAAAAATCCTTGAATCCTGCAGGCCTCTTTTGATGTATTATGCATAGATTTGTTACCCCCTTTCCTTCATCATCTAATCAACATATGCATATTCATTTATCAGTTACAGGACTAAAATCTAGGAGAGTGCTTGGAAACTAATATATGATAGGGCTCCAAATCCTTCTTCTCAAATAAGTTTAAACAGTTCGAGTTCATCCCCACTGATTTCCGCAGAGCTACATGAAGAATTAATTTATCATCAGATACCTAAACGGAGTTATTAGTAGACACTTTAAAATTTGTTTATCCATTTCAAAGTAAATAAACACTCCAGTCAAAATTCGTGTTGAGTGTAATTTAACTAAAAGTGATTAGAATTTGCTAGGAGTAAATGTGGTCTCCTACTGTCAAAAATGTTCTCTGATTTACTTTGTGAGCTGAATTTAGGTCAATGATCAAGACTTCTCTTGGAAGATTATGGGCTAAAACAAGTGATGAAATAAAGGATTATATAAGTGGCTCATTGGACTCATAAAAAGCAACAAATTAGTATACACAGCTTTATTTACACAAGTTTTGCATTTAATTAAGATTCAAAGACTTAAACCTTAAAAAGATGAAGAATGTGTGCAGGAAGAAAAGACAAGTATAAAATTAATGAGGTCTTCAGTTTTTCAAACTTCCATCCTCCTTGTCTGCAACACCCCCACTGATTTGGTTGGGTTTTCTAGTAGAAGTTTATATAAGGATATCTTTTCTGGACAGGCTGACACTTTTTCAACAGCAGTTGACAGATGCTTATCAAAGAGTTTCAAGCAGATTGTACTTAGAGTAATTTCTGGCAAATGCAGGATTTTTTCTTTCAGTTAGCAGTTTAGAGGCTTCCTGAGGCAGAGGTCATGCATAGTCTCAGCTCCATGATGCTGATAGCCACCAGTGACTGTATGCTCCAGGTACCTGTATAATGTTTGAACACACATACATTTGGCTTCCCTCCTGTCCTGTGCCCATGCCTTCCCTGGAAGAGTCATGTTCCATGGGAAGTCCAACTGGGGGTTTCACAGCCTTTCTCCTGCCTGATCACTGCATGCCCCTTCAGTCATGCACTGGGGTTAGAGAGAGGCACAATGTGCTACTTTTTCAAAAGACAGATGATGAATTCAGGACAATGTTTATAGCTACCTTTTTCAAAGCAGGCAATTGCATTGTACCTCAACTTCTTTCTAAGCAAAATGATGCCGAGTAATATTTAAACACCTTACCAAAATACTTTCAGATATTCTGATCAATAAGGAAGGTTGGTAAACACACATATTTTTATGCTGTATAAGAACATTTTTAATTACATGAAAGTTGTACATATTTGTGAAATTCAGTAATGTCCTTGTGGAGGTGGAAGATGGCATGATATACTTAATAATTAACCCTTGGGGTGATGGCACTGTGCCAAACATGAGCAAGGAACTTGAGCAAGTTTTGTCTGAAGAAAACAATTTTAAACCACCAAATAACATGTACAGAGTTAGTACAGCATTGAAAAGCTCATGTTTTTCATTAGCTTTTGAGGCACATTTCTCGTAAGTGGAGTTTGTCAGCTAAGAGATGGGTAATTGAGCTCTGCCTAGTCATGGATTGAGCATGTAGTATGTTGATGTAAGCTCATAAGTGACTTTCATTTACTAAACTGACACATAGCCTTCAGATTGCGGATACTTCTCTAAAATCCCATCTAAGATAGATGATTTCCTTTCAGATTCGCTTAAGGAAAGATGTTTGGCCATGTTTAATTTGCTAAAGTAATTTCCAGATGAGTAGTTTCCTCCAATTGTCCATTAACATTAAGTGAGATTAAGGGAGCTATTAAATACTGATTCTTTTACTCAGGAGATGTCTATGCCTAGACAGCTTTCCTGCTGATATTTATGAGAACTCTTATGATATACTTATACTTCATATGCTAAATATTTTAAATTCCTCCAAAGAGACAAAGCAGGTGGCTTTGTACTCATTACAAGGAAATCTCATTTTGCTGTCGAAATTAGCTGTGGAACCAAAACAACATAAAATGTACGCCCATCTCCCTGATAAATGTTGACAGAACCCTCTAGCCAAAAATACATCCATTTAAATCCAAAGTATTATAACTAGTTGTATTCATACAGCTTTTATTTACAGTGGGGAATTCTTTGCAATGATCTCTGACAAGCCATCAGACTATGATAAGTGATGGGTGAACTTCGGAAATATAGTTTAGTAAGACAACTAAAACACTGCTTGTTTATGCAGGCTTCACTAAACCTTCTTAGAACATCTGATAAGATCTGGCATTCTCCTGAGATTTTCAGTACTTGCAAATTCTAGCTGAGCTGTGCATGGGAAATATTCAAGAGGTTTCTCAAGTGTAGGTTTGATAGGTTTGGATGGAGGAAATTCAGGCTGCTGTCCAATTTATGATCCTTGTGTTATATGAGGTGTCTAGATCTTTTCAATGACCAGTGGAAAACAATTAAACAATAATATTAATTGGTTTGAACATGACAAGTTAAGAATCTTGATGAAATTATTAAAAATATTTTGCAGCTCTAAACACTTTAAAACACCTCTGCAAACTGATTTTAGTTAATTACCTTGAAATATTTCTACTTGCAATTTACCTGAAATTTACTAAATTTCTACAACTGTTACTAAAAATAGATTCTCTTTTTTTCCTCTCTCTGCACCTGCCATTGCAGTAAGCAAGTCTGCTGTATAGAGTGCTTGATTTTTTCAGGTCTGTGGTTCTGACATCTTGAGAGAGGGAACTGCAAGAGGGCAAGGACAAGGTGAAAACGAGGAGGAAAGAACCTGATGAGAACACCAATATCCTGAATCGGAGGTGCAGGGGCAGAGCACACAGACAGCTGGGTGTATGTCCTGATGCACTCAGAGGATGCAGCCCTCCATTTGGGAGGTACCCAGAGCAGACCCCATTTTGAGAGCACCATGCAGGGGACAGAGAGCAGGGACAGGTTCCTGTTTCTGCCCAAAGTGATGGCTGATGCCTGGCACATGGCAGAAGGGGTCAGGCCTGTGTCTGCTGTTGTGCTGTACCGTTAACACTGGTGCATGGAAGAGCAGATGCTGCAGGAGGCATCCCTGGTGGGATGGCTGGCTGGTGACTGCTGCTGCTCGGCAGCACGGCTGTGCACAGGGGCTCTTTCCAGCTCTGTCCTGACACACAGGGCCTTCTTGGCAGTCCAGAAAATCTTCTTCATGTGGCTTGCCTAGGTGATCGGATGCCAAGTCTCTCTTTGGAAACTGTAGTAAGAAGCACTGAACCACCTTCCTTTTCCTTTGCCCAGCAGAAGGATGAGGAAGACAGATGCTGAAGGTCTATCCTGCCCAGCTGCATTGAAGAACCTCCATATCTGTAGGAGCCCCTTTTCTTTCATTTTGGTACTTGTCTAAAGGGGTTATGAAGCTTTCTAAGGAGGAAAGTCAAAGATGAGATTTCTGCAGGAAGCATGGGAACTTAAAATTGCTTTGAGTAGCTGATTCTGAGCTTATTAAACACAGATCATTCTCTGGTGTGAAAAGGGTTGCTCCCAATCTTAAAAGAAATAGGTTTTCTGTGTTGAATTTTTATAAGAATTGCAAGCCTTTTTCTGCTTTCTTGAGTAACAGCTGTAAGTAATTGAATTTGTTTTACTCTAGAATAGATTCCCAAGAAAGTACTCAGTTTCAGGTACGGACATACTGGTGATGTTTCTAATCTATGGCCAATAAATAACCAATATTTAGATTCTTCTGCTAATGTTGGTTATATAAGTGCATTTGTACTCTTTGTTTGTTTGTTTTGGGGGGGATTAAAATTTTTGTTTGTTTTTTGGGGGTTTTTGGGTAGGTTTTTTGTTGTTTGCTTTTTTGTTGTTCTTTTTAATATTTCTTACTCTTTTGCATATCAGAACTGAAAACAATTTTTTTTTTTTTTATTTACAGTTGATTCTGGTTAAGTGATTCATTAAGTGTTAAGTTTATCTTATCAAAATTGCTTGTATTGATTATAAATATATAGCTAAAAAAAATAAAAGCAGCTACTCATAAAACCGGAGAGGAAATGATATTCCCCTCTTATAAAAATTCCAAGATGTTAGGAAATTTCCTGTTTCCATTCCAAATTTTTTTTAAATGTTTCTATGAAAAATGGAAACAAATCACTCCAGAGGAACTACTCTTTGAACAGCCCAGGTGATCTCTAAGGAGACATAGCTGAGTTCCTGTTCCTGCCTACCAAGAGCAATTCTTTGAGTTGGATCTACTGCAGTTTCTATAAAGCTATGCCTCTGAAACTGGCTTTAAACCTGACTCATCTATGTATCTCCCAGACAAAAATTTAAGACTAGACATATAAAGGTGTACAGAAGGTTTTAGAAAATTTTGGAGAACAAAGCACTGGCATCTGTGGCATGATTCTGTTCTCTTTTCTGCTGGTGCAACTGTAGTGGCTTCAGGTGAATAAACATCTGCATATATTACATCTCTATCATAGTCTTTTTTTTCTTTTGCAGCTCTCCTAAAGTACAAACTATATCAGATAAAATTCAGGTGAATTATTATAGTTTCTTTCAAAGTTATGAGTCGTTCCTCTCCTGTTCTTTGGACAAAATTATTATTATTATTATTATTAGTAGTAGTAGTATTACAAAGGAAAAGGAGAAGTTGAAGGCAAGATATTCTCAAGATGGTTTATTTGTAAAGAAAAATAAAGAGCATCAGATACTAAAAGAAAACCCATTTTGTAATAGTTATTAAAGATTTTGAAAGAATGACACTGTCTAAAAAGGAAGGCCATCTTACTTTTCTATTTTATTCAGACAAACAGACCAAAATATGGATGAAAATTCAGCTCTAGGGAATGTGATAAGAACAGTGAGACTCTCAGAGCTGTGCTTTGTTATGCTACCTAGTGAAATGGAGAGGAATAGGCACTCTGAGGTCACTGTTATCTGACCTGTTTCAGACACTGGAAAAGAAGGAAGTGTCTGCTTCTTTCAGTTGTCTGTAACAAGAGCCTGGAGCAACTGAGTTACAGAGATCAGGATTGTCATTATTTAGTCACATAAACTTCCACCATTAGAAATGATGTAGCTAAGTGCTAGTTGCTCTGGTTTGAAAATGCTCTCTCACACTTTGGATGTTTTAGAAAATACAGCAAGGCCATAATTGTTCATTTCTAACACGATGACTTCTGTCTCATGATCCTCTGATCACTCTGGCATTTGTATTATCTATAAACATGGTTTTTCATAGACAACTTTAATTCATTGTTTCTGTGAGTCACGTTTGTTACTGGTGGGTTAGAAAGAAGTTGTGGGAATATTCAATCTTAAAAACCAAGTCTCCTTCAGATGTATATTGACTGACTTTACTGCTGTAAAAATTTGGGAATTGCCACTTCCCTTGGCTCAAAATTCCATTTCTGTTGCCTCAGCCAAGAAATGCAGATCTTGAATTACAATGAAAATTAACTAAGTAACTTCTGTATTGCTGATTTTCTTTTAAAATAAATTATTTATTACTGATATTTTCTTTCTGATTGCTGAATTTTCTTTTGTGGAGAAAATAATGGTTCAAAATTAAACAACCAAATTATTATAGTAATTTTAAAAAAAATCCTTTTGTTTACCATTCTAAGAGATTGAATACGTTCTCATGCAAAATTATGACACCCATACTAAGGGAATGAAATTTCAGAGTATCCAAGCTCAATCCTGCAAACATTTAAGCACATCAAACTTGATTGTTCTTGCTGACAGAATTATATAATGACTAGATGAAAGGAATGCAGCAGAGGTCATATGTTTGGAATTCAACACAGCATATGTTCTTGTGCCTCATGACATATTACAATGAAAAGTTATTTACAGATTTACTGTAAAAGAAACTGTAGTATATATTAATTAAATACTGTTCCTTTAAATAGCCTTTACCTTGCCTCATGGGATTCCCTCTTTTCTATTGTTTGCATTTGTACATTTGTTCAAATTACTGAGCGTGGCTTCTGGAGTTCAGATGTCATATTTTGCTATATCCCTAATATTATGTTGGATAAAGAGCAAGGACACAAAACTAATGTTTTCCTACTATCTAGAATTTAGAAGACATTCAAATCTTCCAGTGATCCAGTCACTCTACAAACTGAAAGTGCTAATATGTCAGTTGTGTGGAAGTCCCACAAACATGTGGGAAAAGGATTATTTCTGATTCTGCTTCAGAATCTTGAAGCATCCATTTCAGTCTTGAAAATGGCAAATTCTTCAGAGTTTGAAAAATCTTTTTAAAAATATTCAGTGTAAAAATTTGCTGGTTTTCTATCCCATTGGAAAAATTTTTAGAAAGGCAAAAATTTGATAGTGTTGCCAAGTGCACTTCTGTTTCTTATTTTTAATTTTCTATATTTTTTTTGAAAATGTCATTAAAAATCAGAGAATTTCAAATGCAACACTACAGACTTCATAGCAATCCCCTCAAGTAAAAAGTTTCAATCAATTTACAGTTCTATTTCAACAGTACTTTTGGGGATTAAATTATTTTCAGGCTGTGAGGTCACATGTTATTCAGTTGTCAGTTGAAAGGAAGAGCACAATCATAGCTTCACTGGATCAGACCACGGCCCAACAAGCCCACTGTCCTCACCCACATACAGCCTATAACTGTATAATTCCCTAAATGCCTAGGGAATAATCCAAGAGCAAGACTGATATATCATTATAGTTTTCCAAAATATCCTCTCATCCTTTCTTAGTGATATATGACTTCCTTAGTGATTTATGGTTCTAGGACTTTCTTAGCCATAGGTAATATCTTTGTATTGAAAATTATGTATTGAAAATTTAAAGGCCCAAGATCATATTTTTCTATGTTTCCTATTACTGCATCAGGAAATTCAGACAATGATGCCTCAAAAAAATTTATTTTTAAAGAGCTGGCATTCATTTTCATCTGGGTAAGTATTTCTATTCCCATGTGTAGTTATCTCCATGTCATGAAAAGTCTGACTGAGGCAGGAATGAACATCTAAGTCCCCTATATAATAAAATGTCATTGCTCTCAGATGTATGTCAAGTGGCAGTTTAATTTGGATTTTGCTCACAGCTTCTTTTTGTTTCTAATTATCAGACAGATAATTTACTCACAAATCGTAACAGTTTTCTATATGGTTTTGGGTTTTGGGTTTTTTGGTTTAATCCTGAGGAATGACAAATACTAAGAAAAAAATTCTCTTATGCCAAAAATCAAACAAGCAAATGTAGAATTTGATTAAAACCTCTGTAAGTGTCAGGTAAAATCTAAAGGCCTTTCAGATTTTTATTACATACTGGTCTCTTTTGTCAGGTGGTATAAATCAGTCAGCTTCAATTTATGTTAATAGAACTAGTCTGACTTGTACCAGTTGAGGAACTGGCTCTTTCAGCTTCAGCATATGTATGTTAAGTATCAATGTTAAGTCAATCAAAAAATTTTCTATGACAAATGATGAAGGTATGATAGAAACTAGATGGCAGAGAGTTGTGTTATATGATGTATTTTAAAATTCAAGGTCAAAAGTGTATATCCTGTTCCAATCACAGCGACTGAGTCTTGAACATCCAGACATTGCCTTTAGAATAGGGGATAAGAAAATACAAAAGAAAATGAAATTAAAATAATCTGAAATTGTCTGACCATCCCTGTTTGATTGCTTCCCTGAGCTGTCATAAAGAACTGATAGCTCACTGAATTTTAGTGAAAAAGTTGTCACATAAAAATGTCATTGCAATGTGACATCCTGTCATCACTCCAAGTGAAGAGACCAAATGAATCACAGAAGCTAAACTGCTCTTCTTTGGAATGTGTTCTTCCAGACCAGAGTTAAAAACTTTGGTTACATGAATGAGGACAGTCTAAAAGATGTTAATTTAACAGCAATTAACTGTTTTGCATAAGATTCATTCCACTTGACTGTGTTCTTCTCTCAGGGTGCTGTCCTGTGCTTTCAGTGGCGCAAACACAGAGTCCCCTTTCCAGACATTTATCATATCTGCCTGGGGAGTTATCAGGTTTTATAATGGACTGAATCTCCCTCCAGTGCATTTTGTTTTTTCTCCTTGAGTACAGAAGGAGTCTAGGTGAATGCCCCAGCCTGCTCACAGTTTTTGTAGAGTGGAGGAGAACCTGGACATAGAGAGCAGAAGATGGGATTTCTCAGTAGGTCTCCTCATGGTAATTGACCGAACTCATCTCCTTTCCATGTGGGTGTTGTAACCACACAACCATCCTGGGTAAGAACAGTCACAGCCAACATTTTGGAGACCAGCCAGAGCCCACATGCAAAAGTCCGTAGGCAAAGGGTTTTACTGAGTTTTACAAGTACTGTATACAACCTGTACAAAGTCAACATAAGGGTTCAGGTTCTGCTCCCAAGCTGAAGACCACATTCAGTATTAAAGTTTGAAAAATAGACCCCTGGGGAAAAACAACCCAATCTCTAGGACTCGTAGTCCCATAGTTCTGCGTGGATGGGATATGGAACTAGGTGCTCTCTGAGCCCCAATTGGTGCTGGTATCATTACTTACTGCAAAAAAAGGAACTGGCATATTTATATTTCACTGGCATAAAAAAAAAAAATTCTTTTTTTACAGATATTTATTGTTGGAAATAAAAAGTTTTAGTGATTGCACCACAGGAAGAAGGAGAGCAGTTCATTAACAGCAGTTGTTTTGAGGAGCATGTGAAAAATTTTTAATGCTCTTTTCTTCTGGTGGGCAAAAGTATCTACTAGCACCTCCCACGACCTTCCCCCATCTCTGTTAGCAACATTCCAAATGGGTTTAATGTTTATATGGATGGTAATAGTTTATTGCTAGATTTTAAATATGTTACATAAAACATGTGTTCTGATTTTCAGTTGATCATGCTGTACCAGAGGGGAGGAAATGCAATTAAAATAAAAATGACACACTAACTGGTATTTCTGAAGGCAGTTTTTAGAATTTAAATTGTGACCTCAGTGTAGACCATAAATATAAAATTCATATGTGCTCTGCTTCCTGCATATAATTACCTATCACAAGGTTCATAGTTTAAATGAAATTCTTTATGAAGCAAGAAATAGTATAATAGTGTTTTCTGGCTTAGTGCCCTACAGGATGCATCAAGCAAAGATACTTTTTCTAATTTTAAAGAGAAATAAAAACATGTGGAACACATGCACTTTTGATGCTGTAATTCTATCAGAATATGTTTGTTTTTATTAAATTTTCCTCATTGAATGCTTCCTTTTCTCAGTGCATTCAGGGGTTGACACCATGTTTCACATGAATTTAATAGTTATGTGAGCAATCGGAATGATCTTTCAGATTCTCTTCTTTCCTTCTATTTATAAATACTTGAAGCCTGCAGTGCCTATCGGAAATGCTTCTCTCATCTTGGCACAAAACCTGAAAAAACAGGATTTGGGTTGGTGAACTGTGTGAGGATTAATCCTGCCAGACTGTAGGTGAATAACCTAATTTTTCCTAATGCAAACTTTTCACTCATTTAATTGCCCTCTCCCATTTTTGCAGCAAGTTAAACCCCTTGTATGTGAACAGCCATGAATCCAGCTCTCCATTCACAAGAGTCACCATTTTCTGACTCTGCATCTCTGCATGTCAGTGGCTCTGCAACTTTGAAAACCATCTTTAGGGACACTTTACTGCTTTTCCCTCTAGTGCAGAATGTCAAAGATGTCCATGTACCAGCTAACATCACCCTTGGGATTTAAAAGCTGCTGCTGAACTCCACGCTTATCTTCCTTTTCCTTTTGGCAAATGGATTAAGCTGATCACCATAGTTCACTGTCCACATGCAGTACATCAATCACTTCTGTCCTGAAGAACCCCTCTATATTTTCACACTCTGAGACCTAGCACAAGGCATCAAATCATCAATGATCAGTGACATAAATGTCCCTATTGATTTCGGTCACTAAGGAAGCTCATGATTTAAAATATTATTTGCTCTTGCTACATTGGTCCTCGCTTTCAGTCTTCTAAAACTTTTCTCACTTATGCACAAAGAAGTGTTTTGGTGGCTCCTACAGTCTTAATTCCAATTATAAAGAATTCAAAAATATTTACAAATAATGTGGGGTACTTTCTCTCAGAAAATTTTACATTCTGTTCCAGCTTGCTGTTTAAATTTGTTCTCACCATGTGTAGAAACGTGTCAGAAGAAAATAATGTTAAAAAAATAGTTTCTCTGCATCTTTATTGTGGAAGTTGGTCTTTAAAAATCTTCAAATGTATATGAAGAAATCTGCAGTTATGCTTTTATAAGGGTACTGATTTGGATAGATGCATATGACTGCATTAAAGACATTAGAGAATCAGCAAAATAAGTGTGTGATAAGCAACAAAATCCTAGATTTTTTAGATACTATTTATGCCCTCAGAATTATTAAGAAGTCTGCAAATATATTTTGCCTAAAAATTCCTTGAGATACACTAGCACCTTGCTCACTGTAATCTTGTTCACATGTATTCTAAAGCTGTGGTAATCTGTTTTGTGGGCATGCTCAAGGGTGTCTGTGGCTATTATGTGCCCATGGCCACAAAAGAAAATGTGGCAGGTAAAAAGAAATGCATAAAACTTGTGTAGAGATTGAAGCCTACAAAGATGGCAGTGACAGATGTTCTTGTTGCAGTAATCTGATCATGGCAGAATGACAACAGTAAAAGAACAGGAAGAAAAATGTTTAGAACGCACAGGAATGCTAGCAGTTCTCCTATCAGAGGAACAAATAAAGTTTAAGACAGTTTTCAGAGCTCAGTTCTGTTGCCTAAATATATTTGTGTAATGCCAAGGAGGACCATTGCTATTACAGCCTATGAACCTCTAGTCAATAAAGTAAAAGTTGTCTGAAGATGCTCTCAGCTCAGCCTAAAGTAGGCACCAGTGGAGGTCAGCTGTGTAGCTCTTCAGACTGTGGGGGAAATTCACTAAATCTTCACTGATGAGAGCTTGGAAATAGTCCTTGGAACTCCATCTGGACACAAACTTCTTGGAGTCTTCAGTCTGCTGTTGTTTGGGGGTTTTTGTGGACGGTTTTTGCTTTTTTTGGGGTTTGTTTTGTTTTGAATGAATTATTTCCTTGTGTTTATATTGTCGAATATCTAACAGTCCTCTGATCAAGTTATAATTCTTCTTCCATGATTTAAGTATTGCAATGCCTTTCTCCTCCATGCATTCAGTTTTCTGACTCATCCTATATTTTTTCTCTGAGCAGGGTATCTCTGTTACTTGGACATTTATTTTAAGAATGTGTACAGATATGTAATGTCTTTGAAATATTATTCCCCACCAAGAATGTGGAAACTGAGCCATAGATTTCGGAGTTACAGGTTGAGTAGCTGGGAAGGACAAACAGAGGAAAATGTGTAATGACATAAAAACATAAAACCAAAAAATGCATTCTCAGTTCTTTTTTTTTCCAGATTAATAACTCTTATGCTGCTGATATTTATATAGAAAAACAATTTTTTGAGTGAAATCATTCTTTCCTTGTCCTCTGCCGATTTTGGCAGCACTGTACATATGTAGAGGGAGGATCTTGTTTCATGGGTAGTATTTTGCTATTACACTGTCCTACATTTTGCAATTCTAGAAGGAAATCCATTTCCTTTTTTTAATGGTTGTGTGGTTGCTGATAATAGCTGCACAACATTTTTATTTGTTTGATCCTTCTAGTCTGTCCTTGTAAGTATTAGCACCTCTACGGTCACTTGTGTACATTTTGTAAACTTCCCTAAATTTCTTTGTTTGTCACTAATGTGGACAGTATATTATCATCATTCAGCTGAAATGCATATGGCATAAGTGTGCTACCATCATGTATGCATGTGTCCCCTTGTAGATCTGAGGTCTTTTAGTAACATCAGTAAGACAACGTTTGCTTCTCATTTTCCAGGAGCAGATGCAGGCACCATCTTGTTCTTGTATGACAACATAATGCACAACAGAAATTGCCAGTCAGAGGTAGAGCATTGTGAAAATAGGTAACTACCCCAAATCAGAGCACCTTCTGGCCATGTACAGCAGCATCAGGCCATATATTTCTTACTTTTTGTGTTTTTATTGGTAGCCTTTATCATATCTGAATGGAAGAATTGTGTTTATCTCCTTCAACGTTGAGTGAAATCATGTTGCTTACTACTTATTGAAGAAGTAAATCTTTCTCTTACCTTTGCTCCTCTGCCTGCTATATTGTTTAGAGAAATAAAGCTGCTCTCTTCACTGAAATTGACTTGCCTGAGACTCACCTTATTCCTTTGGATATTAGATATGTGTCTTATGCTTTTAAAATGCGAGAACTAAAAGAAGGCTCTGATTCTGTCATTCTTCTGCTCTAGGAGCCATTTAAAGTTTTATTTGGGTTAAGCACATTTTAATCAGTCCACAGAAGACAGGACAGGTACTCATTGTGTCAGACACTTGCCATTAGTTTTTAGTTCAGGCCTTCAGACACCTGAAGCAAGAATCAAGCTCAGCTCTAACACTGTATTTTTGCTGTCTGGTTTGCATTTCTGTCCTGGGTATTTTCATTATTTTCAAGTGTTCGAGTGATGCAAAGTTGGTTATATTTGGGTAAATTCTATATGGAGGGGACATTATTAAAGACAAACATTATTCGTTCAGTGCATGTAATAATGTCTGGAAGTCTCCACGTGTTGTGGAGTGATCCCAGGCTTTACAGCCATGGAGGTATCAGTTGAAAAACTCCTTATCTCCCCCAAGGGAGGAAACCTGGGAATCATTTATGTGTTCTTTGTAGTTGATAAAAAGATTACAAATGGCCAGTTAATATTTCAAGATTATTCTAACTTACTGATTAGCATGGTAAATTTCAAAACATTAAAACAAATGAAGACATCCTTTTTAAATATATTTCCTTTAATACTCAAAGCTTCTAGGGCAGTTAGTTATAAAAGGCCAAAGGTCAACTGATTGGTTCCAGTCTGGAAATTTAGACGAGGGAAGTTCTTTAGGGCTTCTGCTTTGGATCAGGACCAATTCGAAAGAGCAGCAAGCTTGCTTTTTGTTGTTTTGCCCTCCTTCCTCACTCCCTCCCATCCCCCCTGGAAATGGATTAATTTCTTATTTGAAGAAGTGACAGTAATAACACAGGAGGTCCTCAATTCCTATCATGCGGTAATTTGCGTTCATAATATTTTGATTTGTCTCTTCCTATTTCTCAGAAAATATATAATTAGCAGGGTGTCATACTGAGATTCAGAAACATTAAGACTTTTTGAAATATACTAAAGCATCCTAAAGCACTTTTACTAGTATGTGATGTAATTTCATCATAAATAATGAAGAACTAAATGACAGCTATCAATATTATTACTTATTATGTTCATTTTATTTTTTTAATTATAGGTCTAAACCCTCCAATATCTAGATGGGGATGTCCATGTAATTCTATAATGTAGATATGAAATAAATAATCCTTGTTAATCCTGATGGTGAATAATGTGGAGGTTCTTCCAGTGCTGAACATTCATATCCCATGTTCACATATGAATTGCTTTCATTCACATGAGGAATCAAAATTTCTCATACAACTAGTTGTATTTTTCTCTTTGAGATTTTAAAGATTTTGCGAAGCAATTTAGTGTCTGTTTCATTCATTAAAATGAGTGCTTTAGATGTGGGATGAGACCAAGAAGAAAGACCCTGACCATCCTACTTAGAGGTTCATTCAATAAAGAATTAGCCTATACTCTCTACAGCAATTGCTGACCCTTTCACCTCCTTTATTCTGTTGCCTCTCCAGCCTTCCAGGGCAATATTCTGGCTGACAGGGAATAACACATCATGTGGCTGAAGCTCCTATTTAATCTCTATCTGTTGACCCTGTTGGCAAGTAATATCATTCGTCTCCACCTTAAATCTAAATTATTTCTAATTAATTGCTCCATTTATGTCTTCTCTTCATCTAACCAGCTCTCTGGCCAGGGTCTATTTGAACATATTGATCACCTTTTCCCTGTTGTAGGATGGAGGGCATGCCACAGGCATTAACTTCCTTAACCCCCAGCAACAAGACCACTTAACACTGCAAAGAGCAAGTTCTTCCTTTCCTCTCCTCTGTCCCTCCAAACTCGAACTGAAATGCATGGATACAGCTTCTTTGTCCTGATTCCCTACCTTTCTCCTCCGTTACTTTCAAAGGAGTTTATTATTATTATTACAGTGTTTGTTGTCAGAGCCCCTTCTTCTGTCTCTTGAAGTGCCTCCCACGGTCATTGCTGACTCCAGGGCCCCTTCCTGTCATTTTTACATTAATGACGTTCCCAGTGTATCTGAAATCTGAAATATTTATGTTTGCAGATGACAATGTTCCTCGGTTTGCTGCTAATGTCCCCTTCTCTCCTTTGAAAAGACATATGTGATCAAGTAGCTTAATAATATGCAGTACCTCTTTCCTCTCTACCCCTCTCTCTTGACAGAAATGTGTCTTTACTCTTTTCCTGCTCACAAATTAGTTATCCTTTCATGCTGCACAAACTTTACAGTACCAGAAAAGTAGCTTATCTTCTTCCTTAATAAGATGCAAGTGTTTGGCGTCTACAGAGGGGATCTCTTCAGGTCAGGGCCAAGGACTGTTGGCTCAGCAGTGCAGGAGGAGCTGTGCTGCTTTGGCTTTGTGGCAGGTTTGGATTTTCAGAATGGCCACACACATAAGCACACATGCAAACATATGCAAATCTATAAGTGTACCTATGTATATACACAGATGTCTTCCTCCCTCCCCCTAGACTGCAGTGGAGCATCCAGACCTTTCCAAGGGTATTGCATTCATTTGGGGAGGTGGTGGGGAAGGGGAAGAGAAAGCTTCTTGTCAAATATTATGACTACTTCAAAGGAATGGAGTTCTAATCTATTTAAAATACGAAGTACATTTGGATAAGGCATGTAAATTAATGTTAACTTAGGGAATACTATGAGTAGACAGCTAAAAGGGGTGGAGATTATTGAGGAAAATTAATTAGAAGGGGAAAAGGAAATCAGGAATTTTTAGTTAGAAAGAAAGAAGGGAACTTTCAGCACTAGGATATGTAATTTTCCTGTGAAAATAAAAACATGACCAGCCAAATTGGTGGACAAAACTGCATGGATTAAAAATGAAAAGGAGTGAAGGATAGCTCAGGGGAACAAAAGCTTATCTCTAAGCTGCTAGTTCAAATGAACCCAGCCAGCAAGGACAAGACACCCCGCCCAGCAGTCACTGGAGTATTGAACAGAGATCTGAATGCAAGTTAGCACAGTTTACTGTTTCCAAGATTCATTTGATGTCTTCTCTGAGTAGGTGCAAGGGGACATACGCAATAGTCACAAGGTAAATAGAGTGGAAAGGATAACCCCAAGAAATATCTGTGATGCTGAGAGAAGTCTCCTTTTGCTGGTGTGAAAAATGAAATCGCTCTGAAGACCTGCCATGAAATGAAGCCTCACAGCACTCTCTATTCTGTCATTTTCTAACTCCTGGACTTTTTGGAGAAGTGAGAAAAAAACCCTCAACAACAGTGAAGTGTTAGCCCTGTCTGTTTGCTTAGTTTTTATTTTCTGTGGTGTTTCTGTGAAAAGTCTGAAGACCATACACAGGAACTGTTTGGCAACGTGGGCTGGAAGGAGCACATCAAGAAACATGGATGGTCTACACAGAAAAGTGCAGTGGTGTGCAGAGACACCCAAGTTGTCTTAAATACCAGCAGCTCTCACCACATGAGTGCAGCAGACTCTCATTGAATGCGATGAATGCATTCTTCTCCCCTCCTCATCCTGAATGGAGCACTTAGCTGATAAGACTGCTCCCACTTCTCTGCAGATGTGCTCAAAGTCAAAACTGAGGATACAATATTAACTCCAGAGCTGGAATTACAGCCCCTGTGCTGACAAGAAGCAAAATATTACTGAAGCAATGGAGAGAAGGTATGTAACATCCGTCGAAGCAGGCTGAAAAATGTAGTTGATGCAGCTATCTTCTGCCTGTAGAGAATGGCTTCACCTACAAAGGCACTTGTGGTCTTCCCACAGAGCCTTTTCTTTAATGAAGTATTCCTGTGCCTCTGAGGTCCTCCAGCCTGTGCCACCTGGTCTATACCCCTGTAGGCACTGCTATCTAGTGCCTTTATAGGTGAAGCCATTCTCTACAGGCAATATACTCAATCAAGCCAATCTCTATAGGCAAGTAACTGCATTGTATATCTTCTTTATGGGGTCAAATTGTTTCAATAAGACAGATCATGTGTAGAAACATACCTACTTTGCAATATCCCAGGTAACTCATGCATCTCAAACTTATACAGATGTTGCTGTTCTATTTAGCTCTTACATGTTTCAGATTCAAATAGCCATAAAACAAAATAATTATTTAAAATGTACCGCAGAATTCCACCTGTAACTCACTAGAATGTTGAACAACACCCAGTTCATCACTGATCTGACCATAAAAGCCAAAGAGTGCTTTTGTTATGTTGAGGCAGGATTCTTGAACTCATCTCAACTTGAATGGGGAAGCCAAACTGCTGCACTTCAATCCAGTCTTCTTGGGGGAAGTTGTTACCAGTGGACACTGGCTTTTCAACCACCCAAATGTTTTATTTTGAGGAAGGTGGCGCATCCCTTACCAGTCAGAGTGGCCTGACATCTAAAAGATTTGAAAGGTGAGGATAAGACTACTCTCTGAAAGCAGTCTGATTTTTGTCTCTTTTTTATTCAGCAGGATCAGTATACTCAAAGTACTTTCCACCTTTTGTCCTCAGCTGACTAGGGTATAGAAATTCTGCTGGATATGGAAGATTACAGGCATTAGATTTCCATCAAGCTACAAAAATTCTCATGCCTACCCACCTATAGCTATATCTATATATATGCTATATCTATATATATGCTATATCTATATGCAATATCTATGTCTATGTTATATATATACACACATGCATGCATGCTATATATACACATACTATACAAACAAATCAATGCTACTTGTTATTCTGTGTTTCCACAAGAGGCAGAATCACTGAAGCGGTAAGCATAGTTTGAGATAACATGTAAAATCTAAGCATTAACTTTTTGTGGATATGAAAATTTCCAACATATTTAAATAACATTATAGTTTTGGACTTTGTACTACTGGCATCTTGTATAGACATTGCTATAATTTTCAACAATCTCTGGAATATTAGTTAGAGATTGCATAGTTCTGCTCTTTTCCTAACTTGTTGAAAAGTATTATTTTCAACTGTTAAGCAGTGATTGAATTTGAAAAAATGCTGTAGTGGTGGATGTAGGGTAAATGGCTTTTTAATCACTTCAGGACAGGCAATATTACTGTGCATCCTCTGTGGCAGAAACTATTAAATAATTGCTAGGTTACCTGCTGCACCTTATAATAATTCCAATTTTTTTTTCCTAAATGTTTGCTTTGAACTAGTTTCAGCGTCTGCTACATAGCAGGTTTTTAATCTTGCTTCTTACCCATACATATTTACCTGAGGCTGTCAAAGAGTAAGCACATTGGTTTATTAGCTGCTCTGCTAACCCAATCAGGCTGATAAATGTAGTCTTCAAACAGTAGCAATAAATCAGAAAGCATTTTGGATAAGATATGACTTTGTCCTGTTCAATCAGCTGTGTTTGAAATCACAGCATTTGAATATATGCACTGTTCATATGAGAAGCACGGTCTAAAATGAAGGTCAGTGAAGCCTTCAAAAAGCTGACAGGTAACAGGAGATGAGACCCCAGTGTAAGCTGGGGTCAAATATCGCTGGGGTTGCACTGTGCTATAATAAGTTGAAAGAGAAAGAAATAGGAAATCTTGAAAATTCCTTTTCCTATCAAATCTGAGACAATTTCCTCAAAAGACACTCAGTGTAGTACTTTGGTTGCTCCTTAATTCATGCTGCAAAGCTTAGCGGCAAAGAGACATGTAACACATACATCTGGAGTGGTGTGGGAGAAAAACATGAAGAAATGTTATAGAAATAGTGGTGAATTGGACAGCATTACATTTCTAGAAGACAAAAAGTACATCCCAGATCAAGAATAACCTTATTTTCTCAAACACAACACGAGAATAATGGCTATAGTTCATTGTTTCACTCCCCAGCACAAAATTTGTATATATATACGTGTAAACTCTGAATTTATTGTCTTTCTGACATTAGATTCACAGTAAATCTACCTAATCTTTTGCTCACTTTGCCATCCCTTTATGCCTACTTCTTTTAGAATAACTACCTATGAACTGGAGAGGCTGTGCTTGTGTTAACACAGTTCACCCAATCAAGAACACTACATAGTGTGTAAGTAACATCCAGGATATTTGGGTGGTCTCTGGTGAACCTCAAGCATGAAATCCAACAGAAAGTTCACCCTGTTTGCTGATGCTGACATTGTACAACAAAAATAATAAGAAAAATGGAACTTAGATTAAGAAAAATGAGTAATATAGAAGAGGAATGTAAAAGATGCTTGGAAAACCTTACTGTACCCAGCATATGTAGCCAGCTGGTGACCTTAATGGTTTTAGCTACTTTTTGAATCTCTGGGCTGGAAAGAAAAAAACTAGGGAAAACAGTGAACCCTTTTTGAGCAAATAATTAAAATTAAATCTGTAAGCCTGAAAGCATTTAAGATTGCAGGATTTAGAAGTTGTTTTAAAAAGAAGTATTTGTTTCTATTTTGTGAGGTATAATTCTGATAGGCTGGAGTGCAGTATGAGTTTATGTTTTCCCTATTATTTTCCCACAGAAAAATTTCATATGCTGCTCTGATTGCAAAATGCATAGTCAGATTTTCCTGGAGATTGAGATTTCAGGAAGCTTGTAATTCACACCTTTAAGCAGCGCTATTCTAAGGTAAAGCATTCTGTTTCCAATACAAAAACCCTGGGCACCTGGCCACCTGGCCACAAGAAGATGAAGACTGTCGTGGCATGTGATTAGCTTAGCAAAAGAGTGTACAAACAGTTCTGTCCAAGAGCCAGGCAATAAATATACCAAATATTGCAGTCTAGTCTAACATGGGTTAATGCTTCTATCTTTATAATCTTGCAAAACACATTTAGAAATGTACCCTTGTGTTATTTGAAATTATTTCCTCATTGTTTCTCCATGAGAAATGCACACACATAAATTGTTTATGAAAGCTCATCTCCGACACCATTTATCCACTTTCCTTCAGATATCTGATTTGCCAAAACCTGAAACCTTGCTTTGTGGTATATGAGACACTTCCTGACAAAATCCCCATTTAAGGGCTAGAGACGGGGTGTCTCTTGGGGATTGGTAATGAGATACAGAACAGAATACTATAAAAGTTCAAAACAAAAGTATACGCCATGTGAATCAAGCCTGGTTTCATGCCTCACTGGAATGAAACATTTCATGTTTGCAGAAATCAGACACAGCTCATCATGTGGTCTGATTTGGATATAAAGTTGGACATTACTTGAGCTTTAAGAATATTTTCCTTTCCAAATGTTATTATACAAAACACATACTGTAACTGAAAAGATCCTATCAGCATCTAAGGAGCTGCAGAGTTGCTGCAGAGCATAGCAGTGTATAACAAGGTGTATAAGGTGTTCCGGTGTAAGTTGCAGCATACCAAGGCACTTCTGCAACAATTGGATGTGGAAGCTTCTCAGGGCCTCATGTTACAGTTGTGTACTACCTAAAACAAATTTCATTTCTGGGATATATGCACACGCTGAAAGGGACAGACGGGATACTCTGGAAGAGCTAAATGCACAGTCTGAGAACCCATTAGTACTTTATTCATTTTGACTGGGGTAGAGTATCTAGCATGGATTTTTAAACAAAGCAGGGTTGACAATATAAGGATGTTTTAGCTATCTCTGAGTGGGGCTTGCGCAGAGTCGAGGCCTTTTCTGCTCCTCACACTGCCCTACCAGTGAATAGGTTGGGGGTGTAGAAAAGACTGTGAGGGGACACAGATGGGACAACTGACTCCAAGTATTATGCAGAGGGATATTTCATACCATATAATATTATGTTCAGCAATAAAGACAGGGAAAGAGGTGGGGAAGGGAAGGAGAGATATTTGGAGCTGGGTTGTTTGTCTTTCCGTGCAGCCATGAGGTGTGATGAAGCCCTGCCTGTGGAA
The DNA here is from genome assembly GCA_018697195.1 of Certhia americana. NCBI lineage: Eukaryota > Metazoa > Chordata > Aves > Passeriformes > Certhiidae > Certhia > Certhia americana. The sequence continues at coordinate 82,662,238 of CM031857.1, read as the reverse complement.
ATGGCTAAACATCTGCTCTCCAATGCAAAGCAGTGAATAAAACCCTTATTTTGCTTTGCTTGTACACATGGCTTTTGCTTTATGTATTAAATGTTCTTTAACTCATCCCATGAAGTTTTGTGTTTTTTGTCTCCCAATTCTTTCCCCCACCCCACCTGATGGGAGGAGTGAGCAAACAGGTGAGTGGTGCTTAGCTGCTAACGGGGCTTAAACCACAGCAAGTACATAGGTGCTGTAGGTTTCAAGATATATGGAATAGTGAGTGGGCTGCTATGAGGCAGCCTCACATTCCTTCTGTAAGTTTTTAGACTCCAGTCCTCTCTTTGCACTTCCTGGTGTGGTAATCTGGCATTTGCTCTCTATTGGGGTGCACACCTTGGTTCCCATTCAGTCAAGGGTGTACCAATACATAATGCTGGAAGTGCCCACAAACGCTTAAATGGGAATCACAGTCCTAGTCTGCAGAGTAATCAGCAGCGTGGGTTGGTTTTGGCAGGTTGGATGGGTATTTTTACCAGAAGTGACTCAGATCCACTTGAGCCTCTTCTTGTGCATCTGGAAGACCCTGAAAAGCATGTTTTTTTCTCAGGAAAGACATAATTAATAATCCCCAAGTGTTGCTTGGAGCCATTCCTCTTCAGGAATATGTAGCATACATAAATTTTTTTCCCTGTGTCTCCCTGTAATAAGATATCACAAATGGAAGTCAAATTAATTTTCTCAGTTTCATGTCCTCAGCTGAGAAGGTTACTTAAACCCAAATAATTCCAGATCATCCTTTTTTCATCAGTCACTTATGGATTTAATTTCATTTCAAGTGATAAGAAAATGAGGTATTTTGGGTTTAGGGAAAAGTAAACAAATTCAGAATACAGATCCTGGATAAAAACAAAAAAGCAGAAAGAACCATTAAAAAATCACATCTGCTTCCAAGAGAGACACGGACGATGCAACATACCTTGACACGTGACTAGAAAAAACAAACCTCACAGTTGGCTTGCAGTCAGACACCTGCTCTGAAACCCATGACTCAGTGGATCATAGTTCATTAGCCCACTCAAACTATTTTTTAATTATTGTCACATTTCGTTATTCAAAACCTTGGCCACTTCCCAAGGAAAAGGATCATCCTCCAAAAATGTCCTTGAATTCTACTGAGAGGAAAAGAAAAGAGGAACTTGGGGTAAAACCAAATTATGTTACAGTATTGACAATAAAATCCCCAAACCTGGACATGTCTACATTAACAACGAGATTTATCCTGAATGTATGGTTCAGTGGGGAATGATATTTGTCACCAGAGAAAAGCAAAATTCTTTTGGCAGATTTTCATCTAATATTTAAGTATCTTAAGACACTTGAGATAATTTTTGGTAACCAAAACAAACAATGCAGATATTTTATTTTTCTAGGAAATTATGTATCTCCCATAGACATCCATATCTCATGTATTTTTGGCATGAGCTGTGATGTTACTTTAGAACTTTTACTTTTAGAACACAATTTCTGAAAAATGCTCTCCTTTCCTGATGAAACAGACCCATTAACTTCCACACCAACTAAGTTGTAAATGTAATGTGTACCTAGTGGAAAAAAACCTTAGATCAGCAGGGTCATATCACTGTCTTTTAGTGTTTAAAGTGAAACATCAGAGAAATTGAAAACCTTATCATAAGGTAGTTTTGCTTAGATTTTGCCCTAAAGATAACAAAATTCAGAATAATCCCCTGTTTCTAGGCTTTCAAGTTCTGTATATTGGGCACCTTACCTAGCCCAAAGTACTCTGACATGGGGAAGTAAGAATCTTGCTGTCTGAAGGCTCCATCACCTATCAAAGCTATGTAGAAGTCTGAAAGTTTGTCCAGATCCACCAGGACCCTCAGGTCCTTCTCTGCAGAGCTGCTTTCCAGCAGGCCAGCCCCTAATCTGCGCTGGCGCCTGAGGTTATTCTGCCCTAGGTGTAGGACCCTGCTTTTGCCTTTGTTGAATTTCAGATGAGTCTTCTCTGCCCTTCTCTCCAGTCTGCCACAATCTTTCTGAAGGGCTGCACACCCAGCACACTGGGATATCAACAGCTCCTCCCAGCTTGGTGTTGTCAGCAAACTCAGTGAGGAGGCAGCTGCCCTTTTATTCATTGATAAATAAGTTAAACAATACTGGGCCCAGTATTGAACCTTGAGGGATACAATTAGTGACGTGTCTTCAACTATACCCTGTGCCATTATGACCCTTTCACATTTGTTGTTCAGCCACTTCTCAATCCACCTCACTGTCCACTCACCCAGTCCACAATTCCCAAGTTTGCTTATGAGGAAGTTGAGAGAGACAGTGTCAAAAGCCTTGCTGAAGTTGCTGCAGACAATATTCACTGATCTCCTGTCACCCACTGAGGTATATATTTCATTGTAGAAGGCAGGTCAAGCATGACTTACCTTTAGTGTAAATCAGCTAGTATGCTGACTGTTCCTGATCACTTTCTTGTTGTCCACATGGATAGAGATGGCCTCAACAATGAGGGATTCTATCACCTTTCTGGGGACTGAGGTGAGGCTGACTGGCTGGGAGTTCCTTGCATCCTCTTTCTTACCCATTTTGAAAGACTGGGGTTAAATTTTTTTTCCAGTCCTCAGGCATCTTTCCTGACCCCCATGACCTTTCAAAGACGATCATGAGCAGCCTAGCTATGGCATCTGCCAACTCTCTCAACATTCGTGGATGGATCCCATCAGCGCCCATGGACTTGTGGATGTCAAGTTTTCCTGGGTGTACTCTAATATAGTCCCCTGACCAAGGGAAAGTTTTCTTTCTAACATTCTTTTACGTTGATCTACTGGGTCAGAGATACCTGTGGTCAGCTGCTGGCTCACTGTAAGTAATCTCATGAAATCTTTGTGAAAGCACAGCACTGATCGATTTAGACAATCTATATTCTTGTTCAAAATGGGAGAGATCTGTGCAATTTTTAATTATCAAATTGTGTCAGCACACTTCATTTTTTGAAATTTTAGCCTTCAATGCAGCTCAAAGGCTTATCTGCACACCTAAATATGACTTCTTAGAAACTTAAGGGACAAAGAAGGAAATAAATCAGGAACTTCTTTTTTTAACTGTTAACCCTGTTATAAACCAAGATTAGAATAGAGTTACTAATTGTCAGTTGTGAATAAATTAATTTGGTCTTTCCTTTTAAGAATATTGGAAAAAATCATGTCTGAGATTTGCTTCTAAAAAAGAGGAAGATAAAATATAGATGTAAGATTGTTCATAATAAAAAAATAAAGTAGAAAAAATCTCAGTAAGACTTGTATTTATGATTCCTACAGATAGGAGAGTGTCTAGTTCTATGATAGAGAAAGAACTCTATTTAGGATCTGCTCCTTTTTCTTTTATGACAGCTTTCAGAGTACTGGCAGTCTATCTTTCATTATTTTCCAGAGAAAAGAGCACATTCCCCTACTACTGGAATTAACCACCTTTCTGGAATCCCTGGCTTTGGGAAGGAAGGATTTTTACACTTACCCTTGTTCAGTCTAAAAATCCTTGTCAGGAGATATGTATTTGTATTCCACGCTAAGCTTACCCCTATATAATACTAATCTTTATCCCTTAAGGTTTTGTTCTTCCTTTTTATTTTTTTTTCTCATTCAAATAATTTCTCTGTCTCAGAGGGCAAAACCTTGACCTGTCAGATTCTGCAGAGTAATTTTAGATTTTTCCATAAAAATTTGTAGTAGTTGGGAGGGTATAACTTAGCAACTGACCTTACTAAGTGTGTCATTACTTCTGGAGTGTTGTTTACTCTGAGGTGAGACAAATGGAAATTATTAAAGTAATATTTTATTGAATTTAGTAGAGGGGTGATATGAGAGAAGAAAGCATGGAGATGATTAACTATAAATCAGTCACTTAAGGTATCAGAAATGAATGGAATCAAAAAAATTCCTCAAAGCCTCTCTTACAATGTATCCAGAAAGAGGAAAAATATTCTTGCCAACAACTAGGATTAAGTATTACCTGTTAGTAACTTTTACTTGGGTTTTTGACACAGTAGTATTGTCTCACTGGGGCTGGAGTTGTAGTCCTTGAAGAAGGACATAAAGACCCCCAACCAAAACTCTCTGACTTCTGTCAAAATAATGTAGCAGACACAAGGTTTCTGGCTGTGCATGTGCAACATTACGTATCTGCCCTGATTTTGGATGGAGTGTACTGTTGTTCACCCCTAGAACATTACAGCTCCAGCATTATTCAGTTTTTTTGCCCTTCCCTATTACAGTCAGGTGGGCTGGTTCATGAGGCTGGAGAAAGAATTTTACAAAGGCTCACAGGAGAACAGAAACAAGCTTTGTGGGAGATATGCTGCAGTAATTAAAACAAAATCCCAGAAGAACCTCTTTCCCTCAATAATACAGGCCAATTTGTAAATAAAATCTAAGTTTTTCCTTGAGACCTACATGAGAGAGAAAAGAGTTAGTCTTGGAAATAAGCCTAAGTCCAACAAACTGGTATTTAAAAGTCTGATATTTACAAAGCTACTAAAGTGTAAGTGGGTAAATGACAATCATTTCACTGCAGCAGCATCCTTGTGTTATTAGGTACTTGTCTAAAGATGAATTTCTTGGGAAAATATGTATTCAAAATTGGCACAGATAAATAGTCAGTTGAAGAGTATTTCCCTCAAAAAGCCAATGGGTGCTGTAAGAGAATTAGCAAACTTCTGCTCTAGTACTACTGTACCGTACTGTGCACACTGCTATTTTGCACAAAATCTGTCATTGCACAAAAGTACTTTTAGCCTTGCCATTTTCAAAAGTTACACTCAATTCTGATTATCTTATTTTATTGTTTATTTATTCTGCATAAAATGACTTTGGGGAAACAAAAATAACGACCAGACCTGAAAATTACTAATGTGCTATTTTCACATTTTTCTTTTTTTCTCAATAAACAAATGCTGTGGTTTTGGCTTGTCCAAGGTTTGTTGGTTTTTTTTTTTGCGGGGGGGAAGGTGGGAAGGTACATAGGACTATAAATGATAGACCTCTCTGATGTTAGCAGTTAGTATAAATGAAGAACTTGGCTGGAGAAGTTTTGCTCTTGGTGAAGAAGTGAGGGGGCTTCATTTAGGCAGAAATAATTTCTTAGAGTTTAGTATCATCAGTAGACAGAAAGTGAGAACTTTGTGTTGGGCATAGAGAAGAATAGGCCTTCTAAGTAAGAAAATTCACAATCCAGCAAAAATACATTATAAGTCTGTCTGGAAACTGAGTATTAATTACTGTAATATCACTAAGCATTGAATGGTATTCAGAGTATTGTTTAAACAATAAAAAAATTACTTTGGGAAAAGTATGCAACAGAATCATTTTACAATTGGGAAAAAATGGCTTCTGTTTTAACTTGAGGGTTGTACCGAAAAGAACTTTAAGACAAACTTCTGAAGATCGCACATGCATTTTATACTGCAAAGTGTATTTGATGTTTTTCACTCATGTTTACAGCTGAAGGAGCATGTTAGAACTGACATCAATCCTTTTAAGTAACAACAATGGATAGGAGTTTTTTCCATCTCCACTTGGTAAAGAAGATGCAGCTGTTTCTTCTAGGCATAGAACCCAAAACTATTGGGGTTTTTTTTCCTTCTATTATTTTGTGGGCTTGTTCCTTATGCTGCTTGCTTGGAAACCCATACCTTGATATCGGAAGGAATGAAATGAGGCTCATTCCATTTGAACTCTCACTGGGTGCTTATTTTTCATTAATTCTTCTCAGGTTTACATCAAAACTTATAAGCAGAGCTTCCTGTAGTGATTTCTGTAATAGTTTTTGCAGATCAGTTTTAGGTAATGTTTAGAGTACCCTTTGGCCAGAATTTCAATAACCATAAACAGTCCAAATATTCAAGATGGAATTCTATTCTGAAGCCCATGAAAATCAGATTTAACTGTCTCAGCAATTAACTTGCCTTCATTAATGTGCCAGGAATGATTTGTCCATCATGAGAACATGTTTTAAAATTCCTCTCTAGTTTTGCAGGCAGTTTAGGAAATGGAGAATGGACATGTAGGACAGCTGAAAGAGTCTAAGATTTGTGCTTTGGATGGATGATAGATGTTACGTGTTAAATTAAATTTTTCTTATGTGAGTTTGATGTGGAAAATTTTGATTTATTCTACAAGTATACAGAGCAGTAAATACATACATGCTATTGTAATGAATTAAAGATACACAATATATAATTATGCTTATGATTTGTAAAAGATGCTACAATAAAAAAATAATTTGTTCAAATAAATTGGATCTTGAGGACAGTGCATGTCATGAGATCAATAAACAGCATTTATTAAGCAACTCTTGTAGGAGAGCATTCTGGCTTCACTGAGATCTCACTGGAAATACAGGCAAAATGATGAGGTGGAAGAGACTAAATGTTAAACTACTAATGTAGCAAGTGGAAAAAATAATGCTATTGAAATGTGTCTACTTGAGTTATAATTTAATCAAGATGTCATTTGTCCTCAATTACATAAAGATACCTATAAAAATACCTATACTATGTCCAGTGCAAGTTTATTATTTTTTAATATGAACCCAATTGGCAGTCATATCCAGTTAAAGGATGAAAAGATGTAAGATGGAAAGTCTTATTGAGAATATTAAGGTGTGTAGATCTGCACTTTTACATTTTTTACCATTCAAATCGCAGTGGAATGCAAGTCTTTGATGCCTGTTAGATCCACTTTTTATGAGACAGAATTTTTAATATTAGAAGTTGGATAGCACTACACAACTTCTGAATCCCTGTTGGTACGTTAAAAAAGAAAAAAAAAAGAAGAAAAAAAAAAGAAGGAGAAAAAAAAGGAAGGAAAAAAGAAAAAAGAAAAATATTTGAGGAATTTGGTGATGAAAATAATTGGACCATGCATTAAATTCACATTTCAGCAGTGGTATGTCAACCCATTTTGGAGTGTCTACAAGTATTGGAAAAATTAAACTCTCTTTAGTGAATGTCCAGACCTGAAGGGAGATAATAAATGTTTTCTTTATGTGAAACTACTACTTCAATTGGCTATGTAATTTTTGAATATCTTAAAATTATGGGCATCAGGACTTTTTATGCACATTACCTCCATGCTGAAATATATTCCATATTGGGACTTCTGCATTCTACATATTTAACACTGTGTCCAAATTGTGAGGAAACATATGAGTCAGGAAACCAGCAAGCAAGTTCAGTGCTTCAGTTCTGCTACCTGAACACAGACATCAATGGCACCTGGGTTTACCTCATGCACCATGGATATTGATGCCTGGAAGATACACACATGACCTATGGAAGATCCCAGGGACATATCTGGGCATCAGGAACCCAAGGAAGACACTGCAGTACACCCACTTGTCATTTACCAGGCAGCAGTGAATTTCATACCAAGAATGGAATTCAGGCTTTATTTTCCACAGCCAAAATTTAGCTTTCTGCACTGAAGACATCCACATGTAAGGTGTCTATGCTCCCACTGAAGATGGATTTAATCTATCTTAAGGACTATTTAGAGCAGCCAGGAATATGGAACTAGAATTCAATTTATTCAGACACACTCACGTGCCTCGTGCTTTTTTTAATGTCTTCTGGAATTTTGGCCTCCAGCTGTCAATTCAGAAATGCAAGGTGTCGTTGTTCAACAAGAAATGAACACACACGCACGACAACTCTCTTCACAGAGAGGGGAGGAAGAAGAGGAAGTTTATTGTGAGACTCTGACTTATATACCATTGTAAAAGTGTCTAATGATTGGAAAGAAAGGTTGCCACCTCTCTGACCACACTGGTCAAACCAGAAGTTTATTATGTCTCACTTCCTCTAAAAAGAAATGTACACAATCACTGTTTATAAAAACACGTGTAAAAACAAACTCCAAAAATCCTAAAACATAAAAAAAGTTTTAAAAAACATGCAAAAGCAAAACAAGAGCAAGGTGTCTAATAGATTCTACAATATGTCCAGGAGGTCTGTATGGATCATGGTGGTGTCTCATATGATGTTAGACCACCACGTGTGGACAATCAGGTCTTCACATTTAACCATTTAAATCAGGTCTTCACAGCTTAATAGCTGTCTATACCTCACCCATTGCAGTGTTTGTTCCCCATTGATATTATATGGGTATTTGGACACTTGGCTCAGATGTTGACACTCTTATTTAAGTGTTGAATCTGGAAGTGGATCCCACCCCAGTTGCTTCGTTTTCTTTTAGAACAGTCACAAAACCATGGTGCCTATGGAAGGCTTATCTGCTGACTGAATAGGGTTCTATAGTTCAAATTGTTTACACAAGTGAATTCCAAGCAGGCACCAAATAACAGATTTAATATGCCCATTTCCTCTAAGTATCATGAGAGCTCAGCTGAGTGGGCTAAATGAGCTTTTTACCTGGAACACAGCACAACATTAGCTGCAGCTAGATGGTTCCAATCTGGAATTAATTTGCATCCATGTAGCCTGGAGTTCTAGGAAGAGAATGCTTGTGTTTGACAGTAAAAGGTACACCTTTGAAAGAACTGTGTCTACAACTTTCCCCTTTGACCTTCTACCAACAGAGGTGAACGGAATAACCAAACAACCTTCTTCTGGCAAAAATATTTGTTACTCTGCATAATGTCAATGAAACTTTGGAATATAGAGGAACCTGGAAGATAGTCTGTATTATGCTCCTTTATCTCAATGTTTTCCATCTATTCTTGGAGAGCTGAACAGGCCCAGCTTTCTTTCTATTCAGGCATTTGTGCCTGCCTGAGGAATTTTTGAACTACAGTTTTTCAGGTATTAGAATTTTTATCCTGCTTGAATCCTTTATTTTCATTTCCTGCATTTTGCACTGGTAGAGTAGGGTCACTCAATGTCCTCCTACAGGACTGACTCCATCCCTTAAGAAGGACTCACCTTCACAAGATTTTGTTGGTTTCTGCTTCCACTCTTATTCAGTGATATGCACATCTTGGAATATCACTGATTCCACTGCCACTACAACTGTGCCTAAGTGTAGTCTTAAATTTTGTAAAGTAGAAAATATAGGCTGTCATTCCCTTCAGTGATCATCTCTTTTATTAGACCCCAGCACAATGATCCTGACTGAAAGTTCTGAGCATTAAGGCAAATTCCTTGTAACAGTATTGTTAAAATTCCTACTACTGCTACTTAATAACTGCTACTAACTGAACTTTATTTTACTAAGCTAGCTAAAAAGTCTTTAAATACAACAAAATCAGCTTTATATTACCAGATGTGTTAGATACAACCCTTTTTAAAATGAAAATATCTTTTTTTTTTCTTTTTAATGCATTCTTATAAGGAAAGGGTTGGGGTTTTTTTCCTTTTAAAAACATTTAAGCTGAAATTTTTCATCAGGAGTACCATGTATTATCAAAAAAGAAGGTGAGCAGGATGTACGTCCACTGCAAAAAACCCCCAAAATACTACAGAGTTACTATTGTGATTCATAGTCATCAAATAAACTTCAGCATTATCATGGTGAACTGTATGCACTTCCATGGGTGATGATGAAAAATAAGATAAACCTTAGCACACACTGTTGCAGTATGATGACTCATAATTACTAAGGCAAATGCTGAATTATATAAATATACTCACACTGAACAAAACAACGATAAGAGACAGAGTTGCATACAAATGCTCATCTTCATTAATGCTGAGTTGAAAATAGGCAGTGTGCCAGCTTAGTACATGAGTATTAAGGTCAGACCATAATCTTTTCCAATAATGGCTACAGGTACCTTAATTAATTGTAAAATTACAGTGGGATTCATACAATGTTGCATATCACATTTTCATGAATACCGCATTCATTCTTGTTGGTTTATCAAAATAATAGCTGCATTAATAAGGACTGGTCATTTGTTTCAAAGTGATCCTGTCATCTAACACATGGGAAATCCTCATTCATTCCTTCCTTCTTCATTGTATTAACATTATTCATGCCGAACCCTGCTGGCATGCATGCAACAGAGTATGGAATTTGAGAATACTTTGGCATTGAGCAGCACCCAATTATCAGAAATTATTGACATTAACAGAAATAGTGTTGATCCTGATTTTATCAGCAAGGAGTACTTTGCCTCCATTCCAGCCACATGATAGCTCTTTTTGCCTCCCCATTCTCTTTGTTGATTAAAACCAAAGCACAAGTGGATGAATTTTTTTCTCCCCCCTGCCCCGCCACCCTGCCCCCAGCCCAGTATCCTGATATCTGACTAAATTAACACTGCCCTCTGATCACCAAATGAATGGTCTTTGTGGGACCAAACCATGGGTGATCAAACAGAATGTCTGCCTGGTTTGACAGGTACAGAGCTGAGTTGCACATGTGCCTCTCCTGTGCCTGACATCAGCAGCAGGAGGGGTGGAGCAGTCTGGGGAGTCAGTGCATTTACAGTTGTTTCCAGGGAAACGAGAAAAATTGCAGACGTTCTGTATGATAGATAGTATGATCTGAACCTGGCTGTATCATAGTAGCATTAGGCTAATATAGCAATGTACTGGGCAATATTAGCAAAAAATTCCAATATTTTTATGGCTGTAGCAGGGACCTCTCTTATGTAAAACATTCGTCATTAGAATTTAGATTAGACTTAGAAGAAAAATGGAAATGTCATGTAAAGATATCTCCTCAGAAAGAAATGGCCCTACACTGAATTTCCACTGCAATCTCATTCTTCACAGTTTTGCATGGCCTGCAATGCAGATGGTGCCTTACTCTCTGAGACTTTCCCTTCCACCTGGTCCCATATTCTTGTCTCTGTGCATGGAGCTGAATTTCTCCTTAGTATTGCATAATTCTCACCAATTTCATTCCAGTTTAGACCTTTCTGTTCCTTCTGACACAGCACACAAGTGCAAATAGCTCGAAAAGGAAATAGGCTAAACGAATAACTCAAGACAACTGGAATCAAGTTTTTGATATGGCAGAAGAAAAGCAATTTCTGCAATCTCACTCCTGCCTTCTGTGGTGTTACAGGGGTATGTGGTATCCCTCAGTACAGTAAAGATGAAAAGGAGCAGGTCTACAGAGTGGAGCAGCTGGCGCTGAAGGACTGAGGTCTGCATTGTATGAAACTTTGACTTAAACTGAGTCTTTTCAAGCAGTTTGTAAACTGAATTCCTGCTAAGGTTGCACTGTGTTAGATATGACCCTGGACTGCATCCTTCAGTTTAGTTTCATCTGATGCAGTTTTAGCACTCTGTGTCATTCTATGGTGTGAACCAAATAACAGCAAATGGGGAAACTGGAGTGTTTTGGTTGAGAGATAAACTCCAGATGTGAATTGAAATGCTAATGTAGATGCACCCAAAGTAACCCACTATGTTAGTTAGCCAGTGAAAAGGCACAGAAATATATTCTGCTGCTTATATTCATCTATCCTTTCTGCCGCTCCTTCTCAGCAAAAGTGGTGTGATATTATATTTGAATAGTGTATCTTGTGCTCAGAATAACTAAACCAACATATTTCTTATTTCTCCTAGAGCAGAACGTCTCTTCATTTTAGGCTTTGTTTTATCTTGGCTATATCTTTAAGGTTTGGGGTTTATTTGTTTGGGTTTTTTCAGCAAAATTGTTTTAGGCTGAAAGACAAAATTGCTTTTCAGCTGCCTGAATCAGAGATCTCTTTAGATCCATCATACATATCTCTATAATTTAAGCCAAAGCAGTAACTGGTAGGAATAGAAAGCTGACACTCTCTCTGAGTTATAACTACTTTCTCAGTGTCTTATGCCAAGCCTTTGTTATATGTCAAAGGAACATGAAAAACCATGAATCTCAGCTTTTTTTCTTTTTTTTTTTTTGTAGCTTCTTTTCTGAAGAGAAAGTATTTCTGAATAGAAAGCAGTCAAGTATTTTCCTTGATACATTCATCCTGAATGGGCAACACGCACTCCAAAAGAACCCCCAGAAAAAGAACCCTTAGCAACTCCAAAGCTTTCTAACTTGGTAACCTAATTGTGGGATACTAACAGAGTGCACTTCAGAAGTGTAAAACAACAGAGTACAATTATCTGCAACAATTGAAAAAGTTCACCATTTCACTGGTTTTGAAGCATTTAGAGGATTACTTCTGATATGACCTGTGAATTTTATTTTTTTTAAGATGGGTGTTGGTTGGGTAGACAAGCAAAAGCTCAGACACCAGGATTTGGGACTGGAGCCTGCTCAGTGCATATTTAGAGATAAGAACTCTCTAACAAGCCCTACTGCAGGTATACAGCTGTAGTATATAACCTGCTACATATATCAGTTTTGAAAGTCTGTAATATAATCAAGCGCAGCTGGTTTTCAAGATGACAACAGAAGAAAATATTTTCTGCAATATTTATGCTAACTTTCATCTTCCAACTAACACTCCCCTGAAAAAGAAAAGGAAAATTATTCTACCACTATCAAAACAATCAGTAATTCCCTACCTCTCTTGTAAATGTTCCTTTTCACTTGTTCCTTATGTTTTAGGGTAACTGAACCTTCATGAGAGGAAAGAGTGAAAAACTATAACCAGTCAAATTTGCAGAATTATTGGCAAGAGAAATCAGACTAAACTAAAAAGTGATGGATCTGCTCTGTGCCCAAGTACTAGCCAGCATTTCTATTAGTAGAAGGTGGGTAACAAACGTTCAGGTGTTAAAGTTTAGCAGCATCACAGCAGTGGCTCTGACCGGGACGCTGCAGTGACAGGCAGAGAGACACAGGCTGCTGCTGCTGTAATTCATCAGAAGTGCTGGGATGGAGCTTTCCTAACTTCCATCCCCTCCCCACCAGCCTCCCTCCTGCCTTGATAGTGGGCCCATCTCAGCCTGCAAAGTGCATTAAACATCAGTACCATCCAAGTCATCCCTGTTCCCTCGGAGTGACAGCAGCACTTTGTCAGCCTCAGCAGCTCCCTGTGCCTGCTTCACAAGGGGTTGTATGGAGGAGGATGTATGGAAGGGTATTTTAATTACAGACATTTTTGCTTGAGGAGAGGAAGTAAACATGGAAAATGTAGAAGTATCACAGATCTACATAGTTAATTGGGGCCCCAATGAGGCTGAAACTGGGTTGCTGGCAGTCACTGGGCTTAGTAGCAATTTGAGAATGAGGGGAAGAAAAAGGAAAGGCACGCAGGTATTGGATTGTATGTTTTAAGTGAGAGCCTATTAAAGCATCTCCACCATACTTGGTCATCTTACCAAGCTGCATGTTCATTTAAAAATATAAATAAAAATTAAAACGGTTTAATTATTTTCTTTCAGAATTAAAGTCATAAAGAATCCCTCTGAAAGATTTTTTAATCAGCTTCCAAGAATACCTTCGAAAAGCAAGCCCCCCTTTCACTTTTTAAATGGTATTTGTAATCTAATGAGGAAATTATTTATGAAGTATTTTCTCTGCACCTGAAAATACCTCCAGTGAAATTATGTTTGGCAACCTGAAGCACTTTGAAGTCGATGGAGTGGCAATAAAAATTAGGCCTTCATTAAAGAGCAATGCTTTTTCTCCTGTAAACTGGCACCGCCTCAAGAGGTCAAACTCTGGGAAGGCCACAGATCTCTGCCCAAGCTGTGCCTCTGCACCACACATGGAAGCAATTTTGTCCATATTCTCTGCTGCTCTTTATGAATTTCTTCTTCCCCCCTTCCCCACCCTTTTTTCAGGCTTCCCTCAACAGCTTTCATGTTGCATTTAGGAAATTAACAGTAACTGTCAAATTACTCTGCAAATAGGAGAATATAAGTTTGGAAGGAGTAGAACTTGCCTTTTGCCCTAGGGCCAAGTCAGTGGAAAGGCAACAAAGGGATCCTTGAGAAGTGTTTGGATAGACTGTTTCAGCAAGCCAGGCTCTTATTTTATCAAGTGCACACAATTTTTCCATTGGCAATTTTTCCCCCCTTCCTGTAAATTATTCTTTCCCCTTGTGCACCCCACTTGCTGCATGACTTGTGAAAAGTACTGGGAAAGATTATAGCTGCAAAGACTGGCAGGGTGGGTATTAACCCTTGGAGAGAGATGGAAGAGATCCGGAAATGGAAGATCCTTGTGGGATTATGTACAAAAGGTGCAGTTTGGTTTGAAAAAAAACCCACCCCACTTATCACATGTGCGTACAAAGACCATGTAAAGGAGGGAGTAGTTACTTTAATTAAATACTGAAATCTTTTGGGAAAAAAAGTGAGAGAGGAAAGCTCAGAGGAATTGTAATCTATGGAGATGTAAGCTAATTACTTAATCACTTGCATTTGTAAATCTTATTATTGGAAAAGAAATTCCTGTAGTGATTAAATTACAGATATTTATCTGCTAATAGCCCTGATTAACTGGTGATGCTAATCTGTCATTCTGAAAGCCAATATTAACGGCATCAATCTCACAGAACAATAAACAGTTTATATGAAAGAAAACTTTGTCTGTGCACAGTCCAGATGTGCAAAGGGAATGTAGGATGTGTGAGATTCTGGAACCAGTTTGCTGGACCAACACAGCCAACACTCTCAAAATGAGTTGTTTTGGCCCATTAACCCGTTGTCAGGCACAATGAGTTACTTAGCTATGAACAAGTGCTGTCTTATACTGCAAAAGCAATTTAGTTAGCAGAACTTCTAGAGTAAATAAATACATTACAGGCTTAATTTATTACCAGAAAGTTATTAGGACTATGGTAGGTAAGCCAGAGTGAGTTGTTACTACATCTTGTTTGCAGGTCCTGAAAAGAAAAGGTAGCTGATAGAAGGCAAAAAAGAGGTATAATTTTTTTTTTTTTTTTTTTTTTTTAACAGATACCTGACTGATGTTATTGATTTTCACTTTGGCTAAATAAACTTTTTCTTTTTAATCAGTGTTTCTTACCACAAGGGAAAGTGATGAAGAGGAAAAGTGGAAAGACCAGTACCTTAATTTCCTCTCCATGTTGCAGGGCAGGCTTTACAGGGAAATGAAACTCCAGCAAATAAACTCAAGTTAGCCCTTCAGAGGAAATTTGCTGTGAAGCAGACAATGGCAAAGTACCCAGTGAAGATCAAGTTTCCTATTTAAGCTGTTCAAGAAGTACTGCAGGAGAAAAAAGAAAAAAAAGAAATGAAACAATTACAATAAGTGCTCGCCTTACAGAGGTCCTATCTCAAATATAACTGGAATCTACCAATGTAATCTTTATGATGACCAGATGTTACTATTTCTGGGAATGTCCTGAGTTTTCAAGGGCTGCTCGAGTTTCCTGGCTGATTATATTGAAACTGGTGTTTGCCTCAGTTAAAATAAAATCTGCCAGCTGGCTCATCTCAACCTATCACTGCCTCCCACTGCAATCTCCTTTATCCTAACAATTTAAGCAAGTTTTCTTTGTGCAGAAACCACTACAATATTCTTTAAAAAAGACTTGAGACTTTTTGATTAAATTATGTTTGGTTGAGAGTTATAGGTAAAGGAAAAGAAGGTATGGAAGGTGAGAGAGCATATGTTCCTTGTACTGGATGTAAAGACAAGGATATACTGATAGCATTGACAAAAAAAGGTTAAGAAAATGCATTCACTTCATCTCAATACACAACAAATTTTTTTTTACCATCATAATTTTCTGTGGTTTGTCTTAATAGATTTTCTTTTTTTTTTCTGTTCTCTCCTCCTCCAAGAACGATAGAGGGCTTGATATAACTATCAAGTCAGATATAATTAAGCATTTACAATATGTTTGAAAGGCTGCCACACATCCAGAAGTCCCAGAGAAATCTACATCACCCACCCAATATAGTTCTACAGTATGAAGTCAGTGAATCCTTTCAGAAAATACCAGACACGTGGCCTGTGTTAGGCCCAGTCTTTGAACACCTGGCCATGAAATTGCCTGTACAGCAATCCCAGATAGCACCTGACATAGTGAAAACATCCCTTGCAATGAATTTGAGCCTATGAAGTAAATCTGAACTATCTCAGAGTGTGCTGGCTTTATGGTCGGAGTGCAGGCAACCTGTGCAGAGCATGCACCAGTATTTTTGTGTCATAGGTATTTAGACCATGCCCAGTTTTCAAAGGTTTTGTTCTCAGTATCAAGAACTAGCAAAAAACACCAAAAAAGACAGAACAATACAAAAGATTCAAGAAAAAATCTCTGAACATTCAGAAAGACTTTTTGAGGAATAGAACCTTGCCAGCCATCTGATGTGCTTAATAATTGAGAATGCTTCCATGGATAAAGACAGATTACCGACAGAATCAGAATTATATTTGTTAATTCAGCACTTTTGAACTAAATGTGACATGCATCTATGTGGTTAGGAACATGAGAGAAGAAAATACTGCTTCCATTGCTCCAGGCATACACAAAGGTGATAGTCTTGATATCCAGAAACCTGAGATGCTACTCAAGTTGGTTGCTAAGGTTTGGTTGAATAATGGTACCTATTTGGCACTCTTGGGCAGCTCAATGTGATCTGGATGTCATCAGGAGTGAGAGACAAGCTCAGGGATCAAATAAGATGGAATCTTCTGAAAACCTGCAGAGGCAGATGAAATAAAGGTATGGGGGCCCTCCCATTATCTGACAAACACCTGTAGGGAAGAGGAGACCATGTTTTCAGGTAATGCAGAAATGCTCTCAATTTATGACTGTGCAGACTGGAAAGTGGAATAGAGGGTGGCTCTCAGGTTCCCTGTCAGGTTTCTCTTCCAGAAAGTTGGAACATGCAGAAAACCCCATGACTAAGGAGTGATATTGAGTGGCCATTGATGAATGTTTCTGTTGACTGCAGTTTTGTGTGTGTGTGTAAGAATTACTTCCCCAACTAAAAGCATGCCTGATATGAAAAAGATTCTTATCATGAGATTCTTAGCACACAATGACAAATACTTTATCCTTGCCAGTGGGGAAGTGATTACACAAAAACACAAATAAAAGGGACCTTCTATTTTTTTCATCATATTTGAATGAATATATATCTCATTGGGAATGAACCACAACAAAAAAACTCAAAAGAACATAGTGTAATGGAAGCCCAGTGAAGTTCTGAAAGAAGAGTGGGAGCTCAGTAAGACATTTTCTTTTAGTTCAATAAGGTGACACTCAGGAAAAAAACATCCCCAGTGAAGATTTCAAAATAATACTGGAATATTTCCATTCACATAAAGGAAAAGAAAGGCATAGTCTTTATTTTTTTCTGAAATATTTAAAACAAAAGGGTTTTTTTTAATAAAACTTTAGTGGTAAATGAGTAAAATGGTAAAATTATTCTTTATAACTTAGGCCCTTCATTTTCCTTTCCAATTGTCTTGTTGGCATATTTTCTCTTCAGTGGTTGTACTAATTGTAGAACTGTTATAAGTAGTATTATTCTTTTGGTAGTAAAAATGACAATTATGACAAAGAAGAAAGCTTTGTTCTGTTTTCAGTTTGTCTTGTCTCCTGGGAGCTCTGCTTAGTCACTCTCTTAGTCTCTGCTTACTGAGTAGGGAGACAACACCATTCTGCTGTCAATGGAAGCTGCGGGAATTCTGTAATTACTTCTAATGTTCCTTTTTCCTGGTAAGGGAGCTGGAACAATGCTAGAGCCAAGCGCACATCTTGAGTTTCTTCTGAACATTAGGAAACTGAGACTGTTTCAACCCCCTGAAGTCCTCTTTAAAAAAAGTTTTATTTTTTAGAAGAAGTACATTTTTCTGGTTTTGGGGTAGTAATGCTTCATCAGTAGAGATGATGGACAAGTATTGAGGAAAAGGATGAAAATTTAGTTTTCTAATTTATATGGTATGTGCAGCAGGAACTCTTATTAAAGTTGAAATATTTGGGCATAAAAGATACACATCCATTTTTATCTGAGCCTAATGGTAGTTTCCCAGTTTTGTTTCCTTCCTGAAAGAAGTAGGTCTCTCTGCCATAAAACACAAATTCCAAGGGGCTTTACAAAACATTGTCAATATTTATAATGATGCCTAAATGCAAACCTGCAGTCAATCTGTTTGGACAGGAGCTCTGATGTTATCCTTCCTTTTGAATAAACAGGTCTAATAACATACCATTAAATAAATGATTTTTCACAGGCTTTAGCAACTGTAACTGCCCAAACAGCAACTTGAGCAGCCTTGCACACACAAATAGTATATTATGAGCTATAAAACTGCTGTGGATTCATTTATGAGAGCAAAGTCTTTACTGTGGAAAATATCAGAGGACAAAAATTTATTTCTCTCCATACATCCCCCAGTGATTACAAGATGAACTTGCAGAAGTTATAATTTTGGTTTTGCAAGCAGGCCAATAAGATTTCAGTCAGCATACATGCAACCCGCCAAAATAGTTTAAGAAATATAACCTAATCTGGAGAAAGAAAAACCTTTCTCAATCTTCTGGATCTGGATGAAGAAAAACAGGTGTTAAAAAAAAGCATGAGATGAGACTGGAATCACAACCATCACTGTTGACTGAATGTTTCTGTTTAAGATCTTTCTTTCATATCATTTGCAAGAGCTGTAGAACTTCCTCAAAAATAGTTACCACCCATCATCTTTCTGTCACCCCACTGTAGGACTGTCTACTGAATTTGAATACCTGGACATGCTCAGGTTACTTGCCCAGTTACAAAGGCAATTCTCAACCACTCAGGTGTGGTTGCAGACCCTCTGACCCAGGCAGTTACTTGTTCACCACCTGAGATCATTCTTTCCCCAGACACACTGGGTCATTCCAACCCTGTGGGTGTGGAGTGACCCAAAACAGCAGAATGAGGAAAACAGGCCCTGCTTTCAAAGCTTTGTAAGCAGAGGCTTCTTAAGAAAACACACATGAATTAATCTTTGGTAGGAAGACAGTCTGGAGAATTTATTCTGGGATTTGAATGAGACATGACGTGCCAATCTGAAAAGAAGACACTGAGCTCCTAGAAGTTCATGAAGGGTATTTTCCTTGGATGTATCTAGAGCCAGACATTGGTGATCACTGTCACAGGTAGAAGATAATTTTTTGTGTAAGTGTTGGCAGAGTCTTTGAGATTTTTCCTATGAAAACCTAAAGCTTGGTACATGTTGGACAGAATTCAGGTGATATACCACCTAAGTTCAAACACCTTTCATGCCTGACTTGGAGGAGGTTTCCACTCTCTTGTGGGTATCTTACAGTGGCATGATGGGGTATTCAGTTCCTTTATCTTGTAAAGAAAGGCCTAGACCTGTTCTGAATGTACCTCCAAAAATGTAAGTGATTATTTTGAGGATGCTGTTTTCAGGCTCATCTACTAGTCAAGTTTAATTTCCATACCAAAGTAATTATGACTATTGTGATAACTCATAATTAAGTGAGGCAAAATTCCACATACAAGAAGAGGAGAAATAAGGGTTAATCCCATAGCATCAGTGCAGTGACAACTGTGTAAAGATGTCCCAAACTAATAATGTGCTAATTCTGTGCTTATCAAGAAATATAATTATTCACCTATAGTCTTGCTTATCCTATAAATAACTGTGTCCTATTTAGGAAATGCATAGGAAGGTAAGGAATTGTATAGTTTTAACCTTATCAGTACATCTTTTCTCCACAAACTCTCTAGCTGAATAAAACCATATACTTTTTCTATCTAAAAAAAGGGAAAATCAAGAAAAAGAAGTATATTCCTGTGGATAAATTGTTAAATACAGAAGATCTGCTGTCCTGTATGTACCAAATACCTTGATTTGCTAAAATTCTGCTATATTTAGACATTTTAAATCATGGTGTTGAGTCAAAATAGATTTTGTTTCACTGACAAAGTTTTTAATTGCTTTTTGAAAATGTAGTTTTACTCCTTCTGATTCTCAGAAGTTAAAACTGAAACTAAGAAAAAGTAATACATCAAAATAACTTACATTACAAAAAAAAAAAAAAAAAAAAAAACAAAAAAACAAAAAGGATTTTTAAAAACACCAGGAAAGTAATGAATTTTGGTTTGCTGTGAAACAATTTCTCAAAATCATAAAAAGAGGTCTAAACAAACCCAGAAAACACCTCCAGGCAGACCACAGAAATGCTGTTGATTGAATGAACAAATTAAACTCTTAAGTAAAGTATAGGAAATGAAATTAAAAACTTAGTAAAGAAAATCAGTAGTATACTTACACAAGGCAGAAATAAAAGTTTTGCTCAGTTTTGCTCATTTTGTACCAATGAGCAGAACTTTTGCACTACTCAATTTTCTCCTTGGAAAGGGAAAATAAATGACAATGTCTCCCATCTTACTGTGCTGTCATTTTTTTCATAACGAAAACTAGAAAAGGCAAAAGTAATTTCTCAAAAAAGCTGTGTGTCGATTTATGTGGGTTCGTGTGCTCCAGCTGGGTTATATTGCCAGTGATATTCTGGCATTGAGAAATAGAGATAAAGCCTGTAAGTATGTAAATATATACATATAGTATTTGGGAAAGCAAAGGTGCTGCAGTTGCACTGCTAAAGGAAAGAGGGCACAGCTTTCCCGATATATAATTCATCATTATCCTGAGTTTAGTTAAGTGGGAGGTCTATTTATGTGGGGGTTGAGGTGTCTGTCAAAAGGGCGCTTGGCACTTCTCCTCCTTTGTGCTTTGAAGTTCATTTCCTACAGTAACATGTTCCAGTCATAACACCTCCTTCTTCACAGCTAAAAGTCAAGTCTGCTAGTCATCCCCCTGAGCTTCAAAATGTAGAAACCATAATTTAGCCCTAAGGAAATAAACCAATTACAAGGAACCTGGTTTAACTTCCTGCTGTGGTAGACAAATGGAGATCTACTATGAAAGTAAGCCTGAAAGCTTAAGAAATATATGTAGGTATTGAGCAATTACAGTCAACTGGAACATGCTAAGCAACAAACCAAATCCCCTCCTGAAAGGACCAGTTGCTGCATGTAGCATCTGAGGATAACGAAACCATTATGGTCGCTGCACTCTGGAGAGAGAGGTGTGTGAAATTTCCTGTTCTGGTTGCAGACTTTGGTGTTTTCATGATAATGAAATAGAGGACTACTCTATAAACTGCAAAGAATGTGGGTCAAAAAAATGTTTTTATTTCTGCCAACAGAAAACAGAGGTATCCTGCAGAGCTTCATACACTTAAATGGTATGGATGTATTCACAATTAAAGTCTTAGTCTAATAACGAATAAAATTCTATAGCAGTTTAGGACACTCATTACTTGATGCCTGAAATTTTAATATTTTCCCTGAAACCTGGGAAATATCATAAATTATACCAGGTAATAACATCAGAAGTTAATTACCTTCCTTATTTCATCTTCTAATAATGCTGATTTAAGAATGGTAGTCCAAGAATACAAAGTAAATAAACTTTTTATGACTTGTCTCTACTGAATTTTCTAATTTATTGGCTGGGTTTATATCACACGTAATCCCAATATTCTTAATATTTCTTTTTTAACATTTAAGTATTCTTCTTAAAAAGTTATGGATCACTTTTATCCCAATAAATAAATAAGGTATTCTATGTGAACTCAAGGCAGGTAAAAATTATGAGTACATGACCACATCATACTGTACATACACATACATAATTAATCTGGTTTTTAAAAAAATGAAATATTATTGCAGCCAGCTTTCTATACAAACTAATAAATAAATATTCAATATATTCAGCAAACTTTTGCAAAATGCCTAATGATATCAGCATTTGCACTATTTGCTAATACTTCTTTCTTGAGGAAAAATGTTTTAAACATGACCAACTAGTGGTTCATAAACATTTTTGAAAACACTCTTAAGTTAAATAGGCTGTGTTACTTATTTTGCTGTTGCCTTTTGAGATGTCACTATATAGTGTGCTAAATAATGCAGCGAATAATGTAAGTGGTGCATAACAAAAGGCAATATAATGCTCTGGAAAGAAATTATTACGTTTTTATGACTACCATTTCTTTTGATTTATTTTCATTCTAAAGCACATAAAAATTAAACAATGAAGTGTCAGAATAAGGTGAGGTGGAAACTCCCAGCTTTGAGACATTCTACAAATGCTGGAGAAAACGGGTAGACATTTAATCAAATATCTCCAACACAGGATTCCTCATTTCTTATTTACTGGAGAGACAGCAGGCATTCTTTCTTCCATTGCAATTTATGTAAATTGCTTTAAGCTGAAATGATGCCATATAGGGCAATTATACAATCCTTCACCAGCACTCACAAGGCAGATGAAGTCAGTGCCAGGCTGGGTTAGGAATGCACATGAGGACTCTGAAGAGAGCTCAGGATACAGCAGGAAGTGGTCATGGTCACAAGGTGAAGGGACATATCCAACACACCCCGGCCTTGATGGGCAGCCTTGCGAGCAGACCTGCTCCCTCTGTTTGAAGCGAAAGCCAATGCCCTGCCCCTGTAAAGGAGGTATCCAGTTGCATACTTGGCAAGCTTAAAAAAACTCAAGCATGATTTTTCTTTTTTGGCCAAAAGCTCATCTGGGACTGTGGTCATGTTGGCCAAATTAATTATCTGTGCTTATGTTGGCCAAATTAATTAATTTAGCCAATTAATTCAGTCTGTATATTTATTTGTTTGCTTGTTTTTACACCATTCATTTTCCACTGAAAACATGAATAAATGTTTACTGTTTCAGGATGTTTCTGATGAAAAGCTTTTGCAAAGAGTTTCTTTTTTTGCAATCATGTTATGAACCAGATGATGCTGAGCTCTAATTTTCTTAAGAACTACTACATGTTTAATAGACTATAGCCACACATGCTGTGGAGATTTTTAGTAGTAGGTACTCAGGATAAAAAAGCCCCAAAACTTCAACAGAAATATATTTTTAATCAAAACCCCCCCAAAAACCAAACCCCAAACATGCCCAAAGTGAATTTTTTAACCTCAAAAGCTATACGTGTAAGGGACTATGCTGTATACTCATCTCACTTGTCAGGCCTCTTTAGTAATTTCCCAGTACACCAGACAATTTTTATTAAAATAGGTGGAGAAAACCCAAACTAACAAAGACCAAAACAAAATAAAACCAACCCCTACAAAAGGAAGTAGATGATTCAAAGTTAAATACATTCTGTAATTTTGGGGCATACCAGTGTCTTGTCAGAGGAGACTGACAAGAACAACATCTCCACTGCCAGGTATGACTTAATAGGCACAAAAGAACTGCTCAGCTGAATACCACAGGTTTATCTCCAGATGAGCCAGGAGTTGTGTGTTAACCAGGGAACACACAGAAAGGAATGGAAATTATTGTTATCATGAGATAGTTGATGACTCCAAGATTGTAAAACCACAGGATAGAAGGCTACATTAATTCCAGTGATCATGGACTAACCTTTGCTTTTATATGGAAGGAAAATATATCAAAAGTTGGCTTTGTTTCAGAAAATGTTGATATGCCATATGAGTAAATCAAATTTATACAATGATTTGGTTTTCATTTTTGTATTGTCTGTGTTATTCATATGCTATTTCATAACCTGCTGTGCCTGTATAGATCAAAACAGGTGTCAAAATGCCAAACATTTTGTGCTCAATGAGAAACCTGAGTATCTGTCTGGCTTTGTTTAAGTATCTGTTTTGTAGAGAAGAGTAGAACTGAGCAGGCAGTTACTTATTTATTGTTAATTTTATATTCTCTTACTATATGTTATTTCATTTTATTCTTCCATCTGTGTTTCATAGGGAAATAAGATAATTTCCAGATATATGTGTTCCTGATTTGTAGTCTTCTTGCCAGGTCCACACCCTCAGATCACAACCTCACAGCAGTCTCCTCATCCATCTTGCAGTGCAAGCCTCAAAAGACCTCTTCCTCTACATCCCACCAATTTTGTAACCATGGGAAGCTGCCTCCAGCCCTGCATCTGGACAAAGCCTCAAACCAGGACTTGTGATTTACCCATTCCTTCACCAAACTGGTTGTCTCCTTGCAGCCGGCATTTTGTCTTGCATTTTCACACTCCCAAGACCTCAGAAAACCAGATGGAGCTGCTCCTCCAGCAAGAAAACATTTGTGGATATCCTTTTTGCTAGGTTGTGTTTTCATGATGGATATTCTTTTTTGCTGGTAGTGTTTTCATGATGATGAAATGACAAGGAAGGCAGCAACGGGGGCAATTCTGGAACAAGAGCCATGGAGAGTGGTGAAGCAGCACCTCAGGTTTAGCCTTGTCTCAAAAGTTGTGGAGCTCCCTGCAGTGGGATTTTGTCACACTTTTGTCTTGACATTCACTTCATAGTGAAGGGTTTGGCAATGAAGCAGTAAAGTTACATGCCAGTAGAAAGGACGCAATCAGCGATGGCTTGGCTTCACAAAATGACTTATTGTTCTGTGGTACCTCACCCTTCAAAAGCAATTTTTGTCCCATGTGAAGGAGGAAGGGTTGACCGAGGAAATATCTATTATGTGGCTGAGGAACTTATGATAGCAGTGCAGTAACTATAGCTAGCAGTAAATATGAATAAATCAAGGCAATGATGGCAACCTGTAAAAACTTCCCCCAATCAGGTCACCCTATCAGCACACTCCTGGGTTCTGAAATGTTTTTAGAGTAGACTTGTTATCTTTTTAATTTTCAATTTTCTTCCATCCAAACTTTGCATGTCCCTCAGCTTCCATTAAACACTATCCATCTGAACAGTAACCACACACATGTGGTGAAAAAAAAAAGTTAAAAAGTAAAGGGGTCAGGGAAAGGTTGCTTGAATAGGCAATTAGTGGGAAATTTAATAAACAGTAAGGGAATATTGTTAGAGAGCAGCCTATTTTTTTCTACAAATGCCTCCATTTCATCTCCAGGAATATTCTTTTTATGCATACTTAGTTTAAGAAGAAAATCCCATAATACATCTTTCAGGATATTTTTCATTCTTCATTTATGATCCTATAAATGTCTAGGTAATAATGCTGGTATTGGAAACAACTCAAATGAGTGCAATTCAAATTAGTGGGCAAACTAGAGCAGAGTCTTTTATTTAGAGTCTGCTTGATCAGACCACATTAAAATCAGCAAGAGTTAAGCCTACTCTGTTTACAGCCCACAGGTTGTTATCTAGTTTTAAACCTTTCTGTTCAGAATTGTTAAACCAGTGCTGCACTGCATGCTGCTCAAAATTAATTGGAAGCTCAGATTCTAATGGCTGTTTTTTGGGGCGGGAGTTGGAAATCCTGAATTCAGCACCAGGCCCTAAAAATGTATTCATTTAATTTGAAACCTTTACATTAAATTACAGGTTATTTGAAAGTTAAACACTTAGTCACAGCATTCTGTATCAGATGCTGTGAATTTATTCACATCTAGGTTTTAAATTACCTCCTTTCCATTTCAGATGCCAATTTCACTAGGCTACCTGAAACATCATTTACATAGAGTTATTACATCAGGAAAGAAAAAATTCTCTCTTGTGTTCAGTGCCTTGTTTCTCTAATCCCCACAGACAGTGAGGAAGAAAGGCTGGCTTTATACTGTCAATTTCTTTTACTGCACCCATTGGCACTTGTCAATATTCCTTACCAGACAAAACACGCAAATATTCTAGGATATATAACAGCTTCAGAAGCTTACTGCCACTTATATGTGGATATACTGTAAATGTCTACACATTAATTAATGTGAAAACAAGAATGTTTTGATGTTGTAAAGCCACAAATAGATCTCTACTAGCTCAGCTGATTAATCAGTTCCATGAAAAGTTCATCTTTCTATATGACTATCTCATGTAATAAAAAAACCCCCAACCTTCTTGTACTATTTAGTGGGGAAAAGTCACTGTATAACTAACAGAATCTTGTAAACATACAGTTCCTTAGGGCTTTTCTGGGAGATGGAGTAATATATGCTTCCATAACTCTCCTGTTATTTTAAAATGTGGATTAAAACTGAAACATACACAAGATCTGGGGCCATTCAGCACTGGACCTGTACCTTTTCCCATAGCTCAGTGCTCTAATTTATACACATTCTGCAGTCTCTTGGTAATGGTATTCATTCTTCTGCAGTTGTGCAAATATATCCTCTTTCAGTCAGACAGGATTCAGTCACACCTACTTGCAGACATTCTCTTGTCACACTGAATTAGAGTGACCACTTACAAATGAGAAACAATTGAGAATCATGCCAGTATTTTCTTTTCTTACCTGACAAGTCCTCCTGAGAAGCCCTAGGTGTTAGACCTGTCTAAATGTAATTTGAGAAACTGAGCTCTGGTTAACCAACTCTCCCCACAGTGATAACTCAGTGATGCATACTTTGCTCCTTGCCCTCTACTCTGAGCTAGACTTGCTTTGTGTATCATTTCTCAAAATAAAGAAAACAGTTCTATTCTGGGATGTCATTGAGATGACCCTTACCACCACCACTTGCTTAAGCTTTTAATCGTGAAATCAGGTCTAGAAGAGGTATGTTGTGGAACATCTGAAAAATGAAATCCTTCAGATGTCTCTGCTGGGTACTACAGTGAACTGCATCACTATCTATGTTATTTTGTGTATAAGTTAGATGGGCTCCTATCTAAATTACACACAAGATTTTGCACCTTTCCAGCAAACAAACCAAAACCAGGGCAGAAATAGTTGAGATGAAAAAGAAAAGGATAATTCTCTCTATATATGTAAGGTTCAAATGAGACTTGGCAGGTGTGTGTATATGGACTCATGAGATCAGAAATATTTCCATCCCTCCCAACTTAAATCAAATCTTAGCATTCAAGTACTTAAACTTATATTGAAACCCTGAATGGAGTGCGACACCCTTTGAGGATATGCTGTCTTTGAATTATTATAAAAATTGAGTTCTCAGTTAGAAAGAATGATGAAACAGAGAAAATTATATAGCTTTTATAAAAAATAAGTAAACAAGGATACTGTTTCACAAATTGAATGAAAACAGAACTTTTCTCTAAGCTTTGATTATTAAGGAGGTTTTAAACTTCAGGAGCTCTGATTGTGAAACAGCCACTTGTATTCCTGAACCACATCCCCTAATCCTTCTGGTGCTAGCATTCTGACCTGATAATGCTCCAGTCCAGTATGAGGCAAAAGGACATAAAAACAATAAAAGATGGTGTAGTTTTGTTGAATACAAGACCTTTCGTAATTTAGGAGTCCCTGTTTTAAATTTGCATACCATTTAATGTCAAGGTATAACATGCAATTTGGAACAGCCTGGACTGAACTATGCTGCACGATAACAACTGACATTTAGGTCATTTACACAGAGGGCGAAGAAGGAAGTCTTCGCTATCCTGACTTTAAATGTCTACATCTGACTGTGGATGTCTACGTATGACCTAATAATCCTGAACTCCCTCAACTCTAATGAGAGAAACACAGTTTGCAGGGGTGACAGTTTTCACTAAATATAGATGTCTTCTTTGGGACAAGATGAGCGACTGCCTAGAAATGCCTTTTTCTTTCCATCAGCTATAAATAGACCCACATTGATTAACAAAGATGTAGACATCTGGGCTATAGATTCTGACATCCACTCAGCTGAATCCCGTACAAACACTTAAGAGACTTATGAAAAAAGAAATATACAAGTAATTGACAATGAATATTACCACATCATCAGATAAATCCCTAATTTTTTTCTCTGAAATACAAGGGAATTCTGTCCTCCTGGACTGTATTTTTCTTCTGTAATTTTAGATGAGTGTATCAATTTTTGTATGCTTACCTGTTCTTTTTCTCAGACCTTTTAAACTGAGAGAAGAAAGAATCAAAACTTCACAGAGTTAAAAAATTCACTTGCAATTGGCACCTTTTATACATGTGGAATAATACTAACTAATTACTATCTAATTTTTAGTGGTAAATATATGAACTTTAAATTATGTCTTCTCTACACAAGAGTAATGATATATTTGTACAATTTCCATACACTGCATGCATGACAAGGTTTCCTCTCTACAACTCTGTTTTTCTCATTTGTATCTCACAGGACCTGGAAATCTACCTGGCCATGGGAAAAAAAAAAGGCATTAAATATTGAAAGAGAAAGCTGAAAGAAACTATGTATGGTGTGTTTGCTAACTTTTTGTAATTATCTTTACCAAAAAGTCAGCTAAACCAGGGTAATTAATTTCCTCTTTTCTGAAAAATATATGTATGTTGTGTGGGGCTTGACTGCAATTACTGTGTTAATAACTCTGTGTCACAGAATTTATTCCCAAAAGCAGTTAGAATCTTTGATGACCACTTCCTAAACTGCTGCATTGTCTTTGGCTTTTTCAGTGCTGATGCTCTGAACATTTGCCTTGATGGAGGGGATACAGGCTCCATGGGAAAGACAGGCAAAATTACCAAACAGACTGCATAGATGAACAAGGAGTTCTTGGCCAAACTTAAAAATAAAAATTAATCATACAGGGGGTGAAAAATACAGAGAACATGAGAATACAGAGGCACTGTGCAGTCATGAGATGAAGTTAGGAAGGCCCCTCTGAAGTTACATTTTTAATGGTTGTAAAAGACAGCAGGAAAGACTTCTGTACATAACTAAGTGGCAAAGAAAAAGACATGGAAATTCTGGTCCATTGCTGAATGTGGCAGAGGACCTTTGACACAGGCATAAAATACTTTCTTCGCCTCAATCTCTACCAGCAAGACTAACCTTCAGAAAACTCAGGCACAGAGGGAAAGCCTGGAGCAGTGTAGACTTACCCTTGATGGAGGAGTACCAGGTAAGAGAATATGTAAGCAAGTTGGGAATATTTAAGTCCTTAGACCCTGGTGGGATGAACTGATGAGTGCAAAAGGATCTGGCAGATGTCATTGTGAAGAATGATGATGAAAAATAGGAGAAGCACCTGAGGACTGGAAAAAAACACGTGCTTACCTCTGTCTTCAAAAAGCTCAGGGAGTGTAAGCCTTGGGATTGAAAGTTGAACAGAAATAATAAGGGATCTTTCACAGGATAATATAATAAATTTTGCATTTATCTTTTTCATCTCCAGTTTTCTATCTTAGCTTTAAAATACCAGTCAGATTTAATTCCATCCCTTTTATTGAAGGACCATCTGTATCTCTCCCTTTGCCCTGGATCAGGCCTGGTGTGCTTGTCCATCCTTGGAATATATTATCAGCTACACTGAATGCTGTCTTACCAGATCATGAATTGACTCACCAAATTAACACCAAGGGATTTTATTTTCTTTTGAGCTTTTTTTTTTTCTTCCAAAATTGGCTTCCATTTACTAAAGAAATATTGGCCTTCTACTGTAGACAATAAATCAAAGCAAGCCTCTTGTGTTGTATCCAAGTTGCTTATCTACTGTTCCAACTAACAATAGAAAGTATCACATTAGGGAAATCTATTGCCTCATCTGTGGAATCTATCCTGAAATTAAAAAATGATTGGTTGCTCTCTGAATCAAATAATGAAACCTAAACTTGCAAATTTTAGTGATACAGGAGAAACACATTGAAAGAGCTCATCTTTAAAATTGAGGAAATAAGTTTAAGCTGTCTCCTAAGTGGATTTTTAATTTTGGAAGGTAAGACTGGTGTTTTCAGAATTCCCCTAGATCTACTTATAATAGATTATGAGTTTTGATATGCATATTATTACTTTGTTTAGCAAAGGTGAAAGGACAAATAGATACCTGAAATTACTTGAAACTTTAGACTGCTACTGAGACTTGTGAGCCAATGAATTTCATTAACTAAGCTGGGATTTTAAAAGTTTTTTTTCCACTATATTGTGTAGTTCTATTACAACAGTCCTGGAATCTCACCTAGCCACAATTTGGGATCCGAAAGAAGGCACAATTCAGGTCAAAGATGGACTTTGCAGAGGAAAATGGGTTGAATATAGAAGGTTTACTTATCTGGAAAAATTAATGACAAATGAGATGATGGGAGGGGAAAAATGGTTTAGTTTTAAACCATAGAGGCACTTGTTATTACAGGTTGAATTTCAAAAATGGTGCTGAAATTTTCTGACAGGTTAAAGGAAGAACTACAAAGATATTTTGATGGCTGAAGAAAAGAACCTTGAAAAACTTACAACATGTGCTTGTAAATAAGAAACTAGGTGTGAACTTACAGAGAAATAATTAATGGTTCATATGTTAACTTGTCCTGCTGTAAATTATTTATATGTCCACAATAACAAGTGCTTCTCTTTTGTTTACTTGTTTTCTATTTACTTGTTTTGTGTAATTGCTCAGAATATATAAATATTTCTACATGAAGAAATTACTGAGGGTTGCAATGAGAGAGAGACTTAAGTGTCTGGCATGGGAGCTTCTGTTCATGTCAGACCATCCCCCAGTGGTCCTTGCTTACTCTGCTGTAGTGCATATTACCTTTCTCTTGAATAACTCCTGGTAAAATATCTGAGATGAAACTATCATGAAAAATATGTTAGTGAATTTGTGAGGCTAGAAACAACCTCCAGAAGATAAAATGTTGTTTCAAAAGCACTAATGCTCCTTATATTTCCCATTGATCTTTCTTTAAATAACAGAAGCAAGCCTGAGGATGTTAGGAGATTTTATATCTGATTGATTAAAAAAAAAAACAAAACAAAAAAACCCCAGAAATTAGAGATCTATTTTCCTCATGTAATTTTTAACAATTGTTTTACTTTGTCATAATACATATATCATCATTTAAACCTTATTAAGAGGGTTAAATGAGCTGTTAAGCATCTTCTTCTTTTATTGGGTTGCTACTGAATTGCACACACACACACGTAACACTAATAGCACCTCACTATATTTACTTTTAGACAATATTATTGATGTGACTTAATAACAGAAAGAAGACGTTACAAGTGCTGGATCAAATTTCTCATGAGAATAATAATTTCCTTATACAAAACCCAAGTATTTTTTCTCTTCTTCTTCTTCAAAGCATCACACTTTAAAAAACAGAGCTGATAGAACTCGTCATTGATCCATCCAGCAGCTTCTGCAGCTATCTGTTCTTTTTAATATTCACATAGCTCATACACTTGCTTTGGGGTAAAATTCCTGTTTAACTACTCCAGGATGTTTAACTTCACGACTGGAACCTTATAGTAATCTATTATCATACAGGAAAAAATTGACATACTTGTGCTACTTATATATTTATATTATATATGTGCTTCTTCATAAGCAATGGTATTTTACAGCGCCATATGACTTGAAAATCTACTGTACAGATCAAAGCAGATTTTGCAGTACATATGAAAGAAATACAGTAAATAAAATATACAGGGTCTTTTATTTAATTGTTTATAATAAGTACTTCTGCATTACTTTCTCGCATATGTATAGTGCTGGAGAATCTTTTATACAACTACCATTCTTTAGTACTTATGTTTCCAGGGGAGGTTTCTAGGCCATACTTCAGCAAAACTTTTCAGATTTTTTTTAACTAACGCCAAATGGCAATTGTTCCTGTATGGCTTCCAGAGTGCCCTAAATGTGAAGGTACGGAATACAAGAAAATCAACAATTATGCAGGGAAGGCATCCAACGTAAGAGAAGACTTGGAAGAAGAAATAAGGAATAGGAACTGTATGGTAATACACATGTCAGATATTTTAAAAATTTAGCAACTAGAAAGATTTTTATTCACTTTATAGTAATGAATAAAGCGTTATCTGGTTAACTGTATTCTATAAACTTGAAGCCAAGAAGAAGGAATTTGAAATTACAATAGCTACAAGTAAATTCACAAATCGGGAATAAATCTTTTGTTCCATATAGACAGAAGAATTTGTAGAAGCGACATGGAAGACTTGGGAGTGTTCATAAGGTATTTTTTACTGTGTTTGGAATGAAAATGTGTTTGCAATGAAACCTGTGTCATAGAAAGTACCTGAGGCACTACTTTACACTAAAATCAAATCTTATTTGATCAACATACCAAGGAAATAAACATGCCTTTGAACCTCCAGGAACTAGATAAGGAACTCTCTTAATCAAAGAAGGGCTCAAAACAACTATTTGGAGAAGGGCTGAAGGGCATCCCTTGATCTCTCACACTGGTTGAAACAATGAGGGGTTCAGGATGTGC
Organism: Certhia americana; assembly: GCA_018697195.1. NCBI lineage: Eukaryota > Metazoa > Chordata > Aves > Passeriformes > Certhiidae > Certhia > Certhia americana. The sequence goes on along the minus strand of CM031857.1, from coordinate 82,630,256 downwards.
CGAGTCATGGCAACACCTCTATAAACTGGTTCTAGCTAAACAGACTCTTAAATAATTTGTAAACTCCTTTCTAGAAGGCAGTATGGTTTCCAAATTATGACCACGGTATAACTTTGCCTTTAAAACCAAAAGCCCCTGAAATGAGAAGAGAAACAGTAGAGCTGATGGATCAAATCCGAAACTAGGAGGAGAAAATAGGACCAGGGTTTAAATGACTATTCACTTCATCTTTTCAAAAATCACAGTGTTGACAAGCGTCTGCAAAGACATATTCTTTACCCTTGCTCCTGGTTTGTAAATAACAGGGTGTATATTTTACTTCTAAATCAGGATTCTTTGCTAGTTTTGCAGTAACAAAGGTAGTAATTTTGGAGCTCTGCCTGAATCCAAACACGTCCAATTTTAGCAGATGCTTTGAGGCCCAAGTCCCACTATTTTTTTGCAGTTGCCTATATCAGATCACAATATTTAGCCTACTTGTCACCTCAATCAGTTGTAAACACATAACACCAGCATTTACTGTTCTACTTTACAACATGCTTCCTTAATATCATGTATTATATATCTCATGAAAATACAACAGTGTATTCTGGCAATTTGGTAAGTCTGGGAGCTCAAGACCCCTGGGATTTAGTTCCAGATTCCAGCACTGGAATTAGACCTAATACAGAATAATAAATCTGAAAAGTTATTCAGCTCCTCAAAGATGCGTGTTTATCTTAGGCGGAGTGAAACATCTCTTCAGGTTCTATATTAAGGATAATGGGAAAGTAGCCACCTAGATCACATCTAGACATGGCCATGGGTGACTTCAGTGGGCAGGTGCGTGAATCTTGAGCTTCTACAATCCAGACAGCATGCTCTTGCATAAGGAATAGTCACACTAGGCTACTTGAGTTGCCTTAAGAGTATCACAGAAATCTGCATAGATTGGCAGGTATGAAGAAAGAAAGGGAGACCTGCCCTGAGGCAAACTCCTTCATTTTATCAGGTTCTTCTTTTCAGGGTCAAGATTAAAAGGGCAAGAGACAGAATTTCTGTCCAGACTTGGATGTTTATTATTTCTTATCTACTTTTCAGCTTCTCTGACTGTGAGTGCCTCTACATGTTAAGTTAACAGAGTGAAAATGGAGTACAGAGTTATGTCTACAAGGTCTTTTTAAGTTTAAACTACCTAATTGTGAGACGCCAACTAACTCATTTTTTCTTCTAACTCAATAACTAATCACTCATGTTCCACACTGTGGATTTTTTCATTCAATCACACAAAATAACTCAAACTTGTGAAGAAGGAGGAGAAGAAGAAGAAGACTATGCCTTAAACCCTCCATCTTGTTATATATGTATTGCTATATCCCCAAATCCCAAACTCTAAATTTTTTACCCTGTGAGATTACACACTTCTATTCAACTACACACTCATGATTTCAGTGCTATCATCCAATTTTGGAAGCTTTTCCATGGCCTCAGGCCAAATGCAGTGTATCTTTGAGGATCATTCCCTGTAAGCACAGAAAGTCTAAAATCCTCTGTGTCCAGGGTTCCAACACTGCCCCTTTCTGCTCTCTATAGCACAGTTTAGCTGACTGAATCCTGATCTGTGTTCAATATATTGTTTTAGCTCACACGGTTGTCTTGGATCTCAGTTCTGTCAGGCTGCCTTTCAAGGAATGTTACAAATCACAGTGGGGTGATATCATTGGATCTAGGTTTACCCATAACCTCAAAAAACATCCTTGTGTCTATTCAGAAACCAACTGCCCTGAGCAACATTATCTAAGTTAAGGGTTTTCTCAGCAGGAGCAGATAATCTGCAGGGGCCCTTCCCAACATGCAGGGCTCTGTGGTTCTGCTTACACCTGAAATGACTTCCCTTGGGGCACTCTGGGACACATCTGACAAATTTAGGCACCAACTCTAGAGTGAGTGGATTCACACCCTGTATGTGTTTATTCTTTGCCACTGACCTTAAAGAGAGTTTATACTGACACATTCAGATGTAGACACCTGCACAAAAGATTTAAATAACTGATCAGGTAAATTGCTTCCTCAATAATTCTGAGATCTTTGTCTTCTGAAATTATCCTGCCCTCATCAATAAGACAATGAAAACCCACTGTGGCCACACAACACTTGTTTCCCTCAAAAATAAAGTTTAACAATGTAATGGGGCAGCAAAGTTTAAGAGAACAGTGACAGGGAGCACATTTAATTGTTAGTGAAATGACAAATTTTTTTCCCAACTTTTATCCCCACTTGCTGTGTGAGCATAGGCAAGGCACCATGTGTGCCTCAGTTTATTCAAATGTAAAATGGTTATAATTAATATTCAGCATAATTAATGATTAAGTGCCTTGAGAACATGTGATGAAACAAACTCTAGAAGAGCAGACTATTTTTGTTTCAACCTCTTTAAAACTGTATCCCCTTGCCACATATTTTCAAAAAGTCTACAACTCCTTACTAGAGTTAAATGACTAATTCAAATGAATAATTTATCTGAAGAATTTTGCTTTGTTTTCTCTTTGCAAATTGTTCTCAAATAGACTGCAAAATTCTTGGGCTTATTAGTTATTGCCAAATTATGCACATATCTCTTCAGTGACTAATTTTATGTCTGAAGCTCTTTGAATTTTTTTCCTGAAAATGTTAGCAATTTGCTGTTTGTACTGTGCTGATAGTTCTTTCCTATTATTGAAAAGCATATGTAATTAATCAATGCAGTTGTACCTATATGTAATTATATTTTATAAATAAATACCTATATATGAAAAATTCCTGATTCATGGACTTTAAAGGTCAGAGAGCACCAGGAGACCACCTACTCAGAACATCTGTAGAGTCAGTTTCCCCAGAATTGAGACTAATAATTCCTGCTTGACTCAAAGTGGCAGACCCCTTTTAAGAGGATCTGCAAAAGATTATCAAGAAAAGGAAGCATATTTTCAATGGACCTAAATTCACTATATGGGGATTGATTCTTTCTTCTCCTTCTACTATGAATCAAAGATGACCAGAAATGATTGTATTAAATTATGTTCTCTGTTCATTCTTGACTGGAAGACTTCAAGAGGCAGAAGACAATGCACTGTTCTTGGTATGTTTTTCCACTATATAATTACACTGTCTGTTAGAAATGTTTCTTACTAATAATATAAAGTTGTCTCAAAGGCTTTAATTTCCCTTTGATGATTCTTATTAATAACTTACACATCACAATCAAGTTACCCCTTGATCTTTTTCATGAACTGAACAGATCGAGTTTACTGTAAGCCTGTTTTGAAGTCCTCAAATAAAAGTTTCTTCTGAACACTCTTAAATTTGTTGACATGCTTTAATATTCTACTGTCAGTCTCAGCAGTGCCATTTATATAGCTAAAGTTCATGACATATTGATTAAGAACATCCATTTCCTGCCTGGAGATCAGGAGAAATATCATTGTGACTGATGTCAGACAAATGATGAATCACACACACTTAAAAAAAGTTGCAGTCAAATACACCCATAACACATGCACACAGAATTTCAATTTGGGTCAATGTAAATATTTCATTTGGCTGAAAATTCCATTTTCTTTTCTAGGATATATTTGTGTCTACTCAATCTTTTGTTAACATTATCATATTTTTAAATAGAGAAAGAAACAAATATTTCATTTGTGAAATAAGTAAGTAGAGTGATTCATTTTATGTGTCTTTGAATTAAATGGAGGACCCAAATTTTTATCTGTTTCAGCTTCCACCTTTCAGTAACGTTGAAAATTATCTAAATAACTTTTTTCTATCTCTCTCTGCAACTTATGCCATTAACTGCATGAATTATTATTATCAGGGCATAATATACAATGAGACATTTTTCCAGACTAAGGTTTTGAATTGAAATGAATTCTACACAAATAATTAATTTTTATTTATAGGAAAGCAGGAAAGAAATAAGGTCACCCATGGGAACTTGAACCAAAATTTGCCTTAAAATCAGAAAGACCAATCCAACTGGGAGAGAAATATATTCATAATATACACATCAGGAAAACTGATTTCAGGAGAGCCCTGCTCTGTGGTCTCCTCTAGACCACTGATATTTGACAGATATGCTCGTGCTGGATTAGGTAGAGCTTGGATCATGCTCTAAGCACAGGAATTTGCTGGCATCACGTAGCAGGTTATATGAATGGACACTTTCCTTTACTTTGTGCCTTCACCATCTGTTCTGCCTTCTAATTAAAAATGCAAAATGAACATAATTAAATATTGGCATCACAAAAATAAGCTAGAAGTTTTTTCAATGCATATGCATGTTCTTTATTAAATGCAACAAGCATCTGTTTTGTTTTCTTATGTTTCAAGACACAGATAGAGGGAAATTGCTTTTTCCTGACAGAAAGGATATTTTTCATTAGTAAATTGGAATTAAATAGAAGAGGTAACACTTTACAACAGTTGGTAAGCAGCAGTTTCTGTAAACAGAGATTCTGGCCTGAGTTCTTTTCTAAGGAAACATAAGAGGAACAAGAAAAAAACAGGAGGGAAAGCCATTACTAAACATTGTTCTAACTGACTACTGTCAAGCTCTTGGTCCTGTTTCTACCAGAGCCATGAAATTGAGGTATAAGTAAAGGTTTTGAGTAGGCATCTGGACTTGTGCCAAGAGCTGCTGAACCAATCTAGGGTCTGCCTTTCACAACAGTGTACATCTCACGCTTAATCCTTGTAAAGGGTTACTAATTAAGTGTCTTGATACTTTACAACATCTAGGTGGGGTTTAAGGAAGTAAAACCATTCCTAGTTTTCAGATAAAGACAGGCAACTCAAACCCACTATGGTCTGCATGTGCCACATATTGAAAACACAGGGTGTCAAGAAGGCCAATGCCATCCCAGCCTGTATCAGCAATAGTGTGGCCAGCAGGACCAGAGAAGTGATTGTGCCCCTGTACTTGTCACTGGTGAGGCCACACCTTTAATCCTGTGATCAGTCTGGGCCCCCAGCTGAGATTCTGGGTCTGGCCCTGATGGGGCCAATGGAGCTGGTGGAGGTTTGGAGCACATGTCTGATGAGGAGCAGCTGAGGAAAGTGTTTTGGGGTTTTTTTATCCTGGAGAAAGAGAGGCTTAGGGAAGACCTTACTGCTATACAACTACTTGAAAAGGAGATGTGAGTGTCAGTCTCTTCTCCCAGGCAACAATGGCTGGATGAGAGGAAATAGCTTTTAGTTGCACCAAGGGAGATTTAGATTAGCTATTAGGAAAAAGAATTGATGGAAAGGTTGTAATGCATTGGAACAGACTACCTAGGGAACTGGTGAAGTCACCACTCCTACAAATGTTCAAAAAACATGTGGATAGGACATTTGAGGACATGGTTTAGTGGTGAGCATGGTGGTGGTGCTAGGCTGACCTTTAGACTTGATAATCTTAAAGTCTTTTTCAACCTCTATGATTCTATGAGATATCTATATCAGTAAATTAAAATAGGGAGAGGGACTCACCTCTGGGCTTGAGTACATGTGGCTCACAGTGGATGTGTCCTGGCTGCTCAGGATCAATGTCCATCAGAGGTGCATTGGTATTGCATAGTATTATATTTCTTCAAACTTCCATTGTCCCAATCCATGATACGTATTTTTTTTTTTTTTGTGATTAGTTAGTTCAGATTGCACGAAATAAAGAGGTACTGTGCTGCAGCCAACAAATACAATGCTTTTGTAGCTTGAAACTGAGGGCACATGTAGCATGTCTTAGGAGCCAGAAAACATGTAAGTGGTGTTCAGCAGAAATTCCTCTGAAGGAGTGTTTTAACTAGAAGGCAAAATTGATGCTAGCCTGTCCAACCTGCTTTTCAGAGTGAAGTGTCCTCCAAAGTGTTCCTGAATTTTGCATCAGAGAGCTGAGGGAGCTGGTCCAAAAAGCCAGGAATTAGGTGGTGTGCCCCAGGTCCTCAGTGGGTTGCCACAGCTGAGTGGCAGTGCTCACTGAGACTAGACCCACAGGTGAAGTCAGTTGCTGCACTTGCCCTGCAATAATAGTCAGGCCTTTGGTCACTTGACTAATTCAGAGTCCTGGATTAGGTTTATAGAGTTCCTATAGAGGCTTCAGGAAGACTGAGACATCCCTGACTAGGATCTGCAAAACAACCTGACAAGGGCTACCTGTGTTATTCAGTAGGGTAGCTAAGGAGAGAAGTTTGTTTTAAATAAACAGCACTCTAAACATTAATTTCTGAAATCCAGGCTTCACTTTGTATTCACAAACATGAATTCTTTCCATCATTATTATCCTGAAACAACTCCTACACCACATATTTCATAGTAAGCATTTACTGGATCATAGGCTAGAATTGAAATTCTCAGGCTATGGAACAACCTGGTCAGAAGCTGCTCGATATAAAAATATAAAATCCATGAGAGTGAACTGACCAAAGCATCTTATCTTGTGGATCAAGGCTTAGGGTCACCCTTGATTAGATAAGCACTTCTGTTCTTTAGTTCAATGCTCAGAAAACCAAGCAGCTGGGTAACACTACTACAGCCCATGCTTGTTGCAGTGCTCATTTTTGACAGTACTCACTAAGCCTGGACTGACATGAAAAACCCAGGAAAAGAACCTGGTGTTTATGTCCCAGTGGGACTCTTAAGATAAATTATAGAAGATCATCAGTGTGAAACTCACTCTTTGAGAGGCAGGGCAGTGTACCCTGTTGTAATTCTGGTTTGGTATTTTCTTCACTTCAGTTACTTCACATGCACCAGCAATGTCTTGCTGGAGCTGAACTGGATGACTTCTCAATGACTCCAAAACCAAGACACTAGGCTCTCTTAGTTGGGTTTTCTGTGCCCTAACTTCAACTCTAAAAACTGGGTGTGTAGTCCAATTTTGTCATTTGGGCTCCCTCTAGAGCCAACTGAGGAAGATAGATGCTCTACTACATTTTTCCAGTCACAGGATACACGTTGAAGACAAATAGTGTGCCTTGCAAAACAAGAACAGAGGGAATCTTGCTCATTAGTTCAGTCTAATTCCTAAAATTAGGAGAGACGAAAACTGCTCATGGGTTTTTCTAATGAAAACTGAGGAATATTTCAAGTCAGTTCAGCAGTTTAAGTTTTCATCTAAAATACAACTCAATATCTGTGGCTATTGGTGTATTAAATGCTAAACCAAGCAGTATTAGATCTTTTTGTGACTTTTCTGCTGCTATTAAATCAGTGATGAATTGTGCGTATAAACCAGTCCCCATGTACAAATGAATGGGATTCATCTCTTCCTTGATGATCTGTTGAAAATTTGTAGTGATTATGTACTACTGTAACTGTTGCAGGTTAGATCAGCTGCTAAATGTCTAATTAAAGAATTGTATTTAAAAAATAAAGTAAATAAAACCTGTTTTCAGATTGAATATTTGACTATAAATGAAAGTTATAACAAAAGATAGGTATAAATTGCCCATATCTCCCTGACAAGTTTTTTCTTGGAAAAAGGAAAGGAAATCTCTTCCACATCTGCTGACCAGAGTCCATAGAAACCCCATAGAAAAACTAAGCAATATTACTTCAGAAAGTTCATGCGGCTGATCTGTACCTGGTAGAAAGAGAGAGGGATAGTAATGGAGATATGAAGTATGTTTCTAGAAGGAGGTGTGATATGCAAAATACATATGCAAGGCACTACATACTGCAGTGATGTTCAAAATCACTGTCCCCATTTCAGGCACTCCAAAAATTTTTCACTATATGCCCTTCAGTGTTGTTTTTAAACACCGTTTGTCTTAGGGAGGATAACAGCACCTTGGTACTGTACCTCACACGGTGTGAGGAGGAAAGAGTTTGTTTTTTCTTGAGTCCTGTTGAAGTGTTAATTTAAAGAAGTAATAATGTAAATCTTATTTCAAACATTCTTTCCCCCTGGCAGACTTCTATATTAAGACATTTGGGTAATTGACCAATGTTACTGTAGCTCAGCAGGCATTATTTTCTTTTGGTAAAAGGATACCATAGTAAATTTCAATGAGAAGGAGCAAAAAAAAATGAACAGACTTAAATAAGACTTGAATATGAAAGGAAAATATAAACCAGATGGGAGTGATGGAGACAGGTTTTCATATCTTTCTTTTCTTTTAAGATCAGTTTAAAAGTTTCCCTTCACTGCATTGGCTTTCTGCCGCTGAGTAACATGAGGCAACATATTTGTTCAGCAGCAGCAGCTGGGAGCGATTCACTGGCTGCAGAAGGCTGGCCAGCCACAACAGGGATGGATTTCGTGTCCAACACAACTCAATGGGAACATTCCTGCTGCCTGCTGTGGGTGCTGGAACAGGTGCTGGAGGGGAAGGGTCTGGTGTCCCTGACATTAATGGCAAAATCTTTGGTTAGACCAACCTCTCTTTGGGTCCTGAAGACAAATCTGGCAACTCCACCGCCAGATGTTTTGGGAAAAAGGCTTTATGATGCTCCTGTGTATCATTCCTCTCTGACCATTAATAGGTTTAGAAGCTGCAAGCTAAGTGACTGTGAGGCCTGGTTGCAACAGTGCTGGACACTTCATCCCTCTTGCACCCACTAAACAGAGAGGAATTTTCATCTCCCTCCCTGCTCCTCCTAATTAAGCCATAGCAGCCATGGTGGCTCTGGGGCTCTTTCTTCAAGTCATTGTTTCTCACTATGGTTTTACTGACACATGAAAAAAGCTCAGGGGCAGGAGGCACATGGTGTTTTCTACTGAAGCTTGAGCTTTAAAGCTGGGACTCAGACTGCTTCACTCCACTGCTGACAATTTAGCAAATGGTCCATGTTATGCCGCTTTGATCTTGTGAAAGTTTTCAAAAATTTCATCCTTGAAGAAAGCTACAGGCCCAACAGATCCCCCAGTTCATTAGCAATCCTTTAGCGGTTCCCAACAATTAGAGCTGTCAGCCAGTCGAACTCCGTTCGGAGGCCGTGCATTCAAAATCCCTGACTAATGACTTGGTAAAAAGACTTGACAGTGTGTTGCAATTTGTTATAATTGAATCTAAGCTGCATCAGCTGTTTGAGGGGCTGAAATGTTTTCAAACATTACATTGATTTAAATTAATGCCACAAAAATATTCAGAAATCGTGTCTGTCAGATTCAGTGCTAATAATCATGTTCTCTTCAGATACGAAGAAGACATTTCATCACCATTTGAAAGCATTGTCAGGCAGGCAGTTTAAATTCCCCCTCCTCTTCCCCCTTAGCTGAAAAATAAGTTGATAATCATTATACTCATGAAAGGAAAGTGCTTGGTAGCTGGAATGGGACAGGGTAGAAGGGAGATGCCTCCTGAACTATGGCACCTTTGGGGAAAAAAATTGAAAAGACCATTACAAGTGATAATTTTCACTGACTGCATTTCAATATTAAAAAAAAAAATCCAAAAAATTAAAACCAATTCTGCAGCAGCTGTTGGAGAAAGTTCAAAAATAATCACATTTTCTAACTCATTCTCTGCCTTCATTTTAACTGTGGACACATAAACTGAACAGTGGGACATTTGGCAAGCAGACTTCCAGCACAAGCTCTCTGGTTAAAACTTACATCTGTTTTCAGAATACCTTTCTCTCAAAAGCAGTGGGATGACATGAGATATCAAGGCAGCTTTACTTTCCAAATAAATTGTTTGCTCTGGTTTTTTAATCCTCTGTTAGTACTGGAAAGCTTTCCATTTACATTAAGAGGGGCTCAGACTGTAAGCACTAAACCTGAATTTTCCTACTTTGAATGCTCTAGGGTCTAAAAATGGAATTTAAAGTTATTATTCCATTTGTATGAACATTATTTAAAAGCCAGATCCAGGCAGAGCTTGCAACGTAGCCCATCCAGAAAGTCAAGACTGTTTGGACTTTTTTTTTCTCTCTCTTGAAGTACAGAACACTTTGAGTATAGAAAATAATGAGTTAAGGTTTAATTGGCACAGAGCACCTTTCTCTATAATATACCTATGCAAACTACGCTGAGCTGAGACACTACAGGTTATAGTTATCACATTACTTTGCCTAATAGACAAAAAATCCATTGACAAATCCTAACTAGAAAGAAAAAAAGAAACTGATTGCAGCCTTCTCTTAACACCAGTTTTACACCTATATGGTTCTGAAAGTCACAGAATTCACCTGGCTAGCAGTGGATGTCTACTGTGTACCTGCCAAACTCTGAGCTGATCCATGGACACACCTGATGGGAGCAGCTGATAAAGTCTTGGCTTGAACTGTAGGAAGATGAGAAAACCTCAGTTCCTAATCAGGAATTAGATGTTCTTAGAAAACAGGCTGATTTATCAGGCAAGGAAAGAAGCAAACAGCACCCACTCTGAATATCTTTACACTGATAAACTCTTCAGAAGTCTCATTTCTTCTTTTGGAAGCTCATATACTTTTCCTAAGCAATGTATTATGAATAATCTTTAATATTAATAACTACATTTGTCTCTATATTCGCTATTAATATTATGGTCTGGATTTTTAATGGATTGCTAAGGAAGTCTAAGGAAAGTCTAGTACCGATGCAAAGACCCTCTAATATAAGTATATAAGCATGTCTGTTTTATCTTAGAGATAACTCATCCTTTTCCTTTCAAAGATTTGTACATTTAGAGCTCTCTATTAGCTAGAAGGCACATGGACAACTAACAATATACTGGTTAGTCTTTTATTCTTGCTGGTTTCACAAAAGACTGTGGTTCATAAAACTCCTTGTACAAAAAGATATTTTATACAGTATCTTATTATTAAAAAACGTTGGTGGACATCTTTGATTTCTTATACTTCACCCATCCCAGATTTTACGAAGATGTGTGTTTCTGGGATCCTGGTTATCATTAAATAAATCACAGAAGACTATTCCACTAACACATCCTATGTTAATTTAACATATTTGTTTTCTTTAACTATTAGGGACCTAACTCTATGAGGCAGGTATAATTTCAGGAATGCTGATGTATGGCCTGTATTGAGTGCTTCAGTGTGGATTTATTTCAATAACCTGATCTATTGAACCCAGTCATCTAGGCTCCTCCTATAGTTACAGGAACATGAGAAGCATCTCCAGACAGTGATTTACCTCAGTACCTGTCTTACACAACCATCTCCAGATGCTGCTCCTGCCATGGGCATGTTGTTCATTCAGATGCCTTGCAAGGTCAGAGAACACTGCAGGTTTTCGGATAGTAATAGAGAGAAAATTCTGCAGGTAAAATCTGTGAAACTTGGCCTCCTCAAGTCAATCTTCTGTATTTTCATACCATAAGCTTGTGAAGAGTTGACACGGTTCATGACATCTTAATTCCTTTTAGTGCTGTCCTAGCCCTTGGCATGGGCTTTCAAATTAGTAACCTTTAATGTCCCTTCCAACACAAATCATTCTATAGCTATCTTCAGTTCATGTAAAGTCACAATACTAAGCTACCCCCACAGATTTAATACTACAATAAAAAGGATTTTCTTGAACAGATAGAACCTCCACAAAATTCTTCAACCCCTGTTTGAGCATTTTAGTTATAATTATATTCTGGTATACTCTGAGTGCTTAACAACTACTTTGAAGTCAAACGGAACAGCTTCATACATGTTTACAGTAAAAGTTTGAATTTAGATGTAACAGTGTGAATTGGCAGCTTGATATTATGTGCTATTTGATAAATGTATAGAGATTTTTTGATATATACATTTGATAAATGTAAATATGAAATTTCTTCTTTTATGCAGTTTTACCTTACTGTATTTCATGCCAGTTTCTTTCTGCAATCTCCACATCATCCTTGAATGCCTGCTGTGAATTGCTACCTTGTAATTACTTCTAATATGCTTTCATGTTTTGTATTTTGCTTTATTCTGTGAGAAGCTTGTCTTCTCAAAAATATAGTTTTTCTGCTTCTTTCATCGCAATCAAAACACGTAAACTAAGGCAAAAGCAGATTTAGAAAGGTGGGAAGGAAGGAATGTTAATTATCTGAAGGTGTTATATCTACTAAAAAGAGCCAAGTCACAAAAGGGTTATCCATTTAACCTAAATAGCCAAGTCAAACAAGACACAATTGGGGTTAATTTAGCTTTGCAGGCTTTCATAAACTCATTCTTGGGAGGTCGAAGGAGGGAAGTCAATTAGCCCCAATTGTGTCTTGTTTAACTTGGCTGGGTGAATCACTAGCCCCTTTGTAAGTTGGCTCTCTTTGTAGCTATCACACCTTTTGTATGACCGTACAGTTTTCTAACTTGCTTTTTTTATTGATGTCAAATAATTTTTATCAGATATCACAGTTTCTTGGGGGCAGTGGTCTGATAGCAGCATAATTAAATAGCAAGAATGCATTCACCCATTTCAGTGCTCATAGAAAGCAAATAAGTATAGATAGAACTTTGTATGAAATCACATACTCAACAGGCTTTGTAATTCATAAATTCCTGAAACAAAGCCAAGGGAATAATCCACAGGGCTGTACAAAGCAGTCAGTGAAAACTGGCTGGAATGTCCATGTGTTAAATTAGACACCAAAAGAAACATCAACACTCCCATGAATGGGACAAAAACACCACAGGAAAAAAACTACTTAACTTTGTAAAATAAGCCACTTCCTTGGAAAAACACGTTGTGCTGCATTTAGAACTCTTGATAGAGCATCTTCTTGAATGCTACTACTGAAAGTTGTTAGGTTTTTTTTTTGTTTGTTTGTTTTTGTTGTATTCTACACATTGATGAATTTAGTTGTAGCAACTGTTTCCGCATAAAGCAATAAACTCTACCTGCTGACTGGGAGCTGAGTTACGGCCTTTGTAAGTAAGATGCAAAGAGTGAGTAGAGAAAAAACCCTTCTATTACGATGTCATCAAGTAATAATCCTTGCCTTCTGAAACAGAGTGGAAACATGTCCTAGACATACAGACAGCATGTCTGCAATGATTCCCTGTCAATTTTTGTCATTGCAGAACATATGTATTCCAGGAATTGCCACTGCACTGGCATTCATCCATCATCTACCACCCACATGAAGGCTTCCAGTTCCCTGTATGTCATACACAAGCAAGCTACTAAGATCACTATAACACAGTATTTGTGTCCCAGTAGGGTGCTGCAAATATTTTAGCACTGAAATCAGTGCTGAAAACAATATTTGAATAAGTAACAGAAGTGTTGAATCTGGATCTTGAGTAAGTGTTTAGAAGTTATTTTGGATAATAGTATATCTGATATCAGGTGCCTTTTCATTAATTTCATTCAGATGTTACTTAGATATGAGAGTTTAACAAGTGCCTTTCTTAAATATTTTGGTTCTAGAATTAACATACTTCCTTGCAGTGTTACTGTTTAATGCTGCATTTCTTTCTCTGCGTGTGTTATTAGAAATGTTTTTCAGGTGGGTCTAGAAATTACCAAAATATTTGAATTGTTGGCTCTCCACTAGTGTGCATATTAATTGTCTTTAATCAGAAAGACTTTTGGCACTTTCAAGAGAATTAAGATGAATTGAGCTACTGCCTGGAATTAATACAACTTAGGTGAGTACAGTTTTCCTCAATTTCTGAATAGAAGGAATAACCCAGTATGATCTGACTAGTACTTAATATGTAATATGATGGACTCATCTGATAGAGACAAGTAATGAATTAATTAAAGTACAAAGAAGCCAGAGAAATTCAAAAGGTTTTCCTTCTGATAATGTCTGTTTGGAAACACTTGCTTCTAGAGACATTTATTAGGTGTGTAGTTATGTACACACCCTTATGTTCCATGTGAGCTCATAGTCTTGTAATCTACAGTGCAGTACTTGATGCAATGCTTTGTTTGTGTTGCATCTACACTGAGCTGATGGATTTTATCTTACTCACTTTCAAATTATCTTCCCATGTTTCTGTGGTCTCACCTTCCTAAACCTGAGCTGCACACAAACAGATTTCAATAATATTGAATATTGTTTTGATATATATTATCAAACATTTTGCTTTTGCATTTTTGTAGTGTGAGACAGAAGAGACTAATGTAAAGAAATGGTCTCTGATTGGATATCATAGGACAAAGTAGCTGTCACAGGATGTGCTCATTTAAATTAAGGGGGTTTTGTCTTAAATTTGTGTTATTATGATATTTGACCAGACTCTTTGGGGTCATTTATCGTCATCCATTCTTATTATTTCAGTAGATTCCATCACCTCTTTGATCTCATTTGGTATTTCGTGCTGATCCAGAGGCCGGTAGCATAAGACCACTAGTGTATTTTTACAACTTAGTGAGACTCAGCATACTTAAAATAAGTGCCAAAATGGCATTTGATCTTGTCACTACCACCCTCAGCAAAGCAGCCACAACAGAGTCAGAGAGGTTTTTTCTCGTTATTACACTCCAGAGGATCTCTGCCTGCCAATAAGGAAAAAGGTGATTGTGAGTTCACATGCCTACAATGGCTGTAGTTTTGACTATTTAGCAAGCTCCAAAAGCCTTAGATACTTTGAAGTCCCTTTCTTTCATAACAGCCAAGGTCACATAAGTGCTGTGGAACATAAATTCCCTGACCAAATATGATATGGTTTTCCTTTGGAATATAGTTTCGTGTTACAGCACTTGAACTGAAGTGTACAGTGCTCAATGGGATATCGTGCTTGTGATTACAAAAAAAAAAAAAAGGAAAGAAAGAAAGGAAGAATCAGGAAGAATCAGGAAGAATCAATATAAACTTTAATAGTAGTTGAAACAAAGTAATTTTTTTTCCAAATTGTCGCTAAAATAGAATCGAGGCTTATGTTGAAAGGGAATAAAGTCATTACCTTTGTCGTAGAAAATAAAGATGGTAGAAATCACTCTGAAAATCACAGGGTTTGGGTTGTAAGGGACCTTGAAAATCATGAAATTCCAACCCATCTTCTCTCCAACCCTACCATAGGCAGGGATGCCATGTACTAGAATGTAATACTCTCTTAGTTTTCCGAATTTTTTCCCTCAAATCATGCTCCATTATGGAAAAGATAAAATTCATTTCAAAGGCAATGATTTCCCATTGTTTCCAGAGGTTTTTTAAGCTTCAGTGTATGTCTCCTGATGCACTGAAATCCTGTTCATGCTTTCTACACTCTTACTTAGCCTGCTCAGATGACAACTTGGGAAGTCTCTTAGTACTTTGCATTAGGTGGACCATATTATAGAAAAACCTTGTATTAAATGAACTGCTGCTTTTGAAGGATTTCCATCATATGGGGAATATTTGAGGGCTCTTTACAATGAATAAAAAAGCAACCAGATCTTTAAAAAAGTTACATTATTCTAGGAAAATCAAGGGTACTCAAGCAGTGTGGATGGGGTTGGCAAATAGGCTTAGGCTGATGAGAGCAGGGATGATCTTGTAATAAAAAGTAACCAGAGCACAAGTGTGCCCACACCAAGTGAGCATGCACAAAAAAAAGAAAAACTAAGAGGCTGGCATGGGGAGGAAAACCACACACACTTTGCCTGTGAAATTAGCACAAGAAGAAATTAGCACAACTGTCTGAAGTGTTACACCAAATGTCTGCAGTGTGGATAAAAAAAAGAGAAGGAATTGGATGTCTACATGCAGTTACATGGCTATGAACATGCTAGGATGAAGAAGACGTAATGGGGTAACTCACACAGCTGGGTGCTGCAGTGGATGTACACAAGGAAAACACGTACTGGAGTGAATCCAGTGCAGGGTCCTGAAGAGACTAAGAGAGTGGAGAATCTGTCACATAAAAAATCTGAAAGATATCTGAATGTCTTCACTCTGGAAAAATGAAGGCTTAGGAGGATTTTAACCATTTGTGTAAAATGTGTTGCATTACAACCATTGTTGTAATGGAATTGTAAACTTCCCCTGATGGGAGGGAAGGTCAGGCATGTTCAAGGGAAGGTCAGGGAAGGGAAGTTCAGGGAAGTTCAGGGAAGGGAAGTTCAGAAGGGAGTTCAGGGAATGGAGATTCAAGGGAAGGAAGGGAATTCAGGGAAGGGTAAGTTCAGGCAGGGAAGTTCAGGGAAGGTGCGGGGAAGTGTGCGGGAGTGCGGAAGGGAAGGTGCGGGAAGGGTAAGGTGCGGGAAGGTGCGGGAATTGTGCGGGAAGTGCGTGCTAGGAAGGTGCTGGGAAGGGGAAGGTGCGGGAAGGGCGGAAGGTGCGGGAAGGTGCGGGAAGGTGGCGGCTTAAGGACGGTGCTGTAAGTGCGGAAGGAGGAAGGTGCGGGAAGTGAATGTGCGGGAGGTTGCGGAAGGTGGCGGAAGGGAAGAGAAGGGAAAGGAAGTGGTGCGGAAGGGGAAGGTGCGGGGAAGGGTGCGAGGAAGGTGCGGTGGAAGGGAAGGGAAGGGAAGGGAAGGGAAGGGAAGGGAAGGGAAGGGAAGGGAAGGGAAGGGAAGGGAAGGGAAGGGAAGGGAAGGGAAGGGAAGGGAAGGGAAGGGAGCTAAAGAAGATGTAGCCAGACTCCTCTGCATGTGCTCACTGACAGTACAAGAGGCAAGGGTGACAAACTGAAAGAGAGGAAATTCCAAACATAAGAAAGAAATCTGTTATGGTCAGAGTGGCCAAAGAAAGGAACAGCTTGTCCACAGAGGTTCTGGAATCCCTTGTCATTGTAGCTACTCAGTTTCAGAGGGGCACCATCCTGAGTAATCTCTTCTGGCTGACCCTTCCCTGAGCAGATGTTGGTCTGGTCATTCTCCAAAGGTGCCTTTGAACCTCAGCCATTGTGTGAATATCAAGATAGGTGCGACCAGTGTATATGTTAGGTAACACAAGAAGAAAAAGATGCCCATTAAAAAGTAGAGCAAGTAACAGCTGCTTCAAGAGAAAATGATCCATTGTGAAAAAGCATCAGAGTCAGAGTTAGGAAGGAATTTACTCTGTTTTATATAGCTCCTTTAGCTGGAAGGAGATAACCATCAATTCAGTGGGGCAGTAGAAGGCAATATAACATGTGAATTCAATATATTAGTTCTGTAGGAATATATAGAGCATGAAAGGGGAAAAAAAAATTACTTCCTTCAAAAAGACAGGCACAGATCTGTTAAGATGTAGAAGAAAAGCACCAGATAGTCCTGTTCATCTTTTCTTTCCAAAAACACCAGCCTCTACATTCAATATTTCCCACCAATACTTAACTGACTGTCTTGAAGTCTCCGTCTGTCTTCTAACTCATTTCATTTTTAACCAATCATCTTGTTTTTGAAAGCCATCCACAGGTCAGGGACCAACTGCCAGCTCCTCAATTGTCCATTAAGGTAACATTGGTCTTTTGGCAGCACTGTTGATAGACACAGGTGGTTATGGAAACTGCTTCTGGCTGGTGGAGTGGTGTAGTTCTCACTGAAGAGCAGATTAGCTCTGTGTGTGGCACCTTTCAAGGAAACCCTTCCCTTTTAATCAACCTCTCCTATTAGAGTGGAAGGCAATGAATAAGTAGAGTTACTGGAATTCCTTGTCCATATGTGTCCCACTTCTGTTGAACGTGCACCAGAAATTGAATACCTTAGCCACAGGGGTTTAATAGGTTTCACCTGGACCCACAATCTGAACTGCAAAGATGAAAAGGGAGCAAAACATACAATCTCTTTCCTGTTATTGCAAATTTTGTACCTGGCAAAGCCCACATTGTGACATTGCTTTGCAGCAGCCATCTGCAGCTACTATTTTCTCTCAAAAATATTAAAAGTCATGATGAGGATGGAAAGCACTTCTGTGTTGCCTTGCCTGCATTTTCCTTCAGTGATAGGACTTTGCAGAGCCTATGCACTGACTCACATGCTGATGTGCAAATGTTCATACATGCAAATTCCTAGCACAGCCCTGAGAAGATTCTGTCCTATATCAGACAGCTGTTTCCTGAGTTGACCTTGAGGAATACTTGGGACATAGTAGGGTCCCTAAGTTAAAAACTTGACTCCAATAAGCAGTTGTGAGATTATCCTACTCTAGAGGAAGATCATTCAGTCATATGTAAAGGAGGAAACCTACCCTATTACCATATGTTGTATTATGTCAGTATAACTATAACCCTGAGATTTCAGACAGTTCTTTCCCTTTTCTTAAACTACTCTGTTCTTGCTCTAACGTGAATAAGAAAACAAGGGGTGCCTACATAACACTGCTGAGGGAGGTAAACAGAGGAGTCTCTCAAAATTTTGTGATAGGAATTTACTTAGGTAGCTTTCAGATATTAGACCGGATTACTTTTTGAGAAGCATCCCCAGCCATATAAATCTTTTATGTCATCTTCATAGTAGCCTATATAAATACAAATCATCCAAGAAGAAAAGCCAACATTTCCTCTGCTCTAGTATTTATGTTTGTGACCATACAGAAAGTAATAAAAGTTATTTTTATCAAACCCACAGTAAATTCATGGGGCATTGTCAAAAATTTGCTAGAATTGTTCTTGGGCCTACTTCTCATTCCAGTGAAACTGGGATTGTAGTGGTGATTGCTTCTGCAGTAGACTTAAATATTTCCCAGAATTGTGCCTTTTTCTACCCAACAACTGTAATCTGTCATGCTCTGCCCTTGCTCTTTGTATTTGTGCCATGACTACAGATGTCTTTCAAGCAAGATTATCAAGACAATGCATTTACATTTGAGTGAGCTCCGGTGCTGAATGATGTTTGGCTTATGGAGTGTCACCTCCTCTCAGCCAATCTGTGTGATTCAAAAGGCACAGCTCTTGTGTAAAGGGGAAAAAAAACCCTTCCCTTTGCTGGATGCTCAGGCGTTCATCAAAAAATATCAGCTACTGAAATGTAATAATCACATGTTATAGGAACACCTCAGAATGGGCATTTCCTTTTCCATCAGCTCTGCTTCCTCACTGTGGCAGTGTGAAGAATGGGCAAGTCTTTTTAATACATGAAATCTTAATCTTTTATTCAGAAAGTATATCCTGATCAGTGTTTAAATGTGATAGGTTACAAAATGAAGATTCTTATTCTTTAAATTGAAGCCTTCAAGGCACAATGAATCTGTTAATCTCCCTGTGTAGTTAGACTATGGCAGATATCATGATGGCTTTTCTTCTTATCACGGTAATTTGATCCAAGCAGAAAGTCTTGAAAGGTGATTTCCCCCCATCTTTGATTCACTTTTGTACTCCTGGAATATTCTAGACTGTGAGGTTTCCACCTACTTTACCCACTTTCTAGTCAGCCTTTTTTGTGTCACATAACCCTAATTAATTTGGAAATTTTCATTCAACTAGAAAAGCTATCCATAGATTCTCTTCTAATCAGTCAAGATAAAAGCTCAAAAGAAAGCCACAGACATTGTTGCTTACAATGTTCCAAAACCAAACATCCAGGATGCAGAATCTCCTATGTTGTCTACAAGATAAGTCATTATGGCAATCTGATCAATTAACCTTTTTAACAGAGACCTTCAAAAATAAGCTGCTTCTTCTACTTGAGAATTTCTAAACCTCCAAAGTGCTTAAGTTGTGTTTGAATGAATGTATGTTGTTATACAGATGCATCTTGGGATGCTTTACAGTAAAAGCAAAAAGCCAAGCAGTTGATTTTTAAAAAATCGTAGAAAATGTGGAACTGTTTCTTCAACATGTTTTAAATTTCTCTAAGTGATAATGCTAGAAACTGCAAAGCTTTATCACTTTTATTCTCATCAGACAGCTGAGCATGCCTCAAACTATGCTTTTTTTTTCCCCAAAAGTCAGAGGTCTCTAATATTGATCTGGAAAGAGATTGCATTTCATGTATTGTCCCTGAAAGAAGGTGTTTTCTTGTCTCTGTTGGGCTACTTGTCCTGTTGACCTGTAAATGGGATGTATTTGCAGTTACAGAAACAGAAAGGTAAACACTCCCAGCACAGGAAGAACAAGATGTTCAGATCAGCACTGGCAGGTTGCTAAAGACATAACCAAAATTGTTTAGACAATTGATGGGGTTGGCTCAGTCTAGGTTCTTGTTCTTACTTGTGATTACAGGAATTAAATAGCTTTGAGCTAGTATAGGGAACAAAAAATATATTTTTTTCACAGATGGATAGATTTCACTTCACTTGATGTTAGCTTAATAGAAATAAAGCAATAAATAAAATAGCATCACATAGTATCTCTCTGTAGAAAAATGACAGCCATCATGAAAGAGCAAATATTTATGGTAAATTCCTCAGATAGGTGGAATGAATCACCAGCTGGAAATGCTTATCTAGTTCTATTGCATTCAGGCCAGAACCTGTGATCATTGGTTTATCTTAGATGTTTAAATTTCAAATGGCTAAAAGTCAACATTTTTATCAAGTGAATTCCAAATAAGTTTCAAACTTTTCAGTGGAGAAGATTTCAACTTGCATTTTTCTGGCAATATGTGCATGTGGCTCAGCATAAAGTCTGTATGTCTGTTGCATTTTCATTGTGCATTTCCTTGTGACATACTTCGTGTTTTATAGTGATCCTCTGCCTCACGTAAATCAGGGAAAAGCTAATAAAATAACATAAACATGGCTATGCAGAATTATATATTTTTCATGTCTTTCGCATAAAAGTACTAGTATTTCCAGACACACATAAAAAGGAGGGGGTGGGGTGTTTCTTTGTAAAGAATCTCAGTTAACCTTTATCTGCATGAAGCTGTGAAAACATACTGAATCCTTGACCAGTATGTTTCATTTTAGAAAATTAAATATTAATGGTTGCATGTGAATTACTTAAGTCAAATGGCAACAGCATTTGAAGGGCAATGTTGTGCATTGACAGGGACGTTCTTGGAAAGAACTCTGTTCACTTAGCCTATAAAATTTTAGGATGTTCACAAAATATTGAAAAAAGGATGTCTCTCACTTGCAATGAATGTGTAAACAATTAATAATAATTAACAAATTTATTTAGTAGCAATTCTCTTCCAAAGAGAGAAATGGTGAATGTAGAAATGAAACCCCCATTGACTCCAGACCCTGTTGTCATGGCATCAGTTACATCACAATGAGCATTTGCTCACAAACTCAAGAAATTCCCTTGTAAGTTTAGGTCATTGATTCCCTATATATATACTGGGCATACTGTTTAGATTCTCACTTCTGAGATGTTTATATACCTTCTTCAAATTTTAGGCTTCAGTATTTTATGGACAGTTCATATCTGTTTTATTCTTATGCCAGCACTTTCTGACAAAGTGGAGAATAGTATTCACTGTATTGTTAAACAGTCACTTGAAGTCAAGGAATGTGATTATCTCAAGAAAATGGTTTGGAAATTGTGTTTCAGTCGCCCGAAGCTTCATTTACTCAGCTAATGTAATGAAGCAATCAATTCTGGAAGATATGACACCTCATTCCAAACCAGACATATGTTAAGATTCCTAGATACCTCTCTTGACTTCTTCACCCAGTTAGTACTGATACATGCAGATGACGTCTGCAATGTCTGTTTTAACAGCAGTATCTATTTTAGCAGCTGAAGTTCATCCTGTGTCATCCTGTCTAATGGACATGATCTGGGTATTCTACCTTAAAGCAACAGACTTTTGCAAAAGTTCTTGTTGGTAGTCCTTATTTTCCTTGATCTCAATACTAGTCTATTCACATTTCTAGTTCTCTTGCTCTCCTGATCAGCTGGTTCTTCCTGTGTGTCCCTCCAGTATTCTTCTGCAATAAGAATAACAGCCACCTCCATGTTGTCAGCAGTTTAATTGAAGAACCTACTGATTCCTGTGCTGAAGTTATTACTGAAAATCCTAAGTACTAGGTAATATTAGTCCCAAGATCAAACCTTTGAGATTCCTATTAGGAATCCTAATTAAAATCTATAGCTGTCTCTTTGAGTTCAACTGACTGTTGTTTATTTCTTCTGCATCTCTGTCATTATTTGGTATCTATCTTACCTTCCTCTCATAATCCTATTTATAATACCTTCCTATCATACCAGATGCTTTATTGTTGTCCTAATGAAAAAAAATTAAATTCAGCAAAGACAGCATTTTCTGTTAGTCTGCTACAGAGTAGACTACTTTTGCAGTGCTCATAGTTTGCTTTAAATCAAGAATCACAAAGCAATAGACAAAGATAATTAATGATAATAATAACAACATGCAGCTTTATTTAGTCTGCAGCTAAAACCTGAAGTCTGTCTTTGAGGCAGAAATTAACCAGAAAACTTTATTCAGAGCTTCTAGTTTGTCTGTGAGCCAAGCTGACATCCAGAATTGGAAAACAACAGTCTTGTAATTCCCTTTTTTGTCTTTCCTTCATTTTACAGATACTTAGTTTTTATATTTTCTAAGAAGCATATCCAGTAAAAATCTAGAACTCTACCCCCCTGTATTTTCTCCCTTTATAAATATATGTGTAGGAAGAAATCATTCTCCCCATTTCTCAGGCAAATACTCAATGATTGGCATGATATTTTTGATTGCAGGTAACTTCTTCACTAACATTCACTAATATAAATGTTATATTTTGCAATGTTTTAAGAGTACTTTGCAACATTTTTAGATGTTTGTATGTGTTTAGATGTTTATATATCAAAATCTTTTTATCTAAGTATAAAAACGAAATCATAAGGGTTATCTTTGTTAATATTTTCCCCAACAGTATTTAGTGACAGCTGATAAAAGACTAGGCTTTTTGAACAATGATATTTAATGATAGCATTTCCATTATTTTCCAGAAAGTGACACTGGTCTAATAACCTTTAAATTTGCTAGGAATCTGTTAGCTTTTGAATACTGGCAGAAAATTTACCATCTTCCTATTTTTCATATCAGATGCTAACCAATACACTGATACAATATCAGGGAACCTCATATGTGTAGTATTTGCCTTATAATCAAAGCATGGTAGTGGAATTAGGAGAGTGGGGTCCAGCTGAAACTGAGCAATGGTCCCTCTCTTGGCAAATACAGTCACACAATGCAGATGTCTAAATCTGAGTGAGTCACCTTAAAAGTCCCTTCACAGGTGATGCAGAGAAACAGGTAGTTCTACAGCATGATTCCTTTCCTTATAAATAAATGTATAAAATAGATTAAATGAGTCACACCTTAAAAATTCTCATTTCCTTCCCTGAATATGAAGGAGAACTGCAATAACTCACTCATCTACAGAAATGTAAAGCAAGGCGGAATAAATTGTAGCCTTAATATGTTTGCCCCCATCTGTGACATGAGCAACAGCATAAACACAATGACTGAATATTTCTGAGTCTTTATTCATTAATATTTATAAAGTACTTTAAGATCTTGGGATCAAAGCAGTAAAAAGAGGCAATCAGCACTACATGGCCAATCCACTCAAGTGTCAAAGTCCTATTTTATAGAGTATTGTAAGGTAACCCTTCCTTAAAAATCTTATGAATTAATTGAGAAGATAGCTGGACGACAGAGGCTAGGTGTTTCTGTTCTGGCACACAAGAAAAGTGCAAGAGTTTTCAGGGGCATCTTGCTTCTCTTGACCTTGTCATGATATTAGAAATATTATCCTCCACACATCCTACATATGCTGTAAGCTTTAAGAGCTGCCGTCAGTCACTTTCCACTGTCCCACAAAACTCACCAGCCTAACAAGGAGGATTGAAGTACAGTCCTTTCCACCTTCAGGCACATCAGACCACTGCTCTTCTTCATATTGTGACTCCTGGGTACTGCTGCCAGTCCAGCAGCAAAGGCTGGCTCTTTTCTAACTGGAGGAAGCTGCCTAGTGACATACTCTGGACCTAAACAGTCACTTCTTATAAAAGAAACAACCAACCCATAGCCACTATCCCCACAGACCACCCCAAAGAACTCCATTACCAGTCACCCGTATACTAGAAGTATTTTTTAATCACTGAATACATTTGGAAAGCTGAAGGGGGTTAATGGTTGCTGATTTCCCCTTTCTGTATTTGGGTGAGCTCTAATCACCACATAATGACTGTGCAAAGTGCTGTTTGCTTATTTTTCTGAAAAAATTGTACGCTTGGCACATGGATCCTTCTGATCACATTTCTGGAAAGGTAAAAAGGCTCTATAAATCCAAACATCCAGCTAAAATGCACATATGTTCTTTTAGGTTTTCTTCTATTTCATTCTGAGCTAGTTTTCCTCACACAGACATACACACACACAGACACAGAGACATGCACAGACACACACACACACACACACACATATTTCCTAGTACATTTTGTATAATTTAAGTTATTTTTTGTGTTCTATGCTCTTTCTGGTGTTCCCGTGGATTCGTTAGGATGAATAATTTCTGTCAATAATGAACACAGGAACCCAGTACATGAATACTTGACGAGATGAATATATGCATAGGTTATACATATCAATTTGTGGTGAATGCATGAAACAAATGCATAAGAAACTGATTTAACTAGTATGAAACACAGATGAAATAGATGGCATATAAATGTAATTATATTACTTTCAGGCAAATAAGACTGTGTAGATAGGAGGGTGATGGGTATGTGGATTCTGTAATGAAGATCAGGGCAGTGGAGAGGCCCCTTGCAAAGATAATGCATCATTTTATGTCTTTAAAAAAGCCACAGTCATACAAAAAAAACCCAATAAGAAAGCACTGTTAATAGGTGGAAAAATAAATATATTCTGTGGGTTAAGAAGCTAGAAGGAATATAAAAACGAAAGCTTTTGCATGGAAAGAAAAGTAATGAGAAGTATATGAAATTGCTAAGAACCTATTGACCAGGTAGAATTTGCATTATCACCTTCAGTGGATTTTGAATCTGCCTCTAACAGATTAACTGACATGCAGCATCAGCATGAAAATGGTATTATTTGTTTTTATTTCTGATCACAGTAAGAATAGATATTTAAAATAGTAATGTTTTGAAAATTTCAAAACATTTTAAAATTTCTTTTTAATGACTTGACTTTTTTTCTTTTTTTTTTTAAGGAACTTAAACCCAGTGTTTTCTAATGCTTAGGCAATTTTGATACTAGACAATAATATTGTATGATAAAGTTCACTGTGCTGGAATGCCTCTGGGGATGTGATCTCTAGCAGTGTATGTGTGGAGGTCCCAGTCTTCCAGCCGATTAGTTTTATTTCCTTCTCTCTTTTTGAGCTATAAAGTATTTCAAGTTCCCAATAAAGCAATGTATAACTCCTTATCTGCTCCAACATATATCTTTCACCCACCAACGTTTTACTCATAACTCTTTTCAGGCACAACCTTAAGCCTATGTTTCACAATCAATTTTTCCTTGGTACCTTGGTTGAGCCTTACACATCTTTATGCATTTCCTCCAGAGTTTCTTTAAGAAACTCACAACAATAATAAAAGATAAATAATGCTTACTCATTTTGTGATTGCCCCTCATTTTCCCTATGGTCTTTCCTGTTTCCTGATGCCAAGGCACAGACCAGGTAGCTTAAATTTGAACCTCAGTCCAGGGCTCATCACCAGCAACCTCACTCCTCTCCCAGAGGGATGACCTCCATCAAGCATGTGATATCTCACAAGGTTGCTTATAATGGGTCTATGGTCTCCTGTGAACCCTTTTGTTATCAGAAAGGTTATGCTCCATGTCATGCAGGATAAAAGTGAACACTCTGAATAGTCAAGAGTTAAAACATACCTTGGCTGTTTCAATAAAATGCAATTTAATACGGCAAGAAACACATTTTATATCTAATGTTGACATTGAAGGATCTTGTATTGCTTTTTTTACCAATAGAAATGACAGTGATTCATCAGCTTTTATTCCATTTTATATTGCTCTGGTGCTCTATCAGCCAGAGAAATGCTCTAATTTTTGACAAAGTTTATCCACTGAGTTCTTTTCCTTGCTGCCTTTCAAATAAAAAATATTTCTTGTAGAAGGCACTCACAATTTTTGCTATATTCCTGGTCTTCCCATCTTATAGCTTCCCTGTCACCCTGGAATCCTCAGCTCAATATTTCCTATGGCTTCTTTTTCAAAATGAACATATATAGGAGTGTGAATTTTTTCAGATTTCTTGACTATTTTTCATGTCTTTACATCCTCTGTTTTATTTTTAGAGTTTCAGCATGCATCCCTAACTTTATATGCTGTGCACTTTGAATTGCTCTAGACTCAGAGGATTTTCTGAGATCAAACAGCATCAATATTAATTACTAATAGAGTTTCTCTTTTAAAATAAACTTGGATTTAGAATACTGAGACAGCATGTTAGCAATTAATTTACTTTTACACATGATCCAAATATTTTAAACATGGGAACGAAAATTTCTTAGATTCAAGTTCTGTATTGAAAGAAGTTCAACATCAGCAGTCAAATTTTTGGTTTGTAGATTTAAGGTTTGGACTGACATAGAGTGTAAATCTCACAGAGACAACTGTCATGAGCCCTTTATTCCATGGGTTAAGGGGAGTTTTAATCACTTCTACATGTTACATTCAGCTAGAATATATATATAAAAAAAGAATATCCAGAGAGAAGAAAAAAAAAAAAAGACGTTAATATTCAAACCTAAACCCAAATAAGTCCCTTTATGTACTCAGTTTTCTTTTGCAAATTTGACTCCTTGAACTTTCAACTCTACTTATATTTGGAAGAGTTTGGGGTGTGGAGGCTTAGATAGGTTCCCATTCATCAAACATGAAGAATGAAGCGGACCATATTTATCAGAAAAACAGACCATATTTATAAGAAAACACACACCAAACTGTTCCTTTTGCAAATTGGGTTGCATATCCACATCTGACAGAAAAAAAGAAACAAGAATATTTAGAAAAGCAGGAAATGTGGGAAAGTTATGAACATTCAAAGACTGTCATCCCACCTGACACGGTCTGAGTGGCAAGCCCTGGCAGTAAGAAAGAACAACTCAAGCACAGTAGTAAAAATAGCAAAGCCACAGCTGTCTAGTCAAGAGGCTTAGAAGTTAGGTATAAAGCAATAAAACTGAATCTCAATTTTCTAAGGAACATTCATTTTCTCAAAAAATGTGGCATATTTCTGTGAGCCATATGCCAACTCTACCAGCTAATTGCAAGATCAAAGTTATCTAGATATTTTATGGTACCAAAGTATATTCTTATGCTCTTTCATGGTGTCCATTTCTCCTCCTCGCCAACATGATCACTCCCAAACTAACACCAGTGCTAAGAAGATACTCAAAATGAAATTTCTCCACTCTGTGGTTCTTCTAATAGTCAAGCTGTAGACCCAAAGTAGGATATAATTTCCTGAATATACTTTCCTCTGGAAAAAAGAATATGGAAGCATAGAAAGAAAGAGACAAAAGTACAGCCTCTGAGCCAGAAGAGGTGTTATTAGAGATGCCAAAGGAGGCAGTTTTAAAGCACAGTGAACAGGCTGAGGCTTAGAAATACTTCAGCATTAAGCTGGAAAACAGCACGTGCATGAGAGGCTCTAGAAAGCCGCTTGGTATGAGACACACCAGAAAAACCCCTATTCTTCCTTTTTATGTCTGAGACATCATAGAAGAAATCATAAGCTTAGTGTGGATTCTTTATGTTTTGCCAAAGGTCTGGCTGGAAATGATTCTGCTGCCATAAAATCTGTTTATGACAGTATTAAAGTAAGTATATCACTCTGAATGTGCTGTCTATTCTACCTCAAAGAAAGGCAGCAGGAGAGCTGAAACTCATGTCAAAAATGGGGTAGGGAAGAGACCTTAGCAAGAGCATTGGCACAACCTCAGTACTGTATCATGCAAGGACCACGGGCTGCCAAGAGGGAGTGGGTGGTTAGTTCTCTTTCAGTGACCAGCCTCAAGAGCTTTCTAGGAAAATGTGAAGCAAATTTACTGACAATGTCTGAGCTGCATGTATTTTGGTGCCATGGGAGCAGCAATAATTGTGGGGCAGTGTGTCTGCTGCTGCGTTGTAGTGTCTGCAGCTGTCAGTGTTTGTAGTAAAGGAGTATCCAGTGGGCTTTGCCCATTTTCCCTTCAGTGTTTGTGTGTTTTATGGGCTTGAAAGTTAAGGAGGAAATAGAAATGCTTGTAGGAGGAAGTGCTTTTAATACATCATAGTAATTTTTTACTTGTGACTTTAGTGTTAGCATAATTTGTAGCTCTTTCATGTTCTCCTTTCATTCTCTCTCCCCTGATTTTTGCTGTACAAACACTGATATTTCCTGATAGAAGGAGACTTTAAACAGCCCACAAAGATTGACTGCTTTCATGCTTCCAAATTTTCTCAGGCAGTTAAGCTCAAGAGACCTGTGCAAGAGCATGGATCAAGTAACTTATTGACACGCACTCAGACAACCACTGGGGAAGGGAGGACATGAGCCAGCTGCCCTGACATGAAAGGGCAATATGATTTTACATCACAGGGCCATCACCCCACTTGACCCATGTGAAACCAACCCAGGCAAGTCATCTCTGTGCCAAATGACTGCCCTGCCTCACATTCCTAGGCTAGTTTAGAAGTAAAAACCCAGAAATACCACAGAGGCTTTTTCAAGGAACAGTCATCTTGTTAGTAAAGAGCAAAGCTATTCCTAATGCTCACGCCTTAGTGTGCACCCTAAGTGTATTGATCTATATCAGGATATATGGGATATATATATATATATATATATATATATATATATATATATA
>CM031857.1:82570396-82601653 GCA_018697195.1 Certhia americana | reverse complement strand
TAGATATAGATATAGATATAGATATAGATATAGATATAGATATAGATATAGATATAGATATAGATATAGATATAGATATAGATATAGATATTTCCCATGTATATCTCTCCCATATATGCATATACATATACATATACATATACATTGCTCTACATCATGAAAGCAAATGGTGCAAGGAAGGAAGGAAGGAAGGAAGGAAAGAAGGAAGGAAAGAAGGAACTGGCAACCTGGATTGACTTTTACCCTTTATTCAAGAAGATGTTAAAGCTGTGGTCTGAGCTGCCCCGCTCTGGCAGGTCAGTATGTTGCCTCTGAGTGCAGTACACAGAAGCAAAGTAAAGATAAAAATTTGGATGTGGTCAAGAGGAAAATGGAAGAAAGCTGAGCAAATACTTACAGAGTCTAGTAAATGTTAATTAAGGCATGAGGGCTGGAACAGCAGCTAATTAGGAATAGCTATAAAAATAGTAGGGAAAAGCTCTACTTTCTACAAGAAGGTAACTCAGAAGTTGAAAAATTCACAAGCTGACCTCAAATTCAAGGGCCTGAGGTCACCCTCCAGGTATTTTTGACCACTAAGCATATTTCTGCAAGAGTAAGGTTTTTTGTTTGTTTCCATTCCAATGATACCACCTTTTTGTCAACTGATAGAGGAAATCTAAACAATTTTGAGTTAGAAGCTGGGTGTATTTGTAGTTTAATTTCTTTTTGGCATGAGCTGCTGCTGTAGCTGGGATAGTTACAATCAACAGGCAATTTCAATTTCAGCAATTTCAATACAAATGGGATCTGAGGCTAGGTACAAAGATGAATACAGACACAAATATTCCTTGGTGCTCTCTGGAATTATGCATTTCCCCCACTCCAATCCTACCATTATAAGAGAAAGCAAGAGAAGATATTCCCAATAGAATAGAACTGGTGGTCCATCCAGTCTTGCCCTCTGTCTGCAGAAACAGTGATTTTGAATTTAACATGTGAGCATATCCACTTCATACCAGACCATTTCCTTTTCACTGCACCATTTTCTGCAGTTGTTGGATTTGGGATGTTAGAGGTATTTTCCTGCCTAGCTTTTCTGGTATCTCTTTATAGACCTTTGGCCACGAACTTTTCTTCTCCCTTTCTCAGGCTGCTGGTGCTGCTTGCTGTCACCCTCACTGTCAGAACAAGTTGCAAGAGTTCATATGCATTCAGTAAAAACAGTCAGTTTTTTGCTTCATCAGCTTCGAGGGCTCAGTCAATAACAGCTTTGCATCCTCCTACTGGAGTCGTGTTTATTCTTCCTGTTCAAAATGATGGGTCCCAAAACTTTGTATCCTTTTGGAGGCAAATGACCTATTCCCCTGGATCCTCTTCGTTGCTTCTCTCCCACATCATCTCCAACTCCACTAAGTCCTTCCTGAATCACAGATACAGCACTTGAGGTATGATGCATTCTAGCTTAATATTGTGGCAAAATGTCTGTTTTGTTCTCACTGTTGATGCCCTTCTGATATTTTGGCTTGATAGTACCCAAAGGGTAGTATTGCTGTTGCATGTTTTAATATCATTTGAGACAAAGATTTAGAAAGTCAGCCAGTGATGGCTACTAGGTCTCTTTTTGGTTGTTGAAGTTCAGTTACAGCTGGCATTTACGGCTCAGATTTCAGTGTCATACAAACATGGTTTAGATTACAATTCCTGAGATGCATTATCCTGCATTTCTTGGTACGGGAGCTCATCTGCCCTTTTTTCCAGCTCATTCAGTTTTGTGAGGTGTTCCCATGGTTTTTACAGACAGTGATTTGTTGTCTAGCCAGGACAGACTTGCAGTTTTTACAGTGCATTTCCTTTCCCACATCCTTGCTGAACACAGTCAGCACTGGCATGGGTGGTTGGTGAGCAGAACTGGAGGTAGAACACAGGGCCATGGCTTCCACTCCCCACCAGGTCCTTCAGCACCTGGGAGTCACCTTACCCTGCCCTCTGTCCCCTCTCTACACTTTGGTGGCCACAAGGGGATCTCACTAATCCCCTTGGCCTATTTCCTGCTATGGCTGCCTTCAGGGAGCTCTTAATCATACTCTGCTTTCTTTTTAGATACTCTTGCTTTTTAAATTTTTTTTAATAAAAAAAAAAAATAAAAAAGCAAGATACTCAAGCTTTTAGATACTCAAGCTTTTCTGCTTGCTGTGTGTATGGGTTTTACTGTTCTTCTTTTCTAGGCCAGATTTTTTTTTTTTTCCCATGCTTTTCCCTCTGATAGCCTGTACAACTTTCCAGTTAAGGTTTGAAGGGATTTTCTGGATTGCTTTGTTTTCTTTCTGAATTGTGGTACACTTTTTACCTGGCTTCTAGCACTTAATTTTTCAACAGCCTTCAGGCTGCTCCTAGGCTTCTTCTGTTTTGGAAAGCTGCTTTTCTGAGGGTTTTTGGTTTTTTATTTGCTCATTTTTGATCAGATACCCCATTGTTTACACAATTTCTCTTCTTGAAATTCAGTACTATCGTCACTATTCTGTCCTGTACATCAGTCCACATTATATCCAAAAGACCGCCTTTTCTTGTGATTTCTAATTTTGTTCCAGGAAGCAACCATTTACTGTCTCCAGAAAATTTATTTCCTGGCTCATTTTTCTGTACTGATGTGTAAAAGCACATGCAATTTTTATTGTCTTGCTTAATATTGCTCAAGGAAATTAAATGGTGGTCTAATTTACCTTTTTTTTTTTAATGCAGTTGTGATTTTTTTTCTCTCTAGGCCTTTTCAGACAGTCACTGCACATTACACACATCCAACTTGTATATTGCATTATCGCAAGTGTTCTTCCATATCCATGCATTTTCTCCTGTCTCTAGTTCAGAACACATCATAGATAAGTGCTAAGTTACAGTGACACCTTGTGAAGTCTCATCCCTTTGTGCACAAAGGCCAGGTACTGTGCCATCACAAGAAGTTATCTGAGTGTCTGATAGTTGATTCTCCACTGTCACCATCTGTTTCTTTATCACTCCTCTGCCACAGAAGCAAGGGCAGAGCAAGATGACACTAATGTCAGGTGGAGTGAAGGGTCTCATCCAAAACAATTAGAACCGTCCCTTGGGGTCTAGTCCCAGGCATCCCAGCAGACTCACATTTGCCTGCCACAGAGGGTCAACAGCATAGGAATGCAAACCAAAGGCTTCCCACCCTTTTTCTGGTCCTTTAGGAGCCAATTTTTTTTTTTTTCTTCTTGTACTTTTCCGAGCAAGACTGCCCTGCGCTTGTCCCCTTTGCCAGTGGCAGCAACATATCATTTCTCCAAAAGCCAATGGCACTAATGGACTGCATATATCACTGCCACCTGGTGAGTGACCAGGTAAGCAATGATTTTGTGGCACAAATCATTGCATGTATGTGTCATTGACTACAGTCAGAAAATTTTAATTCAAATACAAAGAGATGGAAGAGTAGGGTAAGGAAGATTTTCTGCCAAGATGGTGCATTGTCCACTGTCTTTTCCATGGAGTTTAAACTAACCTGCATGCTAACAATGGGCATTACTTGCTCATCCATTTGTAGGTGTGACCTGGTGCATTTTTGTTTCTCATCATGTTTTTGTGTCTGGGAGCAGTTCAAGCACAAAGGACTCAAGAATCATTTTCAGGAGAGAGCGAAAAAGTAGATAGTGCTTTTTTCTTTTCCAGGGGAAAGGGGGACAAATAATGCAAGATTTTGAATCTGTGACCACATCTAATGGGAAGTGCCTATAAGAATGCAGTGAATCCACAATATTTTCACCAGCTCTGTGCCAAGATGATTCCAGTGACTAGGAATTTTTGTTTTTTTAAATAAAATTCTCATTCCAGAGCAGATTCAGTTTCTTTTTGTGTGTTTTATTTATTCTATGTCTTGAAGCTAGCATATGCATAGAAAATTATATCCAGAACTTATTAACAATTTAGAGTAGGAGTATTTCATCTTTTCTTAACTTTCCTGACTATTTCTATTTGCAAAATTTAGAGAACAGCTCAGAATTTCCACCCAGTCATTACATAAAGTGAGCAGTTCATTACAACTAGTTTAATTTCTGACTTTGGTGCAATAAGCCCCTTATCTAAGAGACTCTTATGTTCCTCTGTATTCTTTTATTCTCGTTTGCACCATCCTCTCTATTCTCAATATGTTAGACATAAAGTCCTACTTCAGTAGCTCTTGAAACAGACAGGAGCATGCCAGAAATTTTTATCCATTGCTTAGCATAATTCTGTAATATTTTATACAAGGATATCCTTGTTCTCTGTAACCACATGATGAGTGAGAAATTAAAGCATGAGGTTTTCCAAACATCATTAACTGCAATTTCTGCAAATTCACATGCCTTTGCCAGATGCAATGCCTGTGACTCTTTCTGAAATGTGCATGCAACAGAAAAGCATGCTCTACATGGAAGAAAAATCCCACAGTTTTATAGAAAAAAAAGTATACCCACTGTAAACATTAGGAAATGACAAATACTCTTAGGACATATTTATGTATCCAAAACAATATCAATTATTAAAGTGAAAAGGGGAAAAAAACAAAATTTAACTAAAAATAATGCAGAGTGTTTAATAGATTTGTTTAATAGTCATAAACAAATAACCCATGAATACTTTAAAACAGTTAGTGTCGCAGAAAGCAGACACCCAGAAGATTTTATTAAATATTCAAACATTTATGGAGTGTGCTCTAGAGGTTAGAGCTGAGGCCTGACAGTCAATAGAGCTGCCTTAAATCCCTGCTCTGCTGCACATCTTTCCTGGAGTAAGCAAACCATCATGCACACGGCTGTTCTTGTGCTGTAGTGGGGATGGCATTGTGCTGACCAAGCTTTGTGTCAGCTGCGCTGAGGAGCGGGTGCCAGTCTCAAGCTGAGGAGAAGGTAACTATTGGTTTTGCCACAGGAGTCTGTGTGATGACAAAGTGCTCCATGACAACGCCTTTCTGGGACACCTCCATTCATCCTGATCCTGTCAGGGCATTAGGCTTTGGCCACTTTTATCCCACTAAGGCAACAACCAGGAGTATAACTATCCCAGAATATATGAGAGGTCTCAAATAGCCCCAGTCTTTGAGCTGCTGCTGTTGCATAAATGAAATCTCAGGGCCAGAGAAACTGAAACACATCAGGAAAGGGGAGAGGAAACCCATTGGCACCCGGAGTTCAGAATACCTGATCAATGCTCACTATAAATAGAAACAGGTCCAAGGAAGCTGCATGAGGCAGTTTCCACCTTTCCTCCTGCTTGTTGGGATGAGGAAAACATGAACAAACAGCCCACATTTTGCTACTGATAGCTTTACAACTGGGGAACTGGAGTAATGATTCTGTTGTACCATGTCAAGGCAATACCCACTGATGATTTTTGTGCATCTTCCTTTGAATCTGAATATACATTTTAGGTAACCTTAAAACTGGTAAAAGAATCATTTCTATGCTATTCTTGTAAATGAATTATGTGTGGGATGTGAATTCATTAGTAGGATGATGGTCAATAAATATCCAGAGACTCCACAAGGATCATTGTGGAGAAGGTCTGAGTCCCCAGTTTCCAGCTCTCCCTGAGTGTATAATCACTAAATCTTGAACAAAATACCCTCATGGAATTATAAATACTACAGAAAAAAAGACAGGTGGACTATCATACCTTGCTAAGAATTTTGGTTTCTCTAAACTATGTGTGGTTTTCTCAAGATGCTACATAAGAGAGTGTCAATACCATGCATGACTGGCAAAAATCCAAAGGGTGAAATGTGCCCTGAGGATACTGGGGGTTGCACCCTCCCCTGCTCAGGTGTTGATGCCCTGAGAGATGTGCTTGAGGCCAGAAAGAGGGCTGCTGATAAGAACAGGTCCAAACAAACCATTGTTCTCTTCTCTTAGTTCATTTGGCCTGCCAGTTGGTCTTCAGAGAAAA
This sequence comes from Certhia americana, assembly GCA_018697195.1. Taxonomy (NCBI): domain Eukaryota; kingdom Metazoa; phylum Chordata; class Aves; order Passeriformes; family Certhiidae; genus Certhia; species Certhia americana. The sequence continues at coordinate 82,595,731 of CM031857.1, read as the reverse complement.
GAAGTGAAGTAGAAAAGATGGCAGCAGAAAAGATGTGAACATTGAGGAAGATGCCCTCAGAGCTTTCCAAAAGTCATTTACTGCCCTCACAGATTCTAGCCTAATTTTCCTTCTTGCAGGTGAACATGATTGAAGTGATTGATCCTAACAGATTGTAAAACTAGGGAACAATACCGAGCCTTTGATTTGTTCTGAGGTGTTGGAGGACCCCAAGTAGGGTGCCGTCTGTGCAGGTGGGTATTTCCTGAACAGGTAGAGCTGAACTGGGTCAGATGGTGATTCTGGGCAGAAATTTCTAATGAAACAGACTGATATATTTTCTTGTGACATCTCTGAGCTGAAGCACCCCAACACTCAACACTATGAGCTCTTAAAAAACTGAAGTGGCATTGAAGAATTATTGGTTCAGATGTGGGACCAGCAAGAGTAGTTGAGTCTAAGAAGTGAATTGAGGATTGGGGGAGTGGCCCTGCAAAGTCACAATGGCACAATAGCAGAAACCCTGGTGAGCAGAAGTGACAGCAAGTTTACTGCTCACTGTGGACTCACTTGTGACATGGGTGAAACTGTGAAATGTAACTGCTTTTGTAACTTGGCAGGGAATGGAGGGTGTAGGATTTTGTGGCTGCGCCATAGCCAGCCATTTATCTGCATCAGGAGAGTGCCCATCAGGCCTCTTATGACTTGCACAGTCAACCATAATTAATGGTAAAAAAGGAAGTAATTTTCAGAGCTCATCCTCTGCCCCCCGACCCTGCCTTTTTCTCTGCAAGTCTTCCCCCAGAGTGGAGGTTTTAGCAAGTTTCTTTTGTTTCTTTAGAAAACATCTTAAGGCAGTATGCAAGGCATGCATTTTTACTTTCAGAAAAAGGTAAAAGAGACGACAAATATCCTTGTTTGCTTGTAATCCAGATTCTAAGTAGATTTAATGGCCCTGTTAGTGCTGGGCAAAATTAAGACCTTATGAATCATGTTACAAAGTACCTTTGTAGATCTCATTTTCAATAAAAAAAGGGTTTAGGTCATGTGGAACAATCTGCAACTTATTAGCACGTTGCCTTCAATAGGTCACCTTTCATGGCATAATACTCTGTTTTCATTAAGAACGGAATCCAAAAAGGCTGTATTTTTAGAACTGAAGCAAAATATATTACTGATATTGTAAGCACAAAGATAAAGAAGCACAAAATACTTAACTACAAAACTCGTTTCTTACACAAATCTGTCAGATTCAATGCTTTTCTCTAAATGCAGTGATCATTACAAGAACAGCTTGTACTCTTTAAACTTGAAATGTTAGGTGTCATATTTGTAGTCCAGCCAGGAAAGAAAGAAGAAGGAAAAAAAAAGAGAAAAAAAGAAAAAAAAGAAAAAAAAAAAAAAAAAGCAATAAACAAAAATAAACAGAAATTGCAGGCTTTGACTTGTTCAATCTGGTCTACATCTCAGAATCATGCACACCTTAGAGGAAAGAATATGAAGGAATATAAAACTTAGTCTACTTAGGTTTTAATAGATAAAACTATGATAGGTACCAGTTATATCAGGTTTTTCATTTCTTTATGAGTCCATTTTGTTTCAGATTTGCTCAAGGAATATTTTTATTATTAATAAAAAGCTCCCCTCATCTTTTGTAACAGCAATTACTTTGAAACATAAAAACCTGACACTATGCTCACATTTCTTAAAGACTATTCCACCATATGGAACTTTTATTATTTTTCACTGGTCATTTTCTTTTGAGGGCTTGTAGTGGTCCAGCCTCTTTTAGGACACACTTTATATGGCAAAATAAGATTAGGGAAGGAGAAGGAGGAAGGAAAAGTAATCCCCTCCTGCTTCGTCCTTTGCAAAAGTGAGATAACACCTCTAACCCTTCTACTGTACAAAGCACACTTGTTCCTTTAGGAGTAACACATAATTTGGTTTGACCAAATAATCCTCCCAGTTCATGAGTCACTTGCAAGCCGTTGCACTTGCATGGGATGCATTGATAGATACATGTTCACAGTGGACTAAAAGAAGTACCAGTAGCAGGTGAAATCAATAGTATCTGTCAGAAGAGAAAAAAGTTTAAATTATCTACAGCTCTGCTTCGTAAATGCAGTCTGAAATCAGAAATCAGTACTATCTTCAGTCTTCTGTGCCATAAACAGTGGCAAGATATTTCAAGCACCAGCATTTTTTTCCTTGTTTCAGTGATGTTTAGGGGGATTTTTTTTTTAATTTCTTTTTTTATTATTATTATTTTTTATTTTTTATTCTGGAATAAGATCTTGGAAACTGATACACTGTCTCTTCCCTGTTAGTTCACCAACCATGACAAAAAAGACACACCCCCACAATTTACTTCCCAAAAGAACAAATATGGGGAGATATCCTCAGTTCTTTGCATCTCATGAGTGGAGCACAGGCACTGAAGGATAATCTTCCTAAACTATGTTGAGGGAGATTTCAGCAACACTCTTCAGCAATGTCCAGTAATCAGAACAGGCTGAAGAAGATGACAACACGCTGGTCCCCCTTCAGATCACCTGCAGTTTTGGTCTGAGCATTGTTCCTCCCATCACCCACAGAGTCCCTCTGCCCCTGCTCCTCTGTGAGTTTGTCTTTTTGAATGGGATTGTGAAGCACATGTGACTTCAGATTTAGTTAATCCTGAGGTCAAGTGCAAAGCCAGCAGTCCTTGCCCTACTGGAGACACATCTCTTCCTTCATCCTGGTGGTATGTTTGCCATCCTCATGCCAGTTCTCTCTGGCACTCATTCTTTGGTAAAATATTGCTTATTCTTTAGTAAAATAGATTGTGAATGAAACACCCAAAATAAAGTTTAATATGAACTACAGTCAAAAGGAGGAAATCTAAGGGTTGGTAGTCCCTAAGTGACACCTACAGTCAATCAGGAATCGGTTTTAGAGCTCAGAACTGGAATAAGTCCTGCACTTCATGCTCTTGCTTCTTCATCTTCTGAGCAATAGATTTCTGTTGCTTGTTTTGTTTTAATAACTATTTTTACATGCCCTATCAAATGGGTTATGAATAAATTAATTATTATTAAACAGATAATTATTAAATTAAATAAAGCTCTCAAATTTCCCTTGCTTACTAAGCAAGTGCTCTTAGAAGAGAGAGGCAACTGGTTGATTTGGAGTGATCTACCACTCTTAATTTTATCCCATTTTTAATTTACTTCAGTGGGTTATTAGTTCTTCTGTTCAAAATGCATTAACAGCACCACTCCATTAAGGATCAGCAGTTCATTGATTAATGTTTTCCTTTCATAGTTTGTGGTTCAATTTGATTGGGGGGCACTGTTCGTGTTTTTGTCTGTTTGCTTTTTTAATAGAACAGGAATCAAAGGTAATTTCAAATGTTAAATCCACTGTATAAAACAGTAGTACATATTAATATAGTAAAATAAGCAATATACAAAAATTGCATGCAGAATGTACAAATTTGAGCGCTATATTAATGTCTGAGTGAAAAACATTTAAGATGATTTATATGAGAGATTTCTTTGTGCCGAAGCAGAATTTTAATTCTGTTTCCGTTCTCAATAGATTGGAAATGATTTCTCATTATACTGTGGGTTTTAACTGGTGTGTACATCCTTGCAAGTGATAATCATACACGTTTGGGAAATTACTCCCATAAATGTTTTTCCATTTGAGAATCTTACGTTTTAAGTATTGTGTTCAGCACATATTGGAAAGAAGGTTGCAGTTAATATATGGAAACATCATTTGTGTTTAATCACGCAGTTGGGAGTAGTTATAGTAACTAAGTAGATGCAGACAGTTTAAAATGCACAGATTGTTACTGCAACCTAGCTTGCCATGGGCACTTTTTCCCTTTGATAGCTCAAGTGCCGAATAAATAAAGTACAATCAATGCTCAGAACTGGTCGAAAAAGCTGTTCCATGTAGGTTATGCTGTCAGTCCCATTAAATAAGGCCGCCCAGCTTAGAGCTATGGCAGTGTGAAAACAAAGGGCGTACGGGCAGCTTTATTGCTGCCTTTTGCACGTTGTCTCTGGCATCCAGAGGGCACAGCAGCAATTTCACCAGGCTTAGCTGGGCTCCCCTTTGTGCCTGGGTGTTTTTTTACAGCAGATGGAAGCTGGGCCAGGACATTTGCCATGTCTCTAAGCATCTGTGTGATGCCATCTGCATAGACAGGGTCAAAGGTGGGATGGGGTGGCTCTTGTACTGGGTCTCACCTGGCAATTTCTGTCCAACACCTTTCTGTTCAGACAGTGTTTAATCCAGTGTTTGACAAATATTGGAAAATAAACATGTGTTTTTCAGTAATCATTCAGGGACTGAGTTTTAATTAAAAAATTAAATTAAACTAGGACCTGAAACTATTTTCTTAAATGTTATCAATCCACAGACACAGATACAACAGTGATCAAGGTACAAGTGTATAGACCTTTTTTTCTTATTAAACTTACATAAAAGCTGTCAGAATAAGGATGTTTGGTTATTAAACCTAAATAAACTCCTCTCAGTAGAAATTATACAAAATAGATGCTGTTATTATGTATATATTGTGTATATGTTCTGATATGTGTGCGTATACATGCACATGCAAGGAAGAAGCAAATGATTCTGTGTTTGTTTGTAGGAATACAGTGTAATTTATTGTAAGGCACTTATATACTGCAAAAATGGCCATCAGAGAAAAGCTGAAGCTAGAGAAATCTATATATACATGTACAGTACCATGCCTAGTGTTTGAAGAATCACTTATGCAAGCTTCCTATAAAACATTGAAACAAATCTATGACCTTATACTATGGCAGAATTGTTGATACAAAATTTTCTGCCTCCTACATTACTGTTACACATGATGTTTGTTTTTCCTTCACTCCTTTTCCAAGGTATAAATGAACTGCTTATGTGGAGTTCAGTAACATAACTGTACAAAATTAGTGACAAAGAGAAATGTCAGAGTTGATATTCCTGACACAGCCTTTTTAACTCTTGTTATGTCTTAGGTTTGCATATCAGAGATGGAATAATGCAGCAGTCCAAGATCCCAGGAGGCTCTCTCTACCATTGTCTTTTAGGTTTTTAGCCTGTGGCCTTGATTGAAAGGCGAGCTTCAATTGGGACTAGTCATTCATTATTATTAAAAAATGGGCATTCTGGCACGTCTTTGTGAGGAAAAAAAAATGGGAAAAAAAAAAAGGAGAGGAGTTTAAAATATTTGCTCTCTATTCCTATGTAAAAACTTCTTAGATGGAGTTTGGCAATTGATGTTGAAGTAGAGTTAGACAGCCTTTGAAACACTTACCTAGTTCACGAACATTATGGAGGATCTAGTTCACTGCAGTTTAGATTTATAGACAGCATTTTGCTTTTCTGTGATCAAAATGCCTGTACAGTTTCAAGGGCTTATCATCAGAGTTGAATCCACACAGAGCCTAACCTAAGAACAGCGAAGAAAATCATACATTTGAAGGGCTTTGATGCTCCGTCACATAGTCGTTCGGTGGCTATAATGGAAGAGGAGTACATGACAGACTTTGGTCGTGCCTGTCATTCATAAATCTCAGTAACATATACCAAGTGTTCCAGATTTTACTGGGAAATTGTGCCAGTACCTCACTCAGCTGCAGAATAAACTCTCACTGCTTTAATCAAGTATGTTATTTTTTGTTATTCATATTACTGAAGATCCATATATATATATGCTAAAATTAGATTATTTTCTTTTCAAGGAGATCTCTAATATATTTACATAATTCAGCAGATGGTGTAACCTACCAGATCACAAGAAGCAAGAATATTGATATGTTTTATACCTCCAGTTAAAGAATAAATATGTGCAGGTACTTACAGTTGAAAAGTAAGCAGAAAAATGACAGATTTAGTATTATAATATTTTTTCTCACTTCATAAGTCTGAGTTAACTCCTTTTTAAAGCAGTTTGGAAAAGGACTTGTAACATAGATGTGGTTGAGACCGTAAGTAGATTGGCCAGAAGCTAGGTATTTTTGCCACTGGCTTCAGCAGAGTTAAGATTTTGGCCCATGGTCTAATTCTGTAGTCTTTCATCAAGGAAAAATGCATGAGTATCAAATATATCAGAAGTGTTACTGCACAGGTCATCATCAAAGCTGTGAACATGCAGTAAATAAATCAAAGGGAAAACTTTTTTATTTTAGAGAACGTAGTCATTCAGATGAGTGGCCATAGCCAAATGTAGCTCTGTTTGACTTTCTCAACATCTTCAGATGTATTTCTGGTAATAGAGCTTTCTCTTTTGCAGCATATTATCCTTTCTTAATCCAAAAGTACATATTACTTCTGCATTGTTCTATTTATTTCTCTGTCTGAGATGAACATTACCAACTGCATTACCCATTCCTTGATTCTCATTTCTGTGGTTGGTTTTGTACATTGCTGCATGGCTTCATTCTGGTGAATATGTGCTTTTATACTTTTATTTTTAATCCTTGAGAAGAATCATTTATTTTTAATAAGAATATGTATTTCAGCCCTTCATATTTCCCTCCTCTTTTACTCCCTATAATTCAGTCTACTATTCTTATCAAAACAATTAGCAAGCATGCATTTACTTCTATTCCTTTGATAAAAAATGAACAGTTAAATTATTTTAACAGAGGGAAAATACTGTTGTGTAAAGGCCTTTTCAATTGTTTAATTAAATGATTCTTTCTGAAACGCAAAACAAAATCTCCAGATGCTCATTAGTTATAAGTCTTACTAGGGATGTGCAAGTCATGTCCCACATTCCCTGAGAATTCAGAGATTCATCTCTATTAAAGAAGTCCCCTAGCCTTCTCTTGGTATCAGAAATTCTTTTGCATTGAAATATTACATCTGTGTGGAAAGCACACAAGGTGAGAGGGTCCTAAAAACCTTTCGAGAGCAAGAGTTAGGAGAGGGTGCATCCTTCCCTCATGTTCTTCCCTCATTCCGTGCCCCGTCCCTCCCTGGGTGTTAGTGCCCGACTGCAGCCCTCCTCACCAACATTTCTCTGAAAGGCCATTCAAAAACTGCCTCTCTCATATGGTGTTGGATATTTTTAACAGGCCTTCTAGTCTTATCCTTGGAAGATGTCTGCTACATCTGCTCTCTGGAGAGAACATACAAAAATCTTGAAAAAGAAAAAAAAAAAATAATGCCTATATATTTGTGTGGTAGCATAAACAGAAGCAGTCATTGGAGTCAAGGTTTCCCTGTTTCACTGACACAGATCTGAGACTGAACCTTCATTTTCCATTCATAAGAATGGAAAATCAATATCCATTCCTCTCCATACTGGCTAGAAGGTTTCAGTCTGGTTGACGTATTCACCTAACCAACATCCATCTGAATAATCTTTTAGGCCCTGCCAGTGCAGATGACAACTAAGCTTGCTAAGCCCCCACTTTAACTGAGATATGAGTGGTGCTAATTGCCTGCTCGTTGCCAGACTGAGCAATATGTTTTCCAGATTCCCTAAAAAGAGAGTGGCTTGTTGGCTCAAAACTTCTCGTCTTCCTTCAGCACTTCTAGTATTTATTATTATCTTATTCTCCAGTAATACCTTGGTTCTAAATTAGGTCAGTGACTCAGTAATTGGCAGTGTTTCTGTGACATTGCCACTGAAATGGTATGGCAGCTGATTTCTTCATCACTTTTATATAACCCACAATATGCACAAGTCAGGTGAGAATTTTTTCCTTTTGCAGACTAAGCTCTAGGTTCCAGTCTCTACTGAAGCCTGTCAAGTTTCCCCTTTGACCTGAGTGATTGCTTGCCTTAGATTTAAAATAGATTGTCACACAGCATTTTATAAGATCTTAGGGGTTTACAGCCAGAAATCTGTTTTAAAATGTGTTTTCTATCAAATTATATTGAGAAATCTGCCTATCTATCCATTTGTATATAATTTTTTAAATCTTTTTTGCGAAATTTCTCCATTTCACTTTAGCTACAGCTGTGCTGACTCCATGGAACAGAGCTATCAACATCCTCCATGATAGAGTTCTTGCATGCCTCACACAGCAGTAATTTCCAAATGGCTTAGGAGTTTTTGGAAAACAAAAAATTCATCCAAATGGTACCATTTTTAATCTTCTTTGATCTCCCGCACCATATGGCAGTTCATAGGATCCTACTGCTGATCTACAGGGAAAACATTGCTGGATTGGCCTGTTCACATTGACTGTTACTAGACTTAACGTCAGAAAATCAAAGTACAGTAATACAATAAAGTTACTCATGTGTGGAGTTGCACCTCTTCCTAACAGGAAAACTTAAAAGAGTTGAGAAGGTTTCATTGTGAGTCCATGTAAGATATATCACGCATGAAAGAAAAATGAGGTGGAAGGAGGTATCCCCCTTGAAGGGACTTTACCGTATAAAGCCACAGTGAAAATATAAAAGTTGCTCAATAAAAAAAGAAAAAAAAAAAGAAACCGGGAATAACATCGATCAGTTTACTAGAGGTTATAAAGACTGAGAGTAGATCATATAATCAGGAAACATCTTAAGCTTATGATTCAGCTTAAGGTGTAAGTAAATCACTTTCCCCTTCCTTTTGGTGCTGCTGCTGACCCCAGAAGAAGGAAAGGAAAGCAAAAGTAGTACAGAGTAGGAACTCATGGTGACACTTAAAGGGAGGCACAATAAACTGGAAAGGTGTGAAACCAAAAGTAATGACAGAGAAAAATTTTCTAGAATAATGTAATTAGGCTGCGTAATTCTCTAGAATATTTGGTTATCATCATTTATAACAATGATTTGGGACGACAACCTTGAAGATTCTGGTAATGGCCTTTGGCAGAGACAGAGAGAACCTCATGATCTATCCATTCATATGATTTCTGACAAACTTAACCATTCCTTAGGTCAGCTGTCATCACTTCAGTGTGCTCTAAAACTCAGGGAATAACCAAATAAAAAGATGCCTCATGACTGTCAATGTCAAAAGGATACTGAGCAGATGGGATTTGTTTCCCTCAGGACACCAATTACCCCTTTGAAAATAAAAGATACTAAAGGGTTAGGTGAGACTGATTTGCCTTTGATTATTTGTCCTGTTCTAAGAAAAATTGGTTAAAAAGGTTAATAAGTGGATCAGCCAAAAGATTTTAATAACGAGGCATACGTTTAGGATGCTTTCCCTATTGGGGCAGACAAGAACAAGAAGTTATTTTGTCATTTCATATGTTTGGGTTTTTATAGAATATTTCTGTTTCTTGCTTTTGCTGAAAGTTTTCAAAGGGAAAAATTTTCCTTCTCTATGAAGCTGGCCTTATCATTTCCCCAGATGAAAGTATTACAGTGGTTGGTGTGTAAAGTAGGTCCAATCAGTGACAAGTGCTTCTTTATCATATTTTCCTTATTAAATAAGGCTGTTGCACTGTTGTTCAGTTCCTTTGGAAATCATACAGAGGATTATCTGGATTTTAAATCAATATCAATAAATCTGGGGCAATTTGCTTGGAACATCTAATTACTTTTCCCCTCCCACTAGATTTTCAGGCCAGCTTGTTACCTCAGGGCTTCAAATACCTTGGGATCCATCTTTCTCTCAGAATTGTTCTCAATTAGCTTCGCATGCCTGCTTCAAGATCTTGGAATTGGCAGTCCTAGGTGACAAAATCTTGTATTAATTGATGGGTAGAACCCTTCTAATAATAGAGTATATGTTTTTTCTATGTATTGTAATTTTTGCACAGTATGCAAGAGTAGCTTTTAAGACATTACATGATGTAACTATATTTACAACTGAATTACAATTTTCTTTGGTAGGGAGGAAAGAAACCCAAAACAACTAAAACCCACGAAATTTCTCTGAATCGCATTGTTAAGACTACCATATCTAAAGCTAGTATTAGAATTCATCTAAATGTCTATTCTGCAAATACTCTGTTTAAAAGACTTTGGTTCTATTGTGATGGAAATTAAATAATTGGCAGAGTCTCATCTGATCATTCAGTCTTGCTTTCTTCTACTGTTATTCACTTTCTCTTGATCTGGGGTAACCAAAATTAACCAAAATGCATCACAAGGACTGCAGCAACCTGCCTGCTTTCCCTTCTATCATGTAAGGCAGCTCCCTGGGATGAGTTCTGTGAGAATTCAGAATAGTTCCTTATAGGATGTGTAGGGAAGCCTCACCCTCATTATAGTGCTCTTTGTACCAGTTACAGCTCTAGGAAAACCACAGGGATATCCTTTGTCATCGAGGAGAGGGACTAGACACTGTACATTCAAATAATATCTATATCTAGAAAATAATCTGCAAGTAAAGGAGTGATGGAGATCTGAAAAATTTCTGAAAGGAAAGTCTGTTTGGAGCAGTTTGCTGTCTCCTCCAATACAGGAACTAAGATGCACCAACATGCTCCTGAGAATTTCAAAAGGAAAACATGGGAAATATCTAATTTTGTACTTTCTTGTCACAGGTAGTACGGAAAATAGTGTGAACACATACACAGGTTCCAAATAGCTGCTGAAGGAAAAAAAAAATGTGTGAGATTTTTCAGAACCAGAATACCAGTTCTTGCTCAGGAACACCAAACTTCAGTGAGCTGTTTTCTGTAAATTTGTACTGGGGAAGAAGCATCATTACACATGTTCTGATTTTCATCATCTTCCCCAGATAGCTGATATCGTTCACTGACAGAGACAGGATAGATAACTAGGTCTGAGCTATCCCAGACATTCTTATATATTTTATGTGAAATATCGTAACTGACTGTGAACTGAAGTATGTTCCTTGAAATATGCTCTCTTTTGCTTTTAAACACAAGAGTTTGAATGAGTCTCATCACTATAAACAAGGGACTCGAGGATGTTCAGTTAGGTGTCTCTGAGCCTAAGGGAGATGTAAATGATTCGACCAGGGTTTCCACACATGCTTTGTAGTGTGAAGGTTGGGGATGGGCAGGAGAGAAGGAAAAAAAGTCAGAGTTTAAGACTGAAAAGAGTCAGCCAAGCACCTACACTTCTACACAGATAAACATGTGTCAAATGCAGTTATTCACAGATTAAAAATCTGCGTTTTAGGAAGATAAAGGTGACCTATTGATAATTTCTTGGGTTGTTCCAGTGGTTAATCATAATTACTGTTACAAAAACATACCATAATATTCATGCCTTCAAATAGCAGCCAGAAGTTGCTGAAAAACCCGAATTTTTAAGAGTGTTGAATTTGAAAGAAGCTGCTATATTTATCCTATAGACAAAATTATACTTAGTAGTTAATCTCAGTCTTATTTTTCTAAAAACTCTATTTTCTCTTTCCTTCTTAAAGAGGACACTTTATGTGTCTTTAGACATTTCTGTGACTCTTATATATGTTTCAAATTTCTACTGTTCTTTCCAAACTGTGGGTTTCAAAATGGGTAGATGACCCCAATTACAGCTTCACTCCACTTGTAAAATAGCCTCCCTGTCTTTACAGTGTGGGATGGGAATATCCTTTGGTATTACAGTACTGAATGGACAGCTTGTCTTCTGTTGTTTGCTGGTTCTGATGTCTTGGTCACAAAACTGATCCCAGTTCATTTTACAACAATGGACCAAAGATACAATGATAGATATACAAAACAAATAGAGATTTGATTCTATGTGAAATTTGGAGGGTGTTATTATTTTGATAATGATGCTTCCTTATTGCTACGTTAAGGTCAGACCTCTAGACCAGTTGGTACAGCTCCCTGACAGTCAGTAGTTTATAAACACCCTTTCCAAAAATACCCAGAAATCAAATGCCAAAAGCATATGCCACCATGATATGTGCAAGAGCTAGTTATGGAAAATTTGCAGAGCATGTTAATCTTGACTCCTAAATGACTACTTTAGACTTCTAGTTTGCAGATTATTTCTAGGACCCTTGTGAATATAACACTCAAAATAAATGTGCTAATTAGGCGCCTCATACCACCTGGTGTTGCACATGTCTGGTCTATAAGCATATGCACAACACAAAACTTTTTAATGTTGGAAGGCAGATGTGTTTACCACAGCTCATCAGTATTGTGACACAGTTTATCAGCAAGGTGATAATATGGTGATTCTGCTGGGACATGAAGAGGAGCAGCCACCAAGTGTGTTGGTATCTGAATGGCAGGGCCTTAACAGTAAGCATAATTTGTACCCAAGTTCATCAGAACCTGAGGAGGAGTGAGGGGAGCATCCCTGCCCATGGGAGTGATGGTGGACAGGCACGCTATCCTTATATGTTAGCAGTGAAGCAAGACATGTTTCACAAAACATTGTTCAATGTTTGTTAAAGCAGCAGCAGTGAAGGAGACAAGGACTGGACACTAAGGCTCTGAGTTTCACTTCTCTTGTAAATTATTGGTAGCTGTTGACAGTAAGTCAAGCAACAAGCTCAACACCTTGATGATACCTGTAGAGTTTCTGGATTTCCTAGGAAAGAAATTGTTGGAGAAAGCCTGGTGGGAAATATGGATAATTCACATGCAGTCAAGTTTACTTTTACTCAACAAAGAGTATTTCTAAAAAAAAAAAATAGTTCCATTCAGCTGCCTGTAAAATTTCTGCCATTTTATCTGTCATTTCTGTGGATTACACTGCATGCTGCAAAGAAAACTAAGTACTGAAAGAACTACCTGTCTCCTCCTGCAGGAGGAGGAAAACATGATACTAGCTAACAGGCTTACTGGGAATATGGAAGCTGTCAAGAAATTCTTGTTTTGAGGTTACCAACACTTCTTGCCACGACTTAAGCCCTCACCAGCTCTAGCCCTCTTTCAGCACACCGGTCAATTCTTAATTGCACATTGGGATATAACATACACTTTTGACACAGGAGTTTAATTTAATGAAAAGGTTTGCCATTTTTATGGCTACAGAATGTCAGAGGTGCTCTTTGCAAAGATACTGGGTTTTTTTCCATTGGTTTACCAGCATCAGTTCACTATTTGTACCTAGGGGATTTAGGAAAAACACAGTTCCTGACACAGTTACCATGAAGGCCTAATGTTCATAAATGCCAGGTTGTCAGTCTCATCAGGTCTAAGCAACTGAAATAGAAGGTGCTTTTTAATGCTACCCCAGAGTCAATTAAAATACAGTAATGCTGACATCTGCAGAATACAGAATGATCAAAGTAAAGAATGCCCATACAGCTTCTGACATAAAAACAGTGTGTTTGGCGGCAGAGTGACACAGTGTAACAGGTCAGGTAATTATGAGAAAATCTATGATGTATCTGTTGCAATTGCTTAGCTTCTTTCCATTATCAGAGCCATCAAACAGAACAGTGCTCTCACTACTCCTGATGGATCGTAAAGCTAGTGACACCCTCGCTCTCCTGATACAGATGGCGTCTCAGGAGCAGCTGAATTAATTTGACAGTAAATAGATGATAGCAAGTGCTGTCTTCTCTCTCACTTTTTTTTTTTTTTTTTTTTTTTTTTAAATATTATTTTTTTAATTGCACCAAGACAGCTTTTAACACTTCTGGGAATACCTAAGAAAACCTAAGCCATGATTAGCAGTGTACCCTCCTCTACTGTAAGTCCCTTCCAACACATTTGCTGCTGTTTTATTTACATGATAATTGCTCAATGGCAACAAAAATTTTATTCTCCCCCATCTCCCCACCCTAACTCTCAGTCTGAACGATGTGCATTAATTAAATTTTGCCTTGATATGTTTATTAAATTAATGAAGGAATCTGACAGATGGGTTTACATGCTTAGGGTACAGTTATGCAAAAGTCATGGGTGTATTTTAGATGGCTGTACATTTTCTGCCTCAGTAACATTATAATTGGCTTAATGGATTTTCAGTTATGTGCATTGGCTTTCTCCCCTCTCTGAAGCAGACTAATTACAGCTTTTTACATTAAATTCTAATAGATATTCATTTATCTTCTCTAAATTATCACAATAATTACAGTAATAAATTAGGCATGTAACTGTCATTAATCTAAACAATTTTAAGTGGGTATCATAGCAGCACAACACAGACTATGTTTCCTAAATGTGTATTCAAATATGTTTCTAACTGTATAACTATTCTGTGGGAGGGTCTTGTTTCTCAACAAGCTGCAAAACCCAGAAGGCAGAATGAAATAAGACAGGAAAGGCAGTGGCTTTGGGGGCATGGAAATGGGATGACAGAATGGAGTAAAACAGACAAAATTTGAGGACCACTGCATACAATCAACAATGTCTGAAGAATTGTCTTGGACAGTAACATCGTGGCAGACCTCAGATTCCATCAGTAATCCATGACTGTTTTTTTCCATCTTATATAAAAATGTGTTGCAAATGTTTCCTTACTCAAGAACACCTACTTGAAATTATAGCTGGCTGAAACACAAAATTTTACCTTTCACAGAAATTTTGGCAGAAACAACTTGGTTTTGTTTCTCACTTAGCACAATTTCCAGTTATTCAGAATACATCACATAATGGAAATTCTGAAAAATTTCATGGAGGAAACTCATGTGATCATTGCTTTTAAAGTAAGATCATTCCTTACTTTTATCTTTCCCTCCACAGAGAGCAAGTGAGAGAAATATTGACTAGACTCTAGTCAGCTTTATAACTGCTCTTCAGCAGACAGCTGAGACACTGACTTACTTATTCCATTTTCATTGGTAGCTGCCAGGCTTGTAGGATTTAGGCTTGGGACAAATACCTTTGCATCCCTTTGTTTCTTCCCTTCCTCCCTAGGCATAATGACCCTTCATGCAGCTGCACAGTCAGAAACAAGTCTGCTTCAATAGCAGTTCAGGCAGGACTGTGGCAAGCTCAGACCAACAGACAGATCACCCTGGCCGTGATGGATGCTGGATTCTAGATTCTTACAGGTGTGTTGTTCCCTCCTCACCAAGAAGTTACAGCTAGTTTGGCTGTGCCTACACTAATGCCCAGCCATGCTGATGTGTTATGAAGAAAGGCCACTGTCCAGCAGGATGACATAGCCAGGGCTAGACACTCTTCTGGGGAGACAGCCAGCCTGACTCTTGAAAATGTGAAGTTCATGTTCAAAATGGCAGCTCCTTTGTAACTGCAGATTCAAGAGGATGGGTGGGAGCACAAGAGTTTGCTGCCCTGGCAAAACTGTGGACAGAAACCTGTGTGTTCCCACCTGTGGGGCATGTGGACACCTTTCACTGTTACCAAAAAGATCCTCTAGGCTCTTCCTCTAATGCAAAGCACTGCTGGTTCATTTAAGTGCAATGTCTTATGGCACCTCATCTGCCTGAGTACTTTCCAATTAGCTCCATTGAAAATGAGCTAATGAAAATGGGCTAATTTCATTTTCAAATGAAAATGAAAAGCATTTCAGTAACATAAAATACTGTGGTACTTTCATCCTGCAAAGGGGAGAAAGATTTAGATCTGCGTTGTAGTCAGCTCTGTTTCATTATCCCAACATGTAAAAAACAGAGGCCAGAAATTATGTAACACCTGAAAGCAAATTTGTATGTACTGAATAATTATTATAATTTATAATTTATAATTTATAATAATTATATATTTTCAAATATCAAAATATTAAGCATTAAAAATCCTTATATGGTACATATCTGTGAAGCTCTTGGCTGTTTCTGTCACAAGGGGGCAATGGAACTTGTGTAAACATTAAAAACATTAGAAAAGTGAACTTTTTACAAAACTCCAGATTTTAAACCACCTGTATTTCAGTTAAAGTGGCCTTAGAACACTGATACCATATGTGTGTGTGTGTGCATGTGTGCGTGTATCTGTGTGTGTATGTTAAATAAAGTCTACAGCTTTCCTGGGCACTAAAAGGGAACAACTAATGTCCAGTTTGAATTGAGTTTCAATTTATAAAAGCACTCACTACATTTGTTTTATACCTCTGCAAGATGAAAAAGAGTCACTAACATTTTTCCTAGTGATTAAATCATTTTGCAAATTCAGGCTGCCCTGTGAATTTAGAGAGGTTTAAATTGGTAACGCTTAAAATAATAGCACGTTGATTTGTGCAGCTCTGCAGTGGAATTCCTCTGGAAGGATGTATGACCTCTCCATTAATATGAAATGAGCTCCTTGTGATACCTTAATGAATATGCAGCGTCCCCTTAGTGACATGAGTAACATTTGAAACCTTTATGCATTTTCAACGGGCATTCACCTCAGCTAATCCTCGGAGCAGGTTCATTCATAGTCATATTTCCTGGTATCTGCTTACAAAGTTAAGATGTTCTTATGGTTTGAAATTTGTCACTTACTCCAGAAGAAGGAAAAGAAGGAAGCAATGGCTTCAATGGGCAACATGCCAAGATAAATGGTCCCTGCTGTGCATGTTAGATTTGATGCAAGTGTTCTTTCTGTAGATTCTACTTCCTGTACAGAATATTGCAGCCTTATGGCAACCTTTGTCCTTTGTCTTGATGATTGTATGAAATATTAATCTCTGAAACAGTAATGTTGAAAAGAAGCATTCTGCAATGTATCTGGTGTCTGCAGCTGTGGACAGGAATTCAGATGCTGGATTGTCTGCTGCATAGTCAGAACGAGTCCATTTTTCTGTGTTTCAGCTCCCTCACTTGTCAAAGAGGAAAAATCTTTGTTAACTGAGACGTGGGGGTTTTCTGCACCCTACCTAGATAAGCTGGTGAAGCACACTGAGTCCATGTGGGACTGGGTGGTAAAGCTTTCTGATTATTCTAATTAAAATACTGGACACAAAGAGAGTAACATTTGACCATGATACTGAACACTGACCTAGGAAACACTTTCCAGTCTTACATTCTTGGAAAGTTATTGCACTTATTGCTCAGGTTAATTTAGTGGGTTTCTGCTTGAAGGCACATCCATAAGGATGTATTTGGGAGACTTTGGGAGACCAACAGTCTCACAGTTCATTTTCATCTTTTGGGCATTGACAAAGATCAAATAATGGGTACAAATTTTCTTTATGTCCATTGATAGGAAAAATTTAGGGAAGATACTTTTAGAGATGATGGAAAAAAGCCAACAGGTTTTTCTTCTGCACATCACTCATGGAGAGTATGAAAAACTGTTGCAGATTGTTATCCTGCCTGTTATATGTTATGTGCCCAAGAAAGAAACACATCAAACAAAGCATTTTCTGTACCCACATATCCTACATGAGTCAGTTTCCTCCCCTAAAACCTTTTACACTAAATAATGAAGAGAGTACATCAGTTGAAGAAAATAAAGCTATTTGCTTTTTCTAGTGGTGAGGTTTTTTCCCCCACTTGATGGTCTCTACCTACTCACGTCCCTAGGTATTTCTTTTTCTCTTAAAAAGAAAACAAAACAACCAACCAAACATACAAAAAAGCAACTCAATTTATTTCTTAAGTTTTTGGAGGGTTTTACTGCTCTCCACAAAACCTCCTAAAGCCTGGTATAGAAAGCAGAACAAAGAAGGGGAGAAGGAAAAAAAAGGAATGAGATATGTTTGGACTTTTTTCTCTTTTTTTCAGCAGTCCAAGGCTTACAACCATTCCTGCTTATATGGCTCTATTTCTACATTGTTTATAGCCAATGGACACAGGAATGAAAGGCATAAGTAAAAGGAGAGGAAAGAATTGCATAATTAACTTTTTAAATTAATTCATGACCCAGTTAAAAGGACAAGGAGGGGGTTATTAATTAATTAAGGTGGGAAACCCTGTGGGCATGTGAGATTTAGAAAGTTTTAACTTACCAGCCAGGTTAAAAGGCTTTCTAAGGGTGCACTCAGCACTCAGTGAATCTGAAATGCAGTTAATGCAAAAAAGAAAAGGTGAAAATATGTTGTAAAGGTTTTTTCAAGGGGAATAAAACTCTAAAAAGACTGAAAATTAATTAGGCAAAATTCTGACAAATGTTTCATCAGAATTTGAAAAATAGTCCAGCCCAGTTCTCAGTTTTCAAAAGCCTGCCCAGCTCTATTGAACACACTGGATACTTGATGCCATAGAGATTTGGACCTAAAATATATTTTTAAAATCTTCTCAGGTCTTAAAAATTTCAGCATAACTGATGGATTAGCAGTTATAGCAAAAGTAGCAATATCTGATATTACTCCAAATTAACTTTTTGATGCTCTGAAGACATTATAAACTTTCTTTGTAGATGTAGCACTTCTCAATCAAAACCTGTTTTAAATTTGCAATCATGGGTTCCCTCTTTTCTCAGGTATCTGTGACTGCAGATACACATTTACTGTAATATTTGTCTTTATCACCTTAAAGGCTCACATCAACCCTGCTGCTTCCAGCACTTTTCCTGGTACCTCAGGGTAAAACTTAGAGTGTAGATGAGGTCAAGAAGTCTTTACATCTTGTTTTTTCTTCCTATTATCTCACTTTTTTATATTTTGGTGTCATTGAGGCTTACAGATTTTTATGTCAGGGATAAACCTTCCATGAACTTGTGCCACAATCAACAACAAACATGTTACTCAGGAGTTGTTTTACGAAGTATGAAAAGGAATGTTTTTTCTTACAAACAGTATTTAAGGTGGACTGCATGGTTTACTACTTGTTTATTTAGTCAGTCTTATATTTCAATTATCTAAAGATACATAACAAGACTAATTGTTTTCTGGTGATATTAAATGCCACTTTCTTTTGTTAGCTGGTACTGACTATGTGTCTCTGTCTCATTGGTGTTTGGCAAAATCTCAGTCATTATTCAAACGTTATCAGAAAAGCTAATTAGGTAGTAAATCTTTGGTTTTTTTTCCTGTTGCCACCTTAAAATAAAAAAGATCTGAAAAAATCCCCAAGCTAATAACCAAAAAATGTCAGGCAAAGTGCTGTGAAAGTGTTACTACAAACTATTTGAAAATTAGGGAGGGAAAGAAAATTATGATTACTAAAGACAAGCCATTGCTGAGGGTATTTGGGTCTCTCTATGTATGAGAAAATGTCCTACTAGCTGTGCTGCATTACTGCTCCCTAGACAAGCAGCAATCTTCATTGCTTTATGATTCCTTTTTTTTTTTTTTTTTTTTTTTATCATACTGAAGCATTTTGGTGTGAGAATTTTAAAATTAAATCTCCTTATTGTGCAGGCAGGATGTCCAGATTTATTCTATCAAATGCCACAGAAACAAAGGGAACAATCCATTTTTCCTGATAGAAGCCAACAGTTCGTAAGAGGTTTGAGATGAGTGTAAGGATACAATTTGCCTAGAGAGTGCCTGAGGATCAAGACAACCTGACTTTCCACGGAATGAGTCTGTCAGCTGGCATCTTGCAGTAATTGCTTCCCATGGCAGGACCTTACCAGCCGAGGGAGGACTGCTCTCGTCAACCCAAGAATCAATTTCTACAGTAGCTGAATGATAATTGTTTGCTAAGGCTCGGGGAACTTGTTGCCAAGCCTGAAATGGGGGCTGGAGCTATGATTGGCACTCATTAACCCGGGATTTGGATTTGATCATTTACCTTCGTAGAACAATGTGTGGGGGTAAAGAAGGGAAAGGACTGCAGAATATTCTTTTGTTTGGAAGAAACAAATGAGACCAACTGCAGAACCAGTATCTGAATATCAAGCTTGAATCCATAACTGCCTTCGCTCAAAGGAACCAAATATCAGGGCTGGGTTGCAATTTGAATGCTTTCCTTCAAGTACAATAATCTCTGGATTAGTTTTTGTTTGTTTTTTTTTTCCCAATAGATACTTCTGCTTCAGTGTTTTGTTCACTATGGTCACCAATTCTCAGTGATTGATGTCCTGAGGTTAAAGTGCTGACTTACACTGCAAAGAGAGTGGGAGAAATCTTGCCAGAGGTCCAGAAGACTAACTTCTGACTTCCACAGTCAAGCAGGTGTTTTGCAAGAGATAGTCACCTCTGTCTAGCCTCTGTTGCAGACATTTAGGCACTGAAAATTTAGCTGCAGTTGGGCCCTGAAATGTTTTCTGGGTAGCTGTATGTGGCATGAACTGATCCTCACTGAACTCTGCCTGGTGCAGATTAACAGTTATAGCAAAAGTAGCAATATCTGATATTACTCCAAATTAACTTTTTTGGTGCTCTGAAGACATTATAAACTTTCTTTGTAGATTGCCTACTACAATTGCCTAGGTCCCTGTAACACAGCATTTTTTCAGGTAGGTGCCTTAAATGTATCAGACTCTGATACTGCCTTTACAGTAGTCTCTCCTAGTGCTTCTTGATTATTTATGTGACCTTTCAAAGTCTATTGACTGACATACAAACGTTTTTATTTCTGTATTACAGTCAGTCCATTTACTTCAGTGAGCTGGTGCTGGTTCAGGGAGAAGCACAGGACAGTGACTAAGTGGACAGTATGGCATTTAGAAGATTCTTCAGAGTCATGCTCTCTCAGGAAGCCCATATATCATATTTAGTAACTATCAATGTTTTGGGAAATTCCAACCAAAGCTCACTTCTTTTACTCTCAATGAACAAGTGCATTACCAGAAAACAACAACAACAACAACAACAACAAAAACAAAACAAAACAAAACAAAACAAAAAAAACAAACCCCCAAAAACAACAAAAAAACCAATCTCTGTTTCTCTGTTTCATGACTCTGGCTGCTCCTTCCAGGTCTTTGTGTGTTAGGGTCTTGAAAAGAGCAAACCTGTTTCAGTATCTGGCAGACAGAAAGTGGCCAAAGGATGGCTTTCAGTGGTGACTGAACAGTTTTAGCTCATGGAGACCTCAACAGAAACTCTTGCAGCTTGCATTTCAGCATCTTTATGTGTGTATAAAGCAGTGAAAATTAAAAATAACAATCTTCTGCACAATATGAACAGTGCAGTTCATTTGTTATCAAGATAGTACATCACAAGATAAGGGTGTTTAGCTGTTCAGTGTGAGAAACTGCCCTCCACAAACCAACCACTAAAAAGCTATTGTAACTTTCTCTTTTGCAACCCTGCAAGTGATCATCCCAAGATGCTTCATGCAGAGAGTCCCTTGACACTCAGAAAAAAAGATGGTATGGATCCTGCAAAGACAAGAAGGATGTCCTCTCTTGCATATGCTCACAGCCCTGGAAATGCATCAAGCTTGTAGCTCTTCTGTGCAGGCCTGGTTTACAGCTCTTTCCACGTGTTATTTGAGTGCACATTAAAACTGTCTTACCCATCCTCATTTTTAATAGAAAGTTCTGGGGGACTGTTTCATTATCAAATGTAAAGTATCTACTCAGCTGCTGTCTTATTCCACACCTACAAGCCATGTAGATATCTTTCATTTTTTTGCTGTCCACAGATAGTTTGGAGTACTTTTTCACAACTTTCCATTTCCAGGAAGCACTGAAACTTATCAGGCAGTAGTTTCCATTACATTCTGACTAAAAACCTGGTTATTCAATTTACACTGCATGGTGCAAATAGATACATTACTTGTGTCCCCATAGCAGATTATTTATATCTTCAGTGGCAGTAGTATATTTGGATGTGAATTAGGCAGTTAGAGGGACTAATCACTAGATATGCAAGGTAGAAGACAAACATCTGCAATGAACTAGAAGCCTACAAAGAAAGCCTACATCTTAATATGTCCTGTAATATGTCCTGATTTGGGTTGGTTCATGTAAAATGATGGATGTCTTGAGAGGAACAGGATAGGTTCAGTGGCTTAATAGATCAGAATTCCTCAGAAACTGCAGACTGATTCTTTAGCTCATGTGACAATTATATCTCAATTTGATCACA
The DNA here is from genome assembly GCA_018697195.1 of Certhia americana. Classification (NCBI taxonomy): domain Eukaryota; kingdom Metazoa; phylum Chordata; class Aves; order Passeriformes; family Certhiidae; genus Certhia; species Certhia americana. Next base: position 82,574,098 of record CM031857.1, on the reverse strand, counting down.
GGGGAATACATTTTCTCTTTTCTAAGAGTTTGGACATTACACGCTATCCCTTCAGAGCTAGTCTACCTGCAAATCAATGTGAACAGATGTCAAGTTACAGAAACCCAGCCTGGCAATGAGTTTGCATTCAGATTCAACTGGGGGAAAGCAGCTTTGTAAAAATGCCAACTTTCTAGATTCACAGCTGAGAAAGGTACCTTAAATGAATCTTGCACTTTCAAAAAGCTGACATCCTTTATTAAACCAGTCCCAGAAGAGTTCATGTCCTTTAACTAGAAGTATGTATTATCTAAGGTACATGATTTTCAATCTCAGTTCAGAGACTTATATGTGCAATATGTGCACAACCAGTGTAAACAGAAATTTTATGTCTGGCATACTTCCTTATGCATTTTTCAACTGGTTATGAACTGCTCCTTCTTAGAGAGCAGATATGGTGTTTCACAATAGATCTGGATTACGAAAGGCTTGCTCTTTATACTGCAAGAAACACTACAAGCTGAGTTCTTCTGATCATGTATCCAGTGGTTTGTATAAAACAACTAGGGTGACATACCTCTTTGATGCGTCAGATATATTTAATCTGTAGGCCTGATATTTTCACAGAACAAGGACCTTAAACAAGTGTCTTCAAAGGATCTGTGGGCTTCCAGCTGTTCTGGAAGTGTATTGCCTAGCCAGAGACGCAAGAGGAGTAACACCAGGTCCAGGTAATTTTTCTTACACTGTGGGTTTAAGACCCATGAAAGGAGAGAGAAGAAACCATGCTCCCCAAAGTTATGTCAGAATGTTGCCATGGAAGGATTTTGGGACAATATTCCTTTTTGATGGCTGGTTTGGAAAAGGTCTCACCTGCCTCTTAGTTCTATTGGGACTACGTCTGTATTCCCAGCAGGCAGGCCTGTCACTTAGAAGCAGCTGTATTTTGAGGGCCATATTATGTAAAATAATGTAGAAGCAAATTTCTGCATCTTTCATGCTCCTGCCTCTAATCTGCTAGTGGAAAGCAAAGTGGCACTGGTTATCCTTGATGTAAATTTTTTAGTCAATAAGCATTTGCATTCCATACCTTTATTTTCCACATTACTGTAGAATTACAGGAATCTGTACTATCAAATAACTTACACAGAGTTTGAATTATGTAACCCACTAGGATGAGAATAAATCCCTGCACACTACCTTGAAACATTAGGTTTAAAGTGAACATTATAGTATCACAGTATTGCACAGCCAAGGAAGCTGAATTGAAAGTTAAATTGATGAAATATGATGAAATTAACAAAATTAAAATTTGTGCTTTCTTTTTTCTTGAATAGAACTTCTTACCTCAAGGTCTCTATCTGAATGCCCTCACAGCATACCAAAATAACAGTGTTAAGAAAAAGCCCCATCAAGTTATATATTTTGTGGTTAATGGATTTTGCTGTGCTTCATTTCAGAAGAGCAGTTCAAGAAATTCTTTCTAGTTTATGTTCTCCTTGGGAGGATTCCTAGTTCAAAACTTGTATTCAATTTCTTCAGTGTCTAAATCATCCTCTGTACATAGGCCTCCATTAATATAATTGGAAATCATGGCAGTTATTGTGTGGCTCTATCTCTTCAGCCTTCTGCTGCACCCATAACCCATGATATCCTATCTCTGCTTATGCTTGTCACTGAACTCTCCTGAAATGAGACGTACCAGAGAATATATCAGCATCTTAATTCCTAAGGGCTGCCTAAAAGGAGGATATAAAGTCAGCTCAGATATGGCTGACAGCAAATGAGGTATTTTCTGTCTCCTCAGGTGTTACAGGTGTTGTTTGGAGAAGAACCTATTATGGCCACAGTGAAGCACAGACAAATCGAATTGGCTGTAAGCCAGGACTGTTTCACTAACAGCAAGGTGATTCCATGGTGCAGCCCCAGTTAGCAATTAATGACAGTGTCAGCCTCATTGTGTGAACATTTATCACAATTGTGGCTTTTTCCTGAATGACTAGCCCAGTCAACTTGACCTCAAAAATGACAATGTTTCCTCAGGAAAAGATGCTCAGTACTTAGAACAGAATGATTTAAAATATAGATCAATACCTCATGAGGGTTTTTTTTTCTGTGAGAACTTATGACTTTTTCCAAATTTTGTGTGGGCACATCTGTTAATGTACTCTCCATGTAGTGGGTTTTGAGTCAGCAGGACTTAAACTGTCCCCTGTTGCCAAAAATCACATAGCTGCATGAGTGAAATGCTGAATCTGACCTTAGAAGCCCAGCTGGCTTGTGTGTTCCTTGGAGAATATTTTATTCTAACAATGATATTTGTTTTCTTTAAGCATATAAATCATTTAATGAAAAGTCCTCCATTTACACTGATGGTTATTATATGACTATAAAGTGTAGTGTTATTGGCTTGGCCCCTTCACTGCTGTTATGTAGTCTTACAGCTCTTGAGTTGAAGATGGCTTATCTCCTTTTGGCTTAGGGCACAAAGATTCATTCGGATGCATATCTCTCCATGGACAGCTGTGTACTCATGGGTTGTGCCTAAGGAAAACTAGGCCAGTGGAATTTCTAGTTTTAGTTGATTTTTATTTTGATTGACCTCTTCTTCAATTTCTGCCCTTATGGTTGTGAACCACCAGGTAGCAATCCAACCTGCACCAGTTTTTATGATAGTGTTATAAGCACGCAGTGCCTGTTTATTCCTCAGTGGTGAATAGTTCTCTGTTTAATAGAAAGTCCACACCACTGTTCTCAAGTCATTTACTATGAGTAAAACACATTTCTCTTTATTATGTGGTATAAGTTCCTTGCCTCCTCCATAACTCAGCAAGTAAACTCTGGAGCTGGGCCATGGGGGCATTGATAGCATCCTTTTTGCAGAGGTGGTGGTAGTGAGACCAGATCAACACAGAGAGGGAATTAAGCTGCCTGCATTGCCAGCCCTGCTGAGCTCACTGCAGTGCCAGCAAGGCCATGGGAGCACAGAGGCTCCTCTGCACCAGCACTCTGATAGCATGTCACTCCCAAAGGACCCAGAGCTGAAATCTGCACTCTGTGTGCTCCCTCTGGCCCATGAAAAGGAAAATAAAGGCATCACTCGATTTTTTTTGTTAGAAATCCCAATGAGGCAAACTCTTCGAAAACACACTATGTGAGGAAGATTTAAATGTTTGGGAAAGGTTGTATTCCAGCACACATCACTGGAAGGCTGCCAGAGGCAGCCTGGAGCCAGTGAGGAGAAAAGTGTTTATTGAGGTCAGTGTGGTAATATTGAGGGCAGCAGGGACAGGCCAAAAGGAGACTGAAACCAGAACAGTTGAATGCAGAAAGTGCATAGAAATTATAATCTAATAATGAGCCTCTGAGAAGGCACGCATGAGAAGGAGACGCCTGACCTGTGGAAAAGCTCAGGTAGCTAATATCAGGAGCCTGGCAGAGGTAGAATGGCAGCTGTGGCAGGGGCAGGGATTTGTTGCCAACCTTCACATCAGCAACAAGGGTGGGGGCAAAGGGCCCTATCCATACACCTCTGGAGCTGCTTAAAAACTCTGACCTCAGCATCTTCCCAGCTCTGACTGAACCTGCATCTGACAGCAGGCAGAAATGTTCTGTGTTTTCCCTGCAAAAGGGGTTTACAGTTATTTTTCTGCTTCCTTGTAGTTGCCTTAGTTCCCTTCTTTTTTCTCTTTTTTTTTTTTTTTTTTTTTTTTTTTTTTTTTT
>CM031857.1:82543971-82568971 GCA_018697195.1 Certhia americana | reverse complement strand
TTGATAGAGAGGCAATAACCATTCAGCCAAATTAAAATAAGAGAAGCACAGGTAGGACAGGAATGGAAACAGTGCTGTTGACCAGACAGGAACTTAGATCAGGTGCTTCTTAAAAGTTTTTTTCATTTTTACTAAACATACCTGGCTAAATTCTGCAGTGATATATTCTGTTTCCTAAAGACACATCTTGACTGTTGCCTAGAACGACATACAGAGCTTAATTTTATCAATGGACTTGAATGAAAGTGATATAAATAGCTAGCAAATAATCTGTAGTTTACAGGTTAGACACTTCAGGTTTTATAAGAGAAGAAATATTTTAGATAATTGTCTTGAAAGTACAAAGAGAAAACACCAAAAGTAAGGTATCTAATCATATAATTTATTTAAGGTCTTATTTACCTGCCCATTTATGGCATTTTAAAGCAGAACAAAATCTTGTCAAAGAATATAATTTGTAATTCCTTTAGTGGGTGGAGGCTGGAAGAGTCATAGAAACATAGAATTATAGAATGTTCTTCTGTGGGCCATTTTGAGGTACCTTTCTGTGTATGTGGTAAAACAAGCAGGACTTTGCCAGAACCCAGAATTGCCAGAACCTCTGCTCCCTCTGGGCCAATGGTGTAGTGCCAGGGCATTACCACCTATTCAGTGAGAGCACAGTTTTGTTCACAAATCACTAGTGAAGGATGTGAGTCCCTTTCCACTGAGGGATAAAAGTGAGCTCTGTGTAAGCAGGGACTGGTGGGAGAAGGACCTGAATACTCAGGGAAAAAAAAAAATGAATGCTGTCATTATAAAAAATTAATTATGCTAATGAGCTGAAGACTACACTCCAAGTTGTGTGGGTTTTGCAAACTAACAGCTGTTGTGGCTCTTCCTCTGTGCTCAAGCCTACATGGCCTGTCATTTACTATTCCTTACAGAGTCCAGATCATGGATCATAACAATATAAATATGGATATATGCTTAAAAACATGATTAAAAATAGTTACTGCTTATGGACAGTAGCCAATTTGCCAACATGAATAAAAGAAATACTATTTTTAAAAATGCAGCATGACATATAATGGGCAAGCCTGTAAAATTCGGATAATTTAACTTTTTTCAGAGTTAAAAATTACTGAATATTAAAATCTGCTTTCCTATAAAATAAAAGGTGACCAAAAGTTTTTGGGTCTTTCTTATTTCTTAAAAAAAAAAAAAAAAAAAAAATAAATGTGCTTGCAGGCTGAGGTTTTGCATGCCAAGTTTCAGCCTAAAGCAAAATTTAACAGCTGAGTGATAAACCCCTAAAAATAGGGGTTTTTAATGAAAGTGCTGACACAATTATATCTATGGCAGTAAAAATGGCACAGCTATAATTAAAAGTACGTAGTGTACTTTGACTAATATAAATAGCTGTCAAGATGGCCTTCAATTCAGTGTTCCATGTTATTTTGACTCCAGCAAAATGGATGCAACTCCTCATTCCTGCATGGTGAGGCAAGTTATCTGAAATTATAGGATTCTTAGATATTCCTACAAGTAGCAGCCAAACATCCTCACAAGCACTGATGTCAAGTGGCACTAAGAGCTCCAGCTGTTGTAACAGACAAGGATCTTATCCTGATGCAGCCCTGTGAGACCAAGTTGCTTGCTTTTTCTACTCTATCTTGTTACTTGGATGATCAGTGTGTTTTCAGTGAAACATCAAGGTAATGCCTGATCAACTAGACCAACCCTTTGGCTTTGGGTGCCTTTAATTTGCCAGATATCACAGTGGCTTCTTGCTTGTGCAGTGACTCCTGTTTTTAATGATATTTCACTGAATAGGTGATATGTAATGAAACTTTTTTGACAAAGCTTCTTGTGTCTGACTTTTTCAACTCTTCTCTTCTAGGAAGAAACCCCACAACATATTTACATATTTAATGATATTCTTTGCTTTGTATCTGGTAAATGATCTTGTCAGGTTGGTTTTGTCTCCCACCTCTTTCTCCTGTTTCTCTCTTCTCCCCACTTCTCTCTTCTGCCTCTGTATCTCTGTTGCCTCCTCCTTACCTTTCTTTGCTCTCCTTTCTCTCTCTAGGGCTCCTTTTCCTCTTGGGCTCCCATCTATCGCTTTCCCCCAATAATTTGCATCTGCATCTGGCGTTTTCTAGTGGGGCTTCTTTCTGAGATTTTTTACACATCCAACTCACTGAGACCAGTGAGTACTTTGAGTATTAGTTGTCAGACTCCTAACTTCAGTTTCTCCTTACCTTAAGCACTTAAGCTTAACAGTTGAAAAAAAAAATCAAAAGTCAAGCTCCTAATTTTGCAGAAATATTTCTACACATGTGTAACCTTGTGTGAGTTGCATTTTATGGCTTGAGTCTGAGATGTTGGGATTGGGACACATCTTTGCAAAGTACTTGTGATTCGACTGGTTTATTTTGCAGACAAAGAGTCAAGGTTTCTCTGGCCCTCCTGTAACAAAATTTTGTACAACTTGTGTGGTGTGCTACCATCTTCAAAGGTGGGTTTTAAAAGTGAATTCTGTCTAAAAAGAGGATTCCTTCCCTAGAAGGGAAGCTCTCAGCACAGGGAAACACCTCACACCTCTGCTGATGTGAACAGGAACAACTCCTTTGGTTTCTCTGCCAGGAGGTTTAACTGATTTTGCTGTTGCTGCAGCAATTTAAGCAGGAGGAATGTTTCAGAGACAAATATGGGATACACATAGTTAGCCATCAGATGACAAGAGATAAAAAGCAGGCAATATGAAATATAATAAAATAATCATAGGAGAAAAACAAGGCAGCGTCCTTTTTCCAAATAAAATATTCTGTAGGAAGGACAAGAGAAGACTTACATTTCTGGAAACCATTGGAAACCTGAATGAAACCCCAGAATTTTAGCCAGATGAAATTGAAGGACCTAAGATTTAAACAATTTTAATTCTGTTTTACATATGTTTAGTTTAGAAATCTGGGGAGGTTTTATGAAATTGTAGGATATTAAAAAAATAATGAAATTAGGATATTAGAGAATTAATTAATTTTAATTAATTTATAGTGCTTATTTTTAACTTTTAAGCCAGTAGGGGGAAAAAATTAAATGAAGATTAAATAAGAGATGCTCTTTTTTGGATTATGGTGCAATGAAAAGACGGAAATTATTTATAATTTCTGTGGTTTTCCCTTTTTTTTTTTTTTTAAATTTTTTTTTTTTTTAATCCTGAATGTACTGATACAGGCCCACTGGATGATGCCAAAAACTGTGCAGCATCCCGGGACAGATCCTCTTTTCAGGTGGTTTCAGCTTTCGATTTTCGGCCTCGTGCCTAGCACAACTCACCCGAGGCACGGCGACATCCCAGCATAACACAAACCTTGTCATGTCTCATTGCTTAAATAACACAATAAGGAAATTAAAATCCTTGCTGGTTATGATTTCATTGTTACGGCTTATGAAGCCTTGAAGAATTTCAGGAAATTGATTACCCGGGGGGAGTTTGGTACCTGAAAAAAAAAAAACCCAACAAAACCAAACCAAGAGCAACAAAGAGTCTCTAACGAAAAGTGTTTTGGTAATCCTGGAACACGTATGTAACCTTGTGCATGCCGAGGGAGCCGTGCTCCGGTGGCGGTCGGGCAGCAGTGGTGCAGCGGCATCGGTGGGGGCCGCTCGCCCTCTGCCGGGGATGCGGCGCCGGCCGCCCCGCCGGAGCAGCGCAGCGCAGCGCCTGTGGTGCTGGATGGCACGCTAGGGGACACCGCCTTACAGCCCCTGCGACACCGGCAGGGATGCCGCCCACTAGGCCAGGTCGCTCAAAGCTCCGTCCAGCCTGGCTTTGAACGCATGCCGAGATAGGGCATCATCGCTTCTCTGGGCAGCCTGGTCCAGCGCCGCACCTCTAAGAAATTAGCATGACCCATTTTACCTACACTTAATTTACACCAAAATCTGGTGGGAGAGAAGAACAGACAAGACTAATAAACGTGCAGCCAGGAAGGAAATCAGTGTGGCTCGCAGCTGTCCCGCTTTAGGGAGCAATTGGGAGGAGAGCACATCCAGCTCCTCTCACCCCACTATTGCTCCTGGCACTGCCCCAGAATCGCCCCTGGCAGGAACCTGCCCCAGTACAGCCCTGCTGCCCAGGACAGGAGCATCTCCCCCAGATTCACTGCTTTGGGACTCATGAGTTTAATAACACCCTTGAGTTTCATACTATGGGGAGGGTGGAACCCAAACCAAAGATAGGGTGGGCTGCTGACCATGGTGAAAGGCAAGAAAGATAGCTGTGGGAGACCTGTGCATGGTACGGTGCTGCCTGCCCTGACCTGCTACTGGTGGCAGGGCTGCATTCACTCCTGACGTCTTTCCTTCCTTCTGCTCTGGCCCAGCAAGGGCAGTGGGAAGAAGTGCCAGAGGGCTCTGTGAGGCCATGGTTCCAGCACAAAAAAAAGCCCAGCCTGGGAGAAGCTGGTCTTTGAGTGCCTTCTGTCTCCTGGAGGAGAGGGGGCCGGTGGCCTGCCACCATTTTTCTCGCCAGCAGCAAGAAACAGGGAAAGAAAAACAGGTGTGTGTTCCCAGTGGGGAAGCACTCCCTGGGTGCAGGTGGGCTCATTCTCCTCCTGTACCAAGTTCAGCTGTGCCAAAGACACCAGCTTGGCATAGGCCTCCTTCCCAGCATGGGGTGCCCCTTCCTCTACGGGACCTCTACAACCACCATCACCAGATCTCACTGGCTGCATGACACCTGGTTTTAGCCACATAGGCAAGAAAATTCAGTCTATGTGGCTGAAACTCTCATCCAAAATCAGCAGCCAGTGCAGTGCACCCTGCCAGCATACAACTGGGTGGGATGAGGCTGGTTCAGCCTTACCCCAGGATCTGATCACTTACAAAGGCTTCAATTAGATCCATCACATTATATGAATGGCTATTTTGTGACTTAATTCCCCCTGCTTTTTTGCAGTGGTAATTAAATGATCGAGGGAAAACAGAGACAGATTAATTGATTGAACTGATTCCAGGAGAAACCATTACTGCCGTTCCTCTTCTGTTCTATACAGTGTTTAAACTACTCTGAAATAGAGCTGGGTGAATCCTGCCAACATATTTCTGTGAGCACTGCTTTGATTTTCAAATGAATTGTCTTCATCTGCTTTTATCCCCCTATTGCCTTGGCTTTATGTGAACATTTGTACAGCTTAGTTTGCTCATGAAAAGGAAAAAAAAAATAAAAGCTAGTGTGTTTCAATACAATGGAAAATTAATTTCATTTCCGTGAGCTCAAGATTTATGTAGTGACAGGACAAAAGTAGTATCGTGTAAAAGACCAATAATCAGGAATGACATTGCTCAGATATGCCACAGTGCAAATGAATACTACTACGTCATGGATCAAACAAAATTTATGAAGATTATTTAATAGAACTGCCAAAATCATAGTGTACAGAAACTCTGTGTTTAGAAAAAGAGGTGAAATATACCAAATACTGCCGTTATTACCAGTTATTCCCTCTTTTATTGAAAAGATTAGAAATATTTTTCTTTTAAATTGCATTCAGTTAATGTACATTTATAAGTGTGATGGCAGCAAGTATTGAGCATATTAGTCAAATCTGTGTTTAGGGAATATGAATAATGTGAATTAATCATGAAAGTCCCCTGGTAGTAACAAATATACTTACAGATTTTCTGAAGTATTTTTAAAGGAAGGAAGGAAGCAAGAAAAATCACATAGGAGTACACTTTTAAAAGAATTTTACAAAACAATCATCAACATTAAGGAAGTGCCATTTTTCATCTGGATCTAATCTATAGCTTCATAAAATTTCCTTGTTGAACAATTATTCAGAAGGAGACTAAATAAATATAGTGCTAAAAATAATTATAACTGTTTCCAGGAAATTTGAAAAGTAGGCAAAACCCTACATGTAGTTACCTTCTCTCCATTTGTAAGAAAGTTCACTATTTCAGCTTGTGCTTATAGGCAACTGCTTTTTCATAAATTGATCTATGAAAAAATATCAGACTATATGCAAGCTAATACAATATTTGAGATTTTTCAAAGGTATGTTTTGAATTTAACAAACAGATCTGATATTTAGGACAATGCGTTTTCCAAACTCCTTGTTTTAATTGTTGGTACTGGGATTCCTGTTTCATCTTGGAGGATTGTTCACCTCAGGAATGTACTGTGGATCCTCTTCCTTCCCAGACTGAGTTACGTGTTTGGAGAAGTCATTGTGATTTTAAAATCTCTCAAAAAGAATGCAAAAGGCAAATTAGAAAGGTAAAAAAATAAAAGTGAGCTAGGAGGTTTCTCACTTCACTCAGGATGTAGCTGAGTATATACTCAGCATATACAAAATTCTCAGTTTTAAAAATAACTGAGCTCCTTAAGAAATATATAGAAAACAAGATACAAAATTGGTTTTATTATACAGTATATAATGTAATTATATACAGTAATTTCACATACAATTGTCTGTAAAATGTTACTAGACGGATATGCAAAGTCAATATGAGGCTTTACCCTTGTAAAAAAACCCAACCAAATCTTAAACTGATTTCAATTCTGACATGAATATCATATGTAAGTCAAAACAGGTATTATCTTACTTATCAGAAAGGTTTTTGTTGCATTATCATCTTGGGCAAGATTGTTTTGAGAATGATGGAGCCAAAAAGAAAAGAAAAAGTTTCAAGAGAAATGTCTTGGAAAATTTGATGAATGGATAACTGATGTGTAGTAAATACATGTTTATCACTTTTTGCTACTTTTTTCCACATTTATCTCCATAATCAGGTTGGCTAGATGTTGGTATTTTTTCAAAATCAAAAATAAACTTAGGAAATGGGGCTTTAATATTCACTCTCCCTAATCCCTGGAAAATAAAGTCTCCAAACCTTGCACTGATGGCCACCATTGCCCATCTGCCTGGCCCATTCAGGAGGCCTCGAGTGAGAAGGCAGCAGGACTGAATAAATTCTGTGTGGGAGGTGAGCTTCTTTCTTTCTGTACACGCACGGGTGGCCTGAATTCAGGCAGATAAACATCATCTGCAAAATGTATGCACAACACGAGGGGAAAAAGAAGCCTCATTTAGCAAGGGAATTAAAATGTGTTGTTTGGAAGTAGCTGGTATCTTGGGGCTAGCTGTGTATATGGGAATTTATAAAGTTCAGTAAATATTGTTACTGAACACTGCCTGGTTGCAACCTGCTGGCTAGGAGGGCTTTTCGGCCAAGGAGGAGGGGAGAAATGCCTTATGGCAGAGCACAACTAAATACATTGGAGAAAATAGTTGTTATTTCAGGTGTGCAGTTTCCCAGTAGAAAATAAGTTTAATTAATTTATTTATTTTTCTAATTTGTGAAAATAGGTGTAGGGTGACCTCTAGGCACAAGTGCAAAAGCTATAAAACCAGATTCATTCATTAACTAGCTGACATAATGTGAACCAATGATAGTCAAATAAGCAAAGAACATGTAAGGAAAACTCAGACTCCTCCCATACAACTCTGTAGGAGAAAACCTTTGAGTGTGAACACACTTGGCAGTGTGCCTTGAGCTCCTTGCTCTCCACTTGTTTTGGGTGACAAAGAGAATAGAGCCTGAATCACAGTGACAAAGCCTCTCAGTTTTTATTTAATGTTTGTGTAATTTAAGTAAATACCATAAATGTACCATTTTTTTCCTGTCTTTATTATTTCAAGTATGTTAAATGTGAGATACAGACCAGGTACAAAAAGGGGTCTGTAAAGTGATTAGACCTCTGGGATTGGACAGAGAACTGGGAACTAGGATTTCTGGCTTCTTCTAGACCATGACTGGGTGGGGTAACTACTTAGCCCAAACGGTTAGGTGTGTAAGCTTCACCATGCTGGGCTCGTTTTTTAGCAATTCCCTGTATATTTGCCAATGTGTTCTCTTTGAGCTTCTCTCAATGCTACAGAGTGCTATCAACAGTGAAATCAGCTGAGGAAAAGGCAGATGCACCTCAGTAATGGCATTACAGAAGTGGTGGAAGGAGTCCAGCCACTCCTTGAAGCACTAGTGAGGATCAGATTCCTGCAGGTAGGTGACAGTGGTGCTGACATCAGTGCTTTACTCCTTTCCCAGCATTTCTGCATGATCGTAATGACTTTGCTGTTGCCAGCATTTTTGATGTCCCTGACAAAAACACCTATCAGGACTAGAACTGCCACCATTTTGCTTATTCACTGTTATGCCACCAGCAGCTACAGTTTTCCTCCCACAACATCCTTGATATGCAGTGTGAAATAATGCGAAATATGCTATGGGTTATGTCATAAGTAACAAATTTTTTAAAACTTGTATTTCAACTGTTTGACAAGCAAGAAGTTTTTTCCAAAGTAATGAGAACAGGTTTGTGTCCAAACACACCTTATAGCCCCTTATTTACATTCACGTGAGTAAAAAAAGAAAAATATCCTTTCAGGCTACAACTTCATATTCGAGTTCTAACAGATGAGATTCTGTTCAAACTGGAGTTCTGTGGCTGTAATGGACACAGAACAGGGCAAAGCATATCTGGTTTTCAACCCGAGAGGAAATCTTCCCCCTACTCTGCCCCCCTCAAAAATGTTTTCAAGAATAGATCAGACACAGGTTTTTAATGCCTGGGGAAAAACAAAACATGACCCACAATAGATTTAGGCAGTTCCATTTTTGCTTACTATTTTTAAAAGCATACATGTTATTTAAAAATAATTAGGCTGAGCCAATTTATGTGCAATGTATATATTGCACATATGTCTAGAGGAAACCAGAAACAGGGTTGTATAATTGTAACCTTACTGCTCTGAAGGGCTGGCATAATTGCCATTGCGAGACAGAAAGCCAAGGAGATTTTATCTGTCATATTTATTTCCCCCATGTAAATATATCAAAACCAAACAAAAATAAACTTTTGATGCAAAGATTAACCCAGTTTATATAGTATGCATTTCATTCTTTATTATTATTATTAATATTTATAATAATAATAATTTCCCACATACTCGTGTGCAGTAAAGCATTTGAGATGGCAATCTGGAAGGCTGTTTTTACAGCAGCTGCAAATTTCATCTGTTGCTCGTGAAAAAAAGGCATCTTCAAATATGCACAGGGATAATAATTCATGGATTTTATCTCTGAATGGCAAGTGAGGCTGCATGGGGCAAAAGTACTTTTTATTGTATAAATATGAGCAGGGGCATCTTCATAGTCTTCTGTCCCTTTAAAAGGAAATTAGCCAGTATAATAAGGCTGTTTTCTATATGTAATATCATCATATGTAATGAATCGTAGGACTGAATGTGAGGAAGAAAGTCTATTGAGTCAAGATCTCCCAGAGGCTTTACTGGAGCTTGGGCTGGCACGTGACTGATGCTTTCTGTATCCTCAGAATCAACACCAAGGCCAACTTTACTTGCAAAGAAAAGATCCAGTTAAATAAAAACCATATGAACCCTGCTAAAATAATACAATTTGAGTAAATCAATGCCTTAAGACTTTCTCAAAAGTATCTCAAGGAATCAAGTATCTCCCTCACTGTAAGGGAACCTGCATTTCGAGTGAGTACCAGTTAGGGACTTTAACACGTTCCACTCTATCTTTGTGATCTTGCAGGAGGTGGAGAGATTTTCTCCACACAGAGCACACGTTTTCATTTTTGCAGCACATTGTAAACACACTTTTCATACTAATGCCTTGTTTTGTTTCGGTTCTTTTCAAAGATTATGCATTAGTAATTTGTGCATCACATGTTGGCAAGCGGAATCACAGCGTATTATGCACACTACTAATGTGAGACAGAAACCTCAGCATATTCTAACTCTCTTCTCATATCTTGTTAGCATCTGTTTGTGGTAGGCTGGGATGATGAGGTGCTAATATGATACAGTGAAGGAAGTGTAATCCATGAACATTTTTGTGTCACATTTGTGTAATATATTACACTAATCCAACCAGACTTTCATATGCTCTTGCCCAAGGAATGCCATTCCAGCCTCCTCCCTTCCCCCATCAATGCCTTTGAAGGTTTGTGAATGATTTCCTGTACACAGGCTGTGTAAGAATGTTCTTGCATTCTTTCCCTGGTTGAGGAAGAAGTTCTTTTTATGCCCGCTTGCTTTCAGGGTAACAATGAACATGAGTAAATTCATGAACAAATTGCTCTGAAGAGGGAAGCATGTTCAATTATACTCTTCTTTCAGAGCTTAGAGGTAAATGAAGTAGAAGGTGTACTCTTTCCAATAAGCATTGGATCCATTCAGAGAGTTTGGTGCAGTGTCTTGGGGCTGTTTTTGAGTGGAACCTCTCTGCAGCAGCAGTCTGCAGTTCGCACTGCAGTAAGCAGGGTGTCTGAACTGGCAGCCATGGTTTCCTCCCAAGAGGTACCATTAACCACTGCCATCCTGCAAACTGGTTCCAATTTTTCACCTTGTTGCCTGTACACAACTTACTAGGGCTACTTTTCCTATCCGTGATAAGTTTTCCCCTGGATTGTTCTTCAGGTGATAAACTACATCTTTCTCTTTAGCTGCTTGTGTAGGTTTAGCACAATGGGATCCTACTCCTGAATGGAACTTCCTGCCAGCACTGTGATAGAAATAAATACAGTAGCAAAGTGAAATCATAAACTCCAAAATTTCATTATGGTTAGAGTATATAATTCTACATCTTGCCTGCCTGATTCAGGAAGCAAAAACCGAGCAAAAGTCTGGATGGAAGACATGAAATTAGAAAGCCATCATGGTTTTGGCAAGTCACTGCGTATTTCTTTGTAAATCCTCAGCCTCAGTTAGAATTTGTGAGGAGTAGTGTAGGAAAGATGTCCAGTAGTGAAATCTTACTGGACTGTGGAGTCATCTGAGACTAGAATGCCCTGACACCCATTGTATGGTGTAATTCTTTAGGCTGGTCATCCTATAACTTCCCAAGAACTACATGCGATGCAAATTCACAGCTTGACTATCCCTGTGGTGGACAATGTAACAGATGCTCCTTCTACCATAAGGAAATCCATTTTTCTGGCTGATATTATGCATTTTTGTCCATTAGAGAGGCTGCAGCTTCAGGAAACAACATCTCAACAGTCTTGGCAGTAGGGGGAAGACAGTTCCATTGGAAAAGCAAGGAGAAAGTAGGTGCACATGTTCTAAAAAATTAGATGATGTCTGTAAAATTTCATAGCTTTAAAATGCAGTCTTGTACACTGTCAAGATGTTGACATGGTTTGCCTTGTATTAAATAATATTTCTTGAGCAACTCTCAAACAACAGCCACAAAATGAAATTGGACAACCCACCCAGCCCAAGATGATTAGCAGATTTCTGCTTTAGACTACAAGCAGCTCTTTGAATTCCTTCCCTGGTAGTTCCTGCTTGATTTGCTTTTTAGTTTTCATATTTTGCCAGATACGGCAGGAAGAAGATTTAAGAAGACGATTAGGCGCAAACATTCATTGCAAAGTGAAAGTGGGTTTAAAATTATTTCTCCTTTTGTTTTGAGCCAAAATTGGGTAGTATTATACTTGAATTACTTGGGGAATATTTGTCTAGAATAGCACAGCATAGCAGTATAACATCTTAGGATGTAAAATCACCTGAGTGTAAACATCTGCATTCTATGACTAAACTGACATAGAAGCCCTATAATGCTTCTCAGCTATGTCCCATGAATCACACTCAAACTCATCCACAATTTCAAATTAGAATGATACCCAGCTGCACATGATCCCCTCCTGAACCTTGGTGGGCTTTCTGTTTGCTTGGTTGTTTGGACTTTTTCTTTTACTCATGAGAAAAATCAAACCAACAGCATAATGCAGAGTGAAAAAGAGACACAATGGTTTTCCTGTCCTGGACCATGACCAGAATGACTGGTTGTGCCATACAGCACTTTTGTCCTCAAAACAGGAATAGATAATGCAATGCAAAGACAAGTCATGCTCACCTCTTCCCTAAGCAAGCAAGCAAGCTCTGTACATTGCAGTATTTTGGTTTCATGAACCATTAATTAATCTCAGCAGAAAAATTACAAAGACCTCAAGTAAAGTGTTTGATTAAAATGTAATGTTGATGTAAAAAAAGACAAGTAAGTATGTACTAACAGTACATAACATTAAATTGTTATTACAATATGGAAAAATAATATATTTTTATTTCATGTACTGATTTGAGGATAGCTAGTTTACCGAATGTCCTGGTAAAGCAAAGATGAATAAAATTAAAATAAAGAATGTATAAATTGTAAAAGAGAAAAAAAAAAAGGAATAGACAGAATCTTTCAGAGTCCCATGAGCTGTTCTTAAAACATTTTTCTCTAAGAATTACTCTTTTACTTATGTCTTTCCCTGACAACATTTTGCTTTTTATCTCATTTAAATAAAAAGATAGCATTTGAGAGCATCTCAGAATCCAGCATTTCAGCTTCTGCCTTTGTTGTTTAAATTACAAAAAGAAAGGGGAAAAAAAAAAAAAAAAAGAAAAGCCAAAATCCAAACCCAAAGCCTTTCAAGAGAACCTGATCAATGTGTTCTGGACTTCTGCTTTATGATTCAAAGCTTCTTCAACAGCCATTAAAATCAGGAATCTTGATCATCCACTCCAAAAAAAAAAAAAATCCATTGTAGCAGGACTCCAGTGCGATAACAGAGAACAATACTTTATCTGATGCTCTCTGTTGTGGAGGTTTAACAACAACAGAAAAAGGTGCTAACCCCAGGCTTCCCTGAGCCAGTGTGGGCCTCTTTTCACTTTTCTTGCAGAAGACTTGAAAGCAGGAGAATTCTCAAGAGGACATGTTGGGCTATTGAGACTATAAAGATCTTGTGACTTCTCAAAAGGCCTCTCCAGGCCTTGAGCCACAAGCAGAGGAGAAAAATGGAGACACAAAGACTCTGCATTGTAGAAGGATGCTGGAGGGTTGGAACTGAGTTGGTAGGGAATTGCCTAGAAGGAGGGGGTGCTTATTCTTCAGATACCAAAGAGATGTTACCATGGTTGCCCAGCTGAGAGTTTCGTAGTAGGGCTGAACAGGATTACTTCAATATTTATAAATGCTTTGGAAGGAATGTGTTGTGATTTTTTCAAGGTTTCCAATGAAGATAATGAAAATTGTTATTTAGCCTGGGAAAACAGAGAGAATTGTGTTTAGATGATCTGGTAGGTTAATTATTTACAGGAGGGGAAAAAAAAATCCCACTGTGTGGAAAACCCTGCCTTTCCATGTTGGCTTTGGACATTTGTTTGCACTTTCACTTTGTTACTTTTACTCTCATGTTAATTGAATATATCTATGAAGGAAATGCTTTATCTCAATGTCTGCTTTCTTAGTATTTCATCCTAAAAGCTACACTTTATGTAAGAAGTGTAAAAAGTAGCAAATGCTTTTTCCTGACCTTGGGAGAAAATGAGACCCACTTTTGGCCATCTAAAAATTTGAAAATACACACTTTTACCATGATGAAAAAATGCAGGTGCTTTTGGAACAGAGATATTACACTGATAAATTAAATTATTTTATTTCTGGTCAGCATAACTATTTGCTGGAGGTAGATAGAATTAAGGGTAGCTGTTGACCAAAGATCTATATTAAGATTTGAATTTCCTAAGTGTTGCTGTTCTGTGATGTCTGACAGGGAATAGAATAGAATTAGTCTATTATCTCTACAAGCTCTTTGCTGATAAGAAAGGCCTCTTTTAAAGAGTAAGCATGTGTCAATACAGTAACTGCTCAAAGCATATAGGCAGTCATCTGCTGGGAGAAGAGATTTTGGAAATAATTTTGTATCATCTCTGCTGTTTGAGCACACTTTAGGAAAGGAGCCTCCTAAAGTTATAAAATTGTGGGTTCATTAGCCATATTAACTGTCAGCAAAGGGTAAGTGATTTGTTTATACAATCAAACACTACACTAATTAGCATTATAATACAACATTCAGGAAGTCTTCGAGTCCTATAAATATGTGTAAGATGTGGAAAATTGGTCTTTTGGGGCTGATTCGATAATGGGGCAGTCCAGATAATTAAATTTGTGCGGTAAATGAAATACAATATGAAGGGATTGGACTGTAACATATGCAGTCTTCATTGGTGTAGATTAGTGCCTGCTTGAAGGGCTATTGATAACCCAGAATGACATACAGGAAATCTCCTAAGTAAAATTTAAAGATAGAAAGTTTAGATATGACAACATCACATTTTCCCTTAAAAAATGAAGAAAGGATGAAACAAAAGTTTCAGTACAAAAAAAAAAAGGTGTTACTGAGAACTACTTTCCCACTGGAACAACTGAAAAGGGAAAAAAAAATCAAAAGAAAAAAATCAAAAGAAATTGTTAATTCTACGTGTAAGCAGTAAAAATTTTAGCAAATTTATTTATATCTTCAATTATTTTTTTAAGAATGAAAATAATATGCTGTTTTATATAGATGAAACAAGCATAGAAACACCTACATTTATATATTTTTAATATTTATTTATACTTTATAATTTATTATTTGAGTGATTAAAAATATTTATTTACAGTACAAAAATTAAAACATTTATTGCTAGTATTTGTCATATTTACTCAAACAATGAAGAAAATGGAATATTGGGAGAATACAGGATGATCATAAAGGTGAAAAAATTCCTAATTCACTTCAACTAATGCACTTTATTTCATGTAAATAGTGTTGTCCAAAATATAGAGGCAGTTCAACCCAGCTCAGCTTTATATTTTGCATTACACTCCACTGCTCCATAGGATGGTTAGATCCATATTTTATATACACACAAAATAGGGTTCTCAAAGAATAACATATTCAACTCATGGTGCATGGGACAGAAATGAAGGCCATATGGAATAATATTGTTTCCTTGCTACAAGAAAGGTTGTTTACATTTATTCCTCTGTAGATTTCAGCTTGAACTGTCTCATTGAAATATTTGGCAGAAGTTGTTTGACCCCAGTGGAAACAATCCTCTAAGGACGTTGTGATCAGGTTTACGGGGTAGAGAACCATAATTTCTTCATTATGGTTTTGATACAGATCTTTGTGATTTTCTCCAGGCTGTTAGGCTCCTTGTCCCACTGCCAGCCTGCAGGGTGCTCGGCAAGACCCGTAAGTGCACAGTGTTGTGGAACTGGACTTTCAGCACAGGCACCTGTCTCCAGCCTGAGCTGCCCTCCTTCCTCTGAGTCTCTACATAAAACACGGTGCAGAAGGGAACATCAGGAGGGACCTGTGTGTGCCTGGGCTCTGGATTTGCACTTCTTCAGCTCCACAGAAAAGCAGGTAAAGTGAAAAAGCCAAACTGTTTATTAAAGGAAGGCAAAGCAAAGGAATGAGCTGGAAGGGAAAGGAAGGAGCTGGGCAGGGTGTGAGGGTTGGAGGGAGAGAGCTATGTACAGGCAGGGAGAGGGCTGAAGCCACGCAAGCTTCCCACAGGCTCAGCTGTGTCAATCATCAGCTGTGCCTGGAGCTCCAGCAGCACTGGGAGGTGGTGTCCTCTTCAGTGTCTCCTAGTGCTGTTCTTGGGTCACTGGTCACTGGATTCTGAAGATGAACCTAATTCTTCAGCTCTTGTGACACACTGGGCTTGAAGATTGGGATTACAGTGGGATGGGCTGATGCCTTTCCATGGGGCTTGAATGGCTGGAAGAGAGATGAAGAAAGCCACAGTCAGGGTCTTCATCTGCAGGAATCCAAGGAGAAGATGCTGCCAAGGGCATCCCACACAGCTCTTGCCATGGCCAAAAGAGAGAGTGGGCCAACAAGGTCAGTCGCAATGTGCTGGTCATGAACCCCTTAAGTGTCCCTGATATCTCTGTGCTCTGCCCACGCCACCCCTCATGCACACAGAGGGCAGAGCCCTCCTCACCCAGGGCAGAGCTTGCAGCTCCCCCCTGCCAGCCCCCGCGGCCAGCTCGTTGCCCTCACTCACCCTCATAGATGTGCTGGAGCACTCCTTGCCGGCCCCTCATGAGTACCCTGGCCAACTCTGGGAAGACAGAGTCCGTCAGTGCCCCAGTGGCACAGCTCCGTGCCAGCAGCACTGCCAGCCCTGTGTCCACACAGCCTCCTGGCCCGGCAGGCCTCAGCCCAGGCCCTTGCCGCAGGCTGAGGCCCAAGGGCACCACGGCTGCCAGAGAGCAGCAGCAGCAGCAGCAGTGCCCAGGGCAGGCAGGGCTCGATGGCGCCGGGCACGGCTGCCGCTACTGGGGCAGCACCTGGGGCCGGGGCCGAGCTGCAGAGGGGTGGGGAGAGAGCTCAGGCTCGTGGCTCACCGATGAACCTGACGGCCGCCTCTCGCAGGGGTTCCTGTGGGCTCTCCAGGTATGGCAGGGCCCGGCGGAAGTGCTCAGGCACTTGGCTCCTGTCCTCTGCCAGCTGCAGAGAGCAGCAGGAGGGAAGGGTTGTTGCGGGCTCTGCCCCTGGGCTGGGCTCTGCCTACCAGCTCCGGCCTGCCCTGCCCACACAGCCCTGAGGCCCGGCCAGCAACCGCTGGTGATGGGCTCTGCTGGGGCACAGGGCCGTGTGCTGCCCGGGGAGCCACGGTGCCACCCGCTCCGCAGCCCAGCTGGGCCGGGGCTCCATCGGCACCTGGCTTGGGGCCACGGGAGCCTGGAGCAGAGCCCGAGCGGCCCCTGGCTGCAGCTCTGGGCAGGGGCACAGCTGCCAGCCCCACAAACTGAGCACTGCAGTCAGGGTCAGGCACCCCAGCCTCAGGCGCTTCCAGGATGTCCTTACCAGGCAGTCGCCAATGTATAACAGCTTGTCCATCTCAAGCAGGTACTTGAGCTTCTTCCTGTTCAGGAACTGGGCTGCACAAAGCAGCACTTGCCGAGAGGCCTGGAGAGCAGCAGAGATGTGGAAATGCCACCACAGCCCAATGAAAAGGACTTGCCTCCCTGGGGCAAGGCCTGGAGCAGATGGCTGGAGCCAGGGAGCGTCCAGGCCAGGCGGCAGCTGACACCCCTGCCAGTGATGCACCAGCATCGTTGAAGACCGCACCTTTGCCACACGCTCGTTCTCCTCATGGCAATGAAAGAACAGAGGGAGCAGGCTCTGCCTCACGATTCTCTTCAGGGGCTTTTTTCCTTTCTCCACTACTAAGTCTAGCACCTTGAAGAAGAGGTTTAGGGAGAGTAGCTGCAAATCGATGTCATCCTGGAAAAAAGGCAAAGATGTCAGCAGCAACTTCCCAAAGCCCAACCTGGGCAAGGGCCTGAAAATCCACAAATTTTTTGGGGCAGCAGCCAGTGCCCATGGCTGGGGACACAGAGCCTTACCCTGTCAAATAGCGGTAGGAGTGCCTCAGCCAGTTTTGGGGCTGTAGTGCTGGATATCAAGATGTGTCCATTCTCAAGTATATTTGTGAACACAGACAGGGTCATGCTGACAACATATTCATGTGCATCCCCCAGCAGCTGCACAAATCTTGGAGCCAGACTGCACATTCTTCTGGCCTGCGTGGAACACAAGGCTGGGCTGGGAAGCCGTGATCGGCTGCACTGCCAACACTGCCCTGGCACCGCATCCCCACCCTGCTGCCACGGGGCCCAGAGGCCAAAGGGCTGTCCCAAAGCACTCAGGCAGCTGAGACAGGAGAGCTGGGAGCAGCTGCCTCAGCTCCTGAAGCCCAGCCAGCCCCGGTGGCTGCTTTCCCCAGTGCAGCTTCAACTGCTGCCCCCTTCTCACCCTTGAGGGATCCTTGCTGAGCAGCACCAGGCCTCTCAGTGCCAGGCGACGCCTCTCCCTGAACTTGCTCTGTACATGCTTTGACATGATCTCAAGGACGCTGTCACCATATTTACTCAAGTCCAGACACTCGAAAACCTGAAAGGCACAGGCTAGTGACAGGGGACCCGGCTGGCACCAGCCCAGATCCGCACAAGGCTGGGCCCAGGCAGCCGCACAGGGTGTGGGCACCGTGCCAGGGAAGCTGCGACTAGGAGAGGGCAGAGAGCTGGGAGGCAGCTCAGTCAGGCAGTGCTGGCCATCAGGCTCACCTCCACAAGGAATGCCAAGAAGGGCAGTTCCCAGCTTGGCTCCTCCCTTCTCAGCAGCTGCAGCAGGTGGAGTGCGATGAGGGAACAAAAGGGGATAAAGAGACGGCGCAGCTCCCTGGAAGGGAAAAAGGCACCAAGACCCTGAGGTGGCAGGGGCTAAACCTCTCCCAGGACTGACTCACTAAGGTCGGGTCTTTCCTAACCCCCCTGGTGGTGATGTGGGTACTTTGGGAGGCAGCTCCTTCTGGGCACCCTCCTCTCCCAGCCTTTTCCAGTCTGCTTGGCCGTCCCTCAGTGATAACACCTTCGGGCCCATGACCACAGGGACCCTGTGGGGCACCCTGGGCACAGAACATGAACGCCAGGGGCAGTGGGGAGAAGGGGCATCTCACCTGGCCAGCAGACCCACGGCATAGTGCTGGGTGTAAGCACACAGCAGCATTTCCCAGCCACGATTGTGCTCCATGGTCATCACCTCTTTGTCACACCTCAGTCGGAAGAGCAGAGCCTTCATGGCCTGCACTGCAAAGCTGTGTGCAGAGCAAAGCCCAGGTCACTCTGGGAGCACTGGCATTGGGCGCAAGGGCATGGGAAGAACAGGAGGACTGGGACCTGTTGGGGTTGTTGGGAAGGCAGTGTTCTTCCTGGCATGCTCTCCAGAACTGCTCAACTTCCTCTGCTGGCATCTGCTGTGTGGTGATGACAAGCTGGGAGAGCAGAGCCACGAAGATTTGCCCAGAATAAGGGATCAGTGCCTTGTGGCACTGAGGCACAAGCAGCCAGAGCACCAGAGTTGCCTACAAAAGAAGCAGCCCGAGACAATGCTCAGTGCCGAGGTATGCATGTGGCAGGGCCCGAGGGGAGACACAGGAGGAGCAGAGGCCTTGGTGCCCCCTAGCCCAGCTTTCAGCCCAGTGCCTGAGGCAGGGAGAGGATGGAGAGGTGCTGGAGAGACAACCAGGGGGTGAGCAGAGGCCAGTTGCAGAAACTCACAGCCAGGGCATAAATGTCCTTGTTGTCCCCATCGGAGGTGCTCATGCTGCACTGTGGCCACTGCTCCATCACACAGAGCAGTGTTGGCAGCACCTTCTGCACTGCTGGTCCCGAGGAGCCTATGGCTCTCCACATCATTGCAGCGGCTCTGTGGGATCGGAGCTGTGTGTCAGGGACATCTCAGTCACAGTACCATGGCCTGTGCAGCTGTGGGAGCCCAGCTGACAGAGCCCCAGTGCCCTGAGGGGCAGGGAGGCAGCATGGCAGCAGGCTTGGGAAACAGAGGGGCCTGAGGGTTTGGGACCGCTGCACCTATGTGGCAGACCCCAGTGGACAGGCTGTGCAGGGCAATGGGCCCAAAAGGCTGCTGAGGCCTGAGCTCTCAAGGCAGGTGTGCCCCATACCTGTCACACGTTGGGGCACAGTGCAGGAGGGTCAGCACCATGTCAGCAGGGTGTTTTTCAGCCAGCCTCACAATGTCACTTTGCAGCCTTGCATCCACAGTGATGTTGGACACGAGACTCTGGTGAATGTTCCTCACCATGGCTGGCACCTGGAGGAAGGATAGAAACTACTTGGAGCACTGTCCAAGGGAGCAACTTCCCCAGCTTCCGCCAAGAAGTGCTTCCCTTCCCACCACACTGTGCTGGCCTCAAGAGCTGAGAGGGCCCAACAGCCCGGCCTTGAGGGAGCACACAATGCTGAGAGGCCACCAGGCCTGGCCCCGGGCTGTTCACCTGCTGCTGAGGAGAAGCATCACTCTCCTCAAAGAAATCCGTAGTGGGAGAAGGAATGGCAGTTGGAGCAGGCGTGGTGTCAGTATTTGTGGGAGTCTCTCCATTCTCAGTGATAGTGATGACCATGTCCTCAGTCATTGCCATGAGAAGAGCCTTTGCCCAGTTTTCAGTCCCTGACAATTCAGTCAGTGAATGGTCAGAATTGTCCACTTGCTCAGCCGAGCCAGTGCTGACGTCAGGCTCTGCGTGGAGCTTGCTCAGCCCAGAGTCAGGCTCGGCTGTGCCCTCAGTGCCTGTGGATCTGCTCTTTTTGTGTCGAAGGGGCAGAAATTTCCGGAACATCTGCAGGAGAACAAAGGGCAGGGAAGAGAGGGATGTTCCATGGAGTGCTCCAAGCACGGTGCTGGTCTGAGCAGGGACAGCAGGCCCAGCCCAGGTGGGGATGGCTGCAGGTACCTTGAGTGTTCTGCGGAAGCGGCCACGGGTTGGTTCCTGCCCTTGTGGGCACTCCATGGCTGCACCTGGCAAAGAGCGAGCACAGCCAGAGCTGAGGGGCTGCGGGAGAGGCCAGAGAACACAGCCCAGCACTGTGCGGCCCAGGCAGGGACAGCCCCGGGATGTCCCAGGGGATGGAGCACGGCCACTGTGAGGGGCAGCCACAGGCCCTCTTCAGTCCCATCCATGATCATGTTCCCAGGGGATTGGGATGGGATGGGATGGGATGGGATGGGATGGGATGGGATGGGATGAAGGTGGCAGCAGCCATGTGGTCTGTGGGCTCGCTCTGCCACTCACCCTCCTGCAGTGGCTGGAGTTGCTCCGGCTCTTCAGTCTCCTGAGCTGGGGCAGCTCCAGGGCCGTTGTTCTTTCTCGCCCTGAAGACTTTGAACAGGGTGAGGAATCTGCCCGCCATGGCACAGTCTGGCCTTGAGGGTAGCTGAAAGACAGATGCCTGTGGAACACTCTGACTCCACAGGTTGTGCCTTGAAGGCAGCTGAGACAGAGATGCCTCAGGAATGGCGCAGGACAGCAAGTCCTGCACTCTGGTCTTGAGGGCTCCTGCCACAATGACAGGAGACTCCTTGTCAAGGACTGTGGTCGAGTCCCACAGTTTCACCTCAGGGGCACCTGCAAAAGGGAAGTCTCGGGAAGGCCACGGGCTATCAAGTCCCGCAGTCTTGCCACGAGGTCACCTGCAGGAGTAAAGGCTGGGAAAAGCTCCGGGTGGCACAGGAAGAAGTGCGCTGTGTGGTGGCTCCTCACAGCACCGCTCTGTCCCGTCCTGTCCCGTCGCGTGCTCCGAGCGCTGTGGTGTTGCCCTGTAACCACCAGCACCTATGTCCTCACATGTCACAAAGGCTCCTTTGACACACAGTCCCATTCTAACCATGGTAACCAAGGTGTCACAAAGGGCCCTTGAACATGCTGCCACCTGCCCTGAGGCTGCCCCCAGCCCTCCCAAAGCAGCCCAGGCTGCAAGGAATGCCTCACCCCAAGTGTGTCAAGGAGCCCAACAGGATCTTCAGGAACAGCTCAGAACCTCAGCAAACGCTGCTCTGCTCTGTGGGCTCAGGGCAGCAGCAAGAGCTCCCAGGGCTGCTGACACAGCCGCAGCAGGAAGGGCACAGGGCCTTCCACGAGAGCTGGCACGAACTCCTTGGGACACAGCTTGCCTGCTGGCCATCTTAAACCCACGGGTGTGACAAGGAAAGGGAACGTGTTGGCCAGGGCACCAATGCTGCTCTACCCCCTGGGGATCGGGCAGCACTGAAAGCAGCAGGGCTGGCAGAGTCCTTGCCTAAGCAGACCTGCCACCTCTCGAGCCCTGGCAGTGCTGGTGCCCAGCTCCTGCCCCAAAGACCTGTACCCCTGGGGGGATTCTCTGCCAGAGGGAGACAAAACCCACAGGCACAGTGAGCGCCAAAGTGGCCAATAAAGTACAGCTCTCCCCGGCTTCGTCCTTGCAGGGGTATCAGGAGCACTAAGAAGAAAAGATACTCTTTCTGCCCTCCATAAGCAAAGCTGTGCCAAACCACAGACGCTGCCTTCAAGCTGACTCAAATTCCAGCCTAGCCCTCTCACCATCCACACAACTCTTTCCCCAATACGCCCACCAGCACCAACACCCACAAACAGCCACATAGAAGCCCTCAACACCCTGCCAGGACGCCCAGCTGTCCCCATCCCTCCACACAGATTTCCCATCCTCCTGCTCACCCCCTGATTCCCTGCATGTGCTGTGGCATGGCACTCAGAAGGATCTGCTCCAAAGCCTTGCCCGGTAGCAAGCTCAGCCTGTCAGGCCTCTGGTTCCTGGATTATCCTTCCCAGCACCATTCTCTGTGCACGCCTGTTCCATTGGCACATTTGCGCTCGGCTCGCACTTCTCCACTTTAGCAGCACTGCTGGGCAAGGATCCACAACAGCACGGCAAGCTCTTTCACCAGCTCCCTCTTTCCTCTCGAGGCAGGGAGAACATTCCACAGGAAAGCAACTGCTGCCACAAAGAGTGGGCAGCCTCAGGCAGCTTTGGGGAGAAGCCTCAGGACTGCTGGATCCTGAGGGAACACCGCTGGCCTTGACCTGTAGGTACCTGTGTAAGCCTAAAATCAGCTGTCCCAGCTTCCAGGAGATCTCTTGGCCAGCATGCTGACATGGCTGCAGGACTGCCGGCAGGCACTGCCGGCAGCCAGCGGGACAGGAGTGGCTGTCTCGTGTGCACGCGGCACCCCCTCACACAGCCAGGGTCATGCCAAAAGCAGAGAAACGCTCAGGTGTCAGCAGAGAGGAGCAAGGAGCACTGGGCATCTCAGCTGGGCCTGCTCCACTAGACGCCCCCGATTTTAAGGCCTGCTAATGCCCAGCTGCCAGAAATGCCTACCTTGTTCTCACCCACATGCACAGGAAGAGCCCATGAGCAGGATGCCTTGTTTGGCAAACCTTCCAAGCCTTTTCTGAGGCCTGGGACGCAGTAAGATCAGCCAAGACTCTCCACGCTGCCTGGCCCACAGAGCCCAGCTCTGGGTTGGCCCTCTGGGCCACAGCAGCTCCCCCCAAGCCAGAGGCAAATGCATTTTGCCAAGAGTTGAAACGCAGCAGGCACTTAAGCTATGAAAAGTGGCTGAGTACAGGCCCTTGAATTCACAGCCCTCAAAGAGAGCTTTGGGGCTCTCGGCTGGACAGAGATGCTCCTGCTCACACCTCTGTCCAAAGGGGGGTGAGACACCCTGGGGCAGGTGTTTGGCTTGGTCTCTGCAGATCCAGGCAGATGCCAAACCTGCTCTTGACAGCCTTCTGCCTTCCCCTGGCCCTGTGCCAAGTGCAATGGGCCTCAAGGACTGAAGGGAGCCCGGAGAGCTAAAGGAGGACACTTGCACCTCCCTCACTGGGAGCTCCTTGGGATGTACTTTTTTTTTAGAAGCAAGCCCCTTTCCCACAAAGGCTTTTCCCCAAATGCGTAGCTTTCCAGGGGAACAACAACACACCCCGAAGAAACGCTGGCAAGGGCTGAATTCCTTCTGGTCCTTTCAGCACAGGCACTGCAGCTGTAGCTGGCATTGCCCCAAGTGTGTTTCCAGCTGGAGGTCCTGAGGTGCAGCCCCAGGCCCTCTACAAACACGAGCTGCCCGCTGCCTCTTGCCCTGCCTCAACTCCTGCCTGCGGTCACAGCAGCAAACCCAGGCTATTCCTGGCCAGAGAGCAGAGCCCTGTTCCCAAAGGATGCTGTTGCCAGCACCTGCCAGCACTGTCCGCTGTGCACACAGCACTTTTCCTGCCTGCTGTCCACAGGTTTTGGAGCACAGAGCACAAGCTGTCTGGCTCTGCCCTCAGCACACTCCAAACAGAGGTGGAGGAGGAAGAAGCAGCAGGGGCTGTTTTGCAGCCATGCCCAAGGCAGACTGGCAGGGGGCCCTCCCTCTGGTCTGCCTCTGTTGGGTTTCTGACTGGCTCTGAGGCAGGGGCTCAGACCATTCCTCACTTGTGGAGAGCAGAACCGCACCCAGAATTCAGGCACTGCCTGACAGTGCTCCCCACACTGGCACGGTTGCGTGGCCGACTCTCGGCCAATGTGCTGCTGCTTCATTTGCCCTTAGGCACACCCAAAAGCTCCCTGTGAAGCACCCTGATGGTCTCTGGTTCTGCCCTCTTCCTGCCCCTGTGAATGGATGAAGCACTGCTGTGCTTTCGGGAAGCTGTTCTTGAAAACTTCCGGCATTCCAAGCTCCTTTGCCCTCTGTGGATGCTTGCCATGAAATCCCTCACAGCTGGGTTCTGAGCATACTCCGGTTAGTTCTTCATAAATCCAGGATGTCACAGATTCTGGAGGATGCCTGTGCACAAAAAATCTGGAACGCCTTTGCAATTGCAGAGCAAGTTTTATTTGATTAGTTGCTGTTGTCAGGAATACATACCAATCCCTGGACTGGTGAAAAGCTGCAGAAGAGCAGCAGGTGGTGGAACATGGTGCTTCAGGTGAGAGGGGCAGGCAGGCCGTGCACATTCAGGGCATCCCCTGCATCAAAAGGGTGTTCACTCTGTCCTTCTCAATCTCCACTCCAGAACCATGCCTCCTATCTTCTCCACTGGAGTGGAATTTTTCCAGTCAGGACGTCATCTCCCGTTCGTTTGGCCGGTGTGTGAGATGAGGTTGCAATGGCTTGTGACCATACTCCCTCCATGCCAAGAACAGCTCCACTGTGAATTGTTCCTCTTTCACAGGTTAACTTCCCATCAATTGACCAATGCATTGTTCCTCTGAAGGATCAAATTCCTAACAGTTGAAGCATAAGGTTTCCTTCCTTGTCTGTTTTTCATGAAATTGTTGACGTGCACCAGAGTGGCCCAAACGTGGCGGGTGCTTAGACTCGCCTTGGGTCCCTGACACACAGGCTCCTTGTCCCACTGCCAGCCTGCAGGGTGCTCAGCAAGACCCGTAAGTGCACAGTGTTGTGGAACTGGACTTTCAGCACAGGCACCTGTCTCCACGACTGCCCTGCCTTCCTCTGAGTCCTCTACCATAAAACACGGTGCTAAGGGACGTCAGGAGGGACCTGTGTTTGCCTGGGCTTTTTCCCCCCCCCCCCCCCCTGGATTTGCACTTCTTCAGCTCCACAGACAACGCAGGTAAGGAAAAAGCCAACTGCTCGGGCCGTCGTGCGCCCCGGACCCCACGTAGCGGCGCAGCGCGGGACGGCCGCGGGCGTAGGGAACCGCCGGTGGACACACACAGCAGCCAGACGGAGCCGGCCCCGAGACTCGGTGCTCCGTGACCTTCGCCGCAGGGG